>JAOVVB010000001.1:26169411-26181153 GCA_028570985.1 Heterobranchus longifilis
TATCTGATTGCCCATCGTCCAGCTGTGCTCTCTCTCTCTCTCTCTCTCTCTCTCTCTCTCCACCCCCTCTCTTTCTCTCTCCTCTCTCTCTCTCTTTCTCTATCTCTCCGGGGCTCGGAGGGGTTTTGCGCGCATTGCGCTTTAATGCGCTTTAATGCGCCGGCTCTCCACATGGCACTGCGCACTGAGCGCAAAACCCGAGCAGCTATGGAAGACCTGATTTCGATTTCTGTCATAGCTTTCCAAGTGTGTGTGTGTGTGTGTGTGTGTGTGTGTGGTGTTGTTTTATTATTTTTTCCTCTGGAGAGATGCTGTGCGCACTCGATTCAGAAAATGATCTAGTGAGATATACCGGGAAAAAAAATATATAAGTGTGATATATATATATATATAAGTGTGTATATCTGCATGTATATATATGCTGCACTTTTGTGCACATAGGTGTGGCTCGTCACCTCAGCGCGTCACACAGTGTTACAGTGTCAGATCGGAGAAAGTGAGAAAAGCACGGAGAGCAGGCGCGCTGCAGTCGCGGGTGTAGCCGCGCGTGTGGAGCAGGTGGCCCCGCGGTGGAAAACCCGGGACACGTGGCAATGTTTGGAAACCGAGCACATGAGAAGTGCTTTGATCTGAGGCTGGTTTTAGGATGAGCCAGGCAAACATTTTGCGCATGAGCAAAACTCTTTTTATTATTATTATTATTATTATTATTATTATTATTTACATTACTTTATGTTTTCCTGCAAATATTAATTCATAGACTAGATCAATTGCATGGCAGAATGATGGCGTGGTGGTTGGCGCTGTCCGCCTTGCACCTCCAAGGTCCGGGTTTGATTCTTGCCCCGAGGTCTGTGTGTGTAGAGTTTGCACTTCCACAGGTTTCCTCCCACAGCCCAAAGACATGCAGATTTGGCTAATTGGCGTTCCTACATTGCCCGTAGTGTGTGAATGAGAGAGTAGATCAGCTGAACCTCCAGGGTCCAGGTTCGATTCCCACCTTGAGTCTGTGTGCATGCAGCATGTTCTCTCTGTGCTTGTTGGGTTTCCTTTGGGTACTCCGACTTCCTCCCACAGTTCAAAGACATGTAGATTTGGCTAAAAGGCATTCCTATAGTGTGTATGTGTGTACCAGGGTGTACCCCACCTCATGCCTTAAGTCTCCTGGGATAGGCTTCAGGCCCCCACGACCCTGTATACAGGATGAAGCGTTATAGATGATGAGTGAGAGAGTGAATTGATCACCGCATCAACCCTAATGCTTGCACAACGCACCCTGCAACACACATCATGCGTTAATAACACTCCTGTAATCATGATTATTGACTTCTGTGCTGAAATTAAGGAAGCAAAAGTTCAAGCAGTATATATGTGTGTGTGTGTTTGTGGGTTGGCAGATTCCCTGCAGCACGTGCTGGGGGACTATGGACTGGTGAGGCCTGTGCTGAGCGATGCGCACGGCCGCTTCCTGTCGCACGCGGTGTCAGCGGGTGCAGCACGCGGGCAGTTCCGTAGGCGCTGGCGAAGAGAGGCGGAAACAGCCGACGAACCACGAGGAGACGGAGAGAGGCTCTACTATAACGTCACCGTCTTCGGCCGGGAGTTCCACCTGCGCCTGCGCCCCAACACGCGTCTGGTGGCTCCCGGAGCCAAGATGGAGTGGCAGACGCCGGGCGGCACGCGCACCGAGCCGATAAACACCGAATGCATGTACGTGGGCGATATCACGGATGTGCAAGGAGCCTCGGTGGCCATCAGCAACTGCGACGGCCTGGTGAGTGCAGCTGTGTCCAGTGTGATGATCTGATGATCTAATGTGAAATCCAGAACTGTTTACACATTGCACCATCGCTTGTCACGAATCACAACACATAAGTTTTAGTTTGTTAGCACAATTGCTACAGCACTTTTTGGAAAATCTGTTCTTCCAAACTTCACATAAACATTTAAACCCAAACTCATAAATTCTAATTTTAACCAGAACATCACTGCAACTGAACACTAATGAATGATCCATTACTATTCCAGTGGGCACACCGGCCAGCCCTCAGGTCTTCTGTAGAACGACATGAAACCTCAAGATTTTTTTAGATCATATCCATGACAACTTTAGTATCAGGGCTTAAGTTTTAGAACTTATTCCTGAAGACATCTGGAGTGTAATGTTTTTTTATGGCTTCAATAGGTCCCCACTAGTTCTGAAGGCGTCCTGCGGTGCTCCCTGTACCCACTGGGAAATGCCACCAACTGGAATTTCACTTTGTGCAAAGGATCATTTTCTTGCAAAAGGGTTCTACTCCTTTTATATCTCAACAATTCGCCAACTTGCATGTCATGCTTTACGTCTGTGAGATAGATTCCTTTCTGTTATCACTTATACCTGATTCCAAGCATCGCTTACTCTGTTGTTATTAGTCCCAGATGAATCTGTAGTCGTCACTTAAAGATTGCCAGTGACTCGGCTGTACAGGCATCTACAGTAGAGAAAGTTTATTCCACTACCTAGGTGCCAGAACTGAAAACAGTCTAGAGTGCATAGTACCCAGGAGAAGGTTGTTTCAAATCTCAGCACACTAAACACAAAAGCATTTCACTTTTAAAAATTTTAGCTCTTTTTTTGTTGTCAGAGATATTTTGCCTCGCTTGGCATAGTGGTTAGTACTGTGACCTTGCACCTTCTTGGTCGAGGGTTCGATTCCCACCTAGGGTCTGTGTGCTTGGAGTTTGCCTGTTCTCCTGGTTTCCGCCCATAGTCCAAAGACATGCAGATTAGGCCAGTTGGCGGGTGCCCATGGTGTAGCTGTCCACGGTGTACTCTGCCTCATGCCCTTAGTCTCCTGGCATAGGCTCCAGGCCCCTGTGACCCTATACACAGGATATGCGTTGTAGAAGATGAATAAATTAATTCATATTTTGGCTCACTTACATGCCAAAGTTAGACAGAAATGTCTCTCAAATCATCCTATTATTACTAAAAAAGTTTTTGGTTTTTGCAACAGCTCTTCATGCCATGATTGCAAACTTTTAATTCTTTATTTTTGCATTTACTAAGAATTATAAATGTCTCAGGAGAGCTTTACTTCATGATACTAGTCAGATTATAAAGTTCATGCATAGCCTTATTCCCGGCCAGCTGACATTCAAGCCATGATCTAAATCGCTGATCATAGTCCAATCAGACAGCTTTGTTCACAGCTAAAAAGCAAATAAAAGAGATGCATCAAGTTCCAAGAAGATGGCAACTTAAAATGAAACCAAAAAAAAAGGACAGCATATCCATGACTGACAAGTGTATGCAGTAGAGATGAACGATTTTCACAAGTCTAAGGTCCCATTTACACTTTACTTCCAGTTTTTCCCAGTTGGATCCACACATTTCTCAAAATAAAACACATATTTTGAGAAAAAAAACCCCCCCAAAAAAAACCCCAGAATCTCATACACCTTATTCCCAAACCTGTAACCCGAGAAGGAAGACTTATTTCTCTCTACAAACCTGAAAGCCAAATAATCCAGTCAGCACACACGTCCCACTGAGAAAGACACAGTATTTTAAGACACAAAGTGCTTATAAAAGAAAGAAAAAGAGAGAGTTTTTTTTCCACCATGGTTTCTTTGCATGGTTAGCCTTCTAAAGCGGTTTTAATTGGGACCTTTTATGAAAGGAAAACCATGTGGTGTAAGGGTTTACAATAAAATCTTTAATGATGAACAAACACAGTAACCCTTTAGCGTGAATTCAGGAACGGCTCAGAAAGCAGCTTACTGAATCATTTGACGATTTATAATCTAAAACTTTTAACAAAATAAAATCAAACTGACGGTCATTTCGGCCAAAACACAGTATTGCTTCTGATTACATTTTTTTTATGTTGTACATATAATACCGAAACTGTGTGTGCCAAAGAAGCTACTTCTGAATTTTATGCAACATGGAAGTGACCAATCTTGCGTTCCTAAAAATTTCAAGTTTCTAACTTCACCATTTTGGAGAGATAATTTTATATGAGCCCCAAAAACGGCAAGTTATACAGAGTTACAGTATACTGTCTCGCTTCAAACAATAATCATTTAAAATGCTAATTATTGATATTTCTGTATGAGTATTGATACTGAAATTGATGTTACCTTCTAGAAGCACATGACCTGTAAAAATTGTTGCTCAAATTTTGGTGAAAGCTTAAAAAGCAAAAAATCTGTAGTGTCAAATTCATGTTGCAATATCTTACCAATTTGGCATTTTAGAATAATACACTTTTTCAGGTTTATGTCACTTCATGTGAAATTTAAACTGCCCAAGTTTCATCGGATTGACAATTAGGATCATTAAAAGATTTGAATTCCAAAAAGTTACGGACACTACAGACATAAAACGGCATCAAATTGTCTTTAGCAAATGTGTTTCTTTTTATCTGACAAAGAATATAATTGTGTATGCATGTTTACAAAAAACGAAGCATGGATCGGAAGAAGCATTAAGTGTTTAAAAAAATGGTGTTACTGTATATGATCCTATCTGAAAATTCACTTTTTCACCTAGGTCAGACACTTTTTAGCATCAAAATGTTTTGGCTGTTTATAAACTCAGTTTGAAGCACATAAAATAAAGATTAACTTTAAAACCTCATTGTGAGCATTAGGCTGTGTCCGGCCAAGCGAGGTTCCCAGCATTCAGTAATTTACTTTGGCAATGTCTGTAAAAGGAAGGATCAGTAAAAAGATGACAATAGACTTGAAGTATCTCTGTGGTTGTTATTCACGCCCACACTCCTTCTAGGGTCAAGAGTTCTTTCCTTTTATCCTTATGTAAAATTTACCAATGTCGAGTTTTCTGTAAAAATAATGTTTATTTGACATTGTTGGAAGGAGTCTCCAGTGTCACTCAAGGGAAAAAGTTTTCCATCATGAGAAACATCTTGTTTTTCTTTTGTAGATTCTTGCTAACATAACAGGTTGTATTTTTTATTTTTTTTTATTTTTCTCATACTTTCGAGGCTGTTGAAGGGTCGACTATTCATAGTTGTTAAAGTTACAGGAAGCGACTTGTTTTTCATGGATGCTCTACAAGAAAGAATAAGTAGGACATGTTGATCTTTGGTGTCGTGGTTAACACTGCGGCCTCACACCTCCAGGGTCGAGTCCCGCCTCGCGTCTGTGTGTGCTTAGTGGGTTTCCTCTGGGTACTCAAAGTGGTATTGCCAGATTGCCCATAATGTGTGATCGAGTGTGGTTTGGCAACCCCGTCCAGGGTCTACCCCTTCTAGTGCCCAGAGTTCCCTGGAATAGGGTCCAGGCCTTCTGTGACCCTGTACAGGATAAGCTGTAAAGAGAATGAACGAGTGAGTGAGTGTTGTTCTATAAAGGTATAATAGATTTATTTTTTTTTTTTACTTGTACAAATTATTGAAAAGAACATAAGTATAATAATAATGCTGGTTTAAGATCCTGGAGGGCGGAGCTTTGTGAACATGGTTGGGAACTATTTCATGTCAAACTGACCTTACTATTCGAGACCTAATCTTAAAAAACAAAAATCTTACTTTAAAAAAGTAAGTTAAAAAAGTGCCAAATTGCTGATTCAGGGCATTCACTTATGGAGAAAAAATAACTCTCTTACCAACTTCTTTCATTTTATGATTTATTTTTAATCAATAGCGGCCCTAACGTTGACCTATAACCTTTACGGATTTCCTAGACTAAAAAGCTTTAGGATTTGAAACAATTTAGCTTTTACAAAACCTGTGTGATTTCACTGTGATGCAAAATTTGCTATGAGAAATCACGTTACACATTGTGATACTACAGAATCACACTCACACTCACGTCATGGTTACAGCACTAAGAACTCAACAAGAAGCTCTCATTCCATTCTAAGTATTTTTCCTGTGTAACTTTACACACTTGAGATATTAACTGATAAGTCTGCTGAAAGCCGCTTCGACACAGCTGTGGTATGTTTTCGCTCATTAGGGTGCAGAGTTTTGATTGGTGCTTCAAACATGAATAAAACGGGACAGGTGCTTTCACGATGAGAGCTGAGAATGTGAATAGTTGGGTAAACATACTGTAACACTCGCTCTAGATTTGGATGCAGTTGACTCGGAGAGACTGTGTTAATGTAATGGAACGGAGTTGGAAAGACGGACAGAAAAAGACTTTGATCAGATGAAACGTGTTCGGGTGTAGCAGTTGGCTTGTTCCTATACTCTGATGAACTATTTTATTCAGTAGGGCTTCATCATGGTCAGTAGAGAAGGAAAAAAAACAACGACCTTCTGATACGATATTATCACAATACCTCTCCACCAATTCGATTCGTATTGCGATTCTGTAAGTATCAGGATTTTATAAACGCCCCCATCCGATATAAATAATTTTTTAGATTTTGTTACAATTTGTAACTAATTTAGCAAATTGTTGGCTTCTGAATAGTCTAGCGTGCACCACCTGCAGGGTCATAGAGGAATAGCTACATTTAAGTACTTGCAAACATATCTAAATAAAAAATTTATTTTGAAAAATCTGTTTAAAAAATTGATTGATTGAAAAATCAATCGCCACAAAAAAGGAATTGCGATATGCAACTGAATCATTTTTTCATTGTGAAAATCGTGATAGTGGATTTCAACCAATCCCATACCATTAGACATTAAGTTCTAAAGTAAATCACCAGTCCATCCGAGTGGTTGTCCTTAAGTAGTATTCTGACGATACCAAGTATTAATAGTATTTGCAACTATTAATTTCTCCTCAGCTACAATAGCAAAGAAATTTCGTATGTTTTACTTGAATGTATTTCTATAGAAGCAGCCGATACTCATTACGTTTTTTAATATTAAAAACACAAGATGCAAGATTTGCCTTCCCACATGGACACGCCCATTTATGTGCCAGTGTGATATCTCTGACACTGAGATATCTACTGTACATAGCGCCTGAACTAATGACCTTATTTATATCAAATGTTAAGTTTAGATGGATGGTTTTTTAGCTTTCCTAATGGCAACAAACCTCTCCTGGATGTTAAGATAGAAAGAGAAAGAGTGAGAAAGATTTTTGTCATGCCCTTAAAACCACACTGATGTAATACATTCTCTCTACTTTTGACTGAGGAACTTTTATAGGCAAGTGCTGTTGTACTTTTCCTCAAGTGGAAATTCAATGGGTCCTCTTCTGCCTTTAAAGGGATAGTTCAGTTTTTTTTTAAGTTTGTCTGAAATCAAAATTGAGGTGGATGTAAGTACACTACAATAGGTCTTGGTCATATAAATTGTCCCGCTCTGCACAAGCCAAATTTCACAACCCGCGTTCCATGCAACACCACATTCTAAAGTGATGCAGCTGAGACTCATGTGAACCTTCTGCAGTTCCACTGAGCTAAATCGAGTTGGTATCTCTCAAAGTTATGATGTGTTTAGTACAGTGGCTAGTTCTGGTTATTTATACAGCTAATTCTGGTAAGCGTAACTTTGAAAGTTGCTCAGTGGGACTGCAGAAGCCTCATATGAGTCTCAGCTGAACTTCAGAACAGGCGTTGTGGAACGTGACCCCATTCGCGTTTCAAGTGACACATTTCATGGTTGGTGTGCAGAACAGGGACATTTAGAATGACCAAATCCTATATTGTACTTGTATCCATTCATCCATCTAGGAACCTCTGTAGTCCAGCTAGTGACCGTGGAAGCCAGTGGTGATTATCATTGTATTTAGTCCCATTTTATGACCTCTGGTTAACATTCACATGCTCATTAACACTACAGGCAATTTGAGAACGCCAGTTAGCCTAATCTGCATGTCTTTGGACTGTGGGAGGAAACCGGAGTACCCAGAGAAAAACCACCAAGCACGGGGGAGAACATTCAAACTCCAGTCACACTGACCCAATGCAGGGAATAATGTACTTACAGTATATGATGCACCTCAATTTTGATTTAAAACACACTTTAAATCACCCAAACTATCCATTTAATGGGCAAACATTTCACCCAGGGGATCTCTACTTTCACTCAGGCACAAGATTTGTGTATCTTAAAGTGATCCACGACAGTTCACCCATTGAACAGTAGACTTTAGGACCCTGAAGCTACCTGACTATACGAAATCTCCTAGAATATTTCATTGTCCCTGTATCTTTACTGTGGTACACCAGTTGATGTTACCTTCTCTATGGTGAATGTCAAACTGTCTGTCATTGCTGTAATCTTTTGTGTAAATTGTGATCACTCTACTGCACTCTTTATAACACCTGCAAATAACTCCAGGAAAGCATGCTCGGCGTGTTGTGTGATGTGTGTATTCCTGCTACTCTTTACCTTGAAACCCTCAGGGTCAGACTGCTCTCCTGCCGAGAGCCATTGTGCATACAGAGCAGCTCTGAAGCTTCGTTACACTCCTGGCCTTCTTCGCATCCTTCTACTCAGGCCCGGATATTTCAGTTGAACTATTTTTATTTTCTGGCCAAAATACGGGCGAAGGAAACCACACTTTATGAAATGAAACGTATAATTACTGTATGTGGCTGGACTCTTTGGTGTGGGACGGGTTATTTTCGAGAGCGTAGCAATGCTGAGCTTTTGAGAAAGCCGTTTATTGAGGACAACAGCTGGCTGTAACATCTGTTGATGGAGAAAGCTATTGTTTTCTACAAAGCATAAGTAAATACACTGCCTGGGCAAAAAAACTAAAAAAGTCACCACCTGGATTTAACAAGGCAAATAGATAAGAGCCTTCCATCGGATAATTACTGCAGTGAATAAAAAGGTTCAGCTGGCAAGTTAAAGTTATTTAACTCTAACTGATGCAGTGCGGAGCTTCTTGCTTCTCGACATATCTTGTGGTCTTGACAAAGATCTTACTCTTACTGTTTCAGAAGAGTCGAAATATATATTATATTATATATTTCATACGAGCCTGTGGGGGCAGCGTTATGATCAGGGGTTTCTTTTGTTGGTCAGGTCTAGATTCAGAAACGTGCCTTTTTCTATCATTGGATTTCATTTTCTTTGTTGAAGGCGGTCCAATTAAATATAAGAGTGTGTGATTTTTTGATGGATTAGGGGCAAAGTTAGAGAGGCCAGATTAAGATGGAGATTTGGACCTTTGGATTAGATTTGGATGAGGGATATATCTGGATAAGAAGGTTAGAGATGGAGCTGCCAGGCAGGAGGAGAAGAGGAACGCCCAAGAGGAGGTTTATGGATGTGGCGAGGGAAGACATGCAGGCGGTTGGAGTGATATACGAAGATGTGGTAGACAGAGTTAGAAGGAGACAAATGGTCCGCTGTGGCGACCCCTAACGTGAGCAACTGAAAGAAGAACTAGAAGTGTACAATATGTTTGGATAGTAAGATTTCTTTGTCACAGCAACAAAGAAACAATTTTGCAAATCTTTGAGTATAAATGCAAAAGAAAAAGAAAAACAATACAGCAGTTTGTCTGGTATTTATCAATTATTATTAATTATTCATTAAGATGATAATCCCATGGGAAGTATAACATCACGATTTGTGAAGATCACTATATAATACATAACAATACCGAGTATAAAAATAAGTGTTTAATTGCTTTCCGTGCTCCAGTTTGAGCTTATCAGATAGCAGACAGATGGCAAATCAGTCAGCAAAATAATTAACGTCAGGAGCGTAAGTTCCTCAGAAGCTATTTGTTGCTATGCAATTTCAATTTCTGCGTATAATTTTTTATTAACGGGAAATAAAAAACCTCTGAGATTCCTTTCACGACAGAAACAGGAGGTAAACAGATTGCAGGTACTGGAGTCAAGCTCTCCTCCGAATATCCCAGGGTTTTGTTCAGTCATGACAGGGGTGAATTGCTCGGGCCAAAGAGGTGCCGTTTAGATTAGAGACTGGCTTCTGTAGTGCACGCTCTCAGAGCTGGAGTGCATACTAAACGTCCTCACCTTCTATGCGGTTTACAATCACGCTGATGCTTAGATATATGTCTATCCTGCGTCCATGTAGGTTCCGTTCGCCCCTGTGCCCTGGACTCACATCCCGCCCAAAGTGCATTCCTGTTTCACATCTACGGTAGCGTCCCTCAAACAGACGCTCGTCCAATCAGATTACTAACTAACTCGTTCGAAACCCAACACACAGTGCTGATGTCTAGACTCTAAACCTTGGCATCGTGATGCTACACATAGAAACAGCATGTGTTCCAATAGCGCGCACATTTACCGTTCTCAAGACTTACAAAGTCAAGTGAAAAGTGCACTCTTTGTTCTCGTCACGTGATGCACCATGCACGTGAGTCCGTAATTTCAGCAGCAATGACTGTGCATGAGATTTCATGTTTAAAAAGCTGGAACGTTTGCATGTTCTGTTCCATTTGTACTGTTTGTCTTTGGTTTAAAAGCTCTTTTTATTAGCTGCTTTTTATTGAGCACATGTTCCTACAGGAATCACTTGCAAATCAGACTCATCAGGGTATCAAAGTGGAAATATGCTCGTTTTTGTGTTTTGTAGTGTGTTGGATGGAAATGTTTGGGTCATGGTTGGTGATATCTGTGCTCACAAAGCTTAACATGATTGAGAACCTGAAATCAGTTGGATTTTTATCCAGGCTTAGTGCCTGGTGTTTAACTGAGAAAGACTTGATGATATCAGCCTTTGGTATAAAAAAAAACATTGAAGTTATTTATAAAAAAAAATATATAAAATTCTGCTAAATACCAGCATTTAATCTTTCTTTATTGCATGCACCTATAATCATTTGCACTCATTGTACAGTATATAACCCCTTCTCTGTACACATGCAACTCACTTTGCACTGCAACAAATGCACTTCTGGTTAGATGCATTTGTAACTGCAACTGTATTTTGCCCTGTCCCATAACATGTGCAGTGACAATAAAGTCTAATCTAATCTAATCTAATCTAATCTAATCTAATCTAATCTAAATGTAACAGTAAATGTCCACGTCTATCAAAAGCTCCTAAGCAGTCAGTTTAAAATGATTGTTTTAAAAGTAACAGTACTGGTATTTGGTACTTATGACCCACATGTAAGGTATGCATGTAGTGTTACAGATCACAGTAGACACTGGCGCACTGAGTTACACTTCACTCCAATCTATTCTCTCATCTCACATATCTCCTAAGTATCCTCCACAAAACAGAGGACGTACTACCAGTAACCTCATCTACCATGCACTCTCTCAGACCCAAACTGTGGACTTATCTGAGCTCTAAAAATGCCAGTCCAGAAATCTGACTTCATATTGGTTTTAGCTTCAGCCTTTTCTTTTTTTTGGGCATTAAGTAAGACCTGGAGCACACCAGAAAGACTCACACTCCACAAGACACTTTCATGCACAGTAGAACAGGTTTGCTTATGTCATGGAGTTGTTGATTCTATAAGGTGTGTCTCTTGCATTGTCTCATTTTAAAATCTAGTATTGGAATATACCGTATTAGTTTAGACCTGGCGCATTGATTCTTGCTGTTACACAGGGACTGAGTTTAAATACACTGAATGATCTAATAAGTTCACACCTTACATACAATAACAATTTGATATGAAATAAGAATTAACCAGATGGAAGTCATAGATCCATTTTAAATCAGCTAAACACTAAAACGTGTCTTGAAAAGTAATAGCGACATCCAGTTCTTACCTGTTTTTGATTTCGTTCGACCTCAGCTACAACTGTATTGTGGCCTTTGTGTTCAAACATTGTACATGAATAGCAGATGAAGCTTTGGTCAGTACGACAGTAGATCT
>JAOVVB010000001.1:26181253-26213418 GCA_028570985.1 Heterobranchus longifilis
ATTAAAATAAATAATTATTATGTTAAATAATTACATGTTAAAGTAGCATTCTTCTCTGCCTAACTTTATTGACTTTATTTATTTATTGAACTTTATTTATTTATCGGAATGCGGTCGTCTGTAAATTGTTTGCATTATTCAGAGGTTTTGCTGCAGATAAGAGTCTCATCACCGTACTGTGCTTGACGTCGTCTGTAAAAGTGAATCGTGTTTTCTGCTTGTTTTTGACAAGAGTGTATAGAGAACATGCTTGAATAGTGAATTTTTACATACAATATTTTAGCATGGAGTATCAATTATAAATAAACTAGCTGTGAATTTAATAAATCAGTGATTACTGCTGATATTTTTACTTTTAGTCCTTTCCTTTCTCTTTATCTCTTTAGTTTTCATAATTTTTAATGCTCAGCATTGGACTCTCACGTGGCAAAGGCCCTAGGTTGTTGGTTTGGGGATCTGAGGATCCGGGCTCGAGCCCTGTTGTCGGTGGTTACCACATGCCATACTACCCAGTCCCAGCGACAAGCTCGGATAAAATGGGAGGGTTACATCAGGAAGGGCATCCGGTGTGAAAACCCCTGTGGCGACCACTTGGTGAGAGCAGCCGGAAGAAAGTTTATTATTTTTATTGTATGATCATGGTTTGGTACGAACCCTATAAATTAGTCCTACTTTTTCTTTCCATGGTAAGGATGACCTTTGCATGGAATTTTCCCCAGTACATTTTCCTATCTGTTACATGTGACCCCCATGTCCACTGAGCCTTGCTTCCAATCAAGCGTCCTGATTTACCTCCGCAGGTGACCCTTGAATGCCATAAAAATGTTCCAACCTCTGTTTATCTAAAAATGTCACACTCTGCGGTGCTGTATAACAGCGTACGGTTCTGTGTGGAGTATTAAACCGAAATACGGAAAAGATTCTGCAGGGCAAGAAGCTTCAGCGCATAGATCCCCAGGGCGACTTGGCTGGTAATATTGCTAGAATAATGAAGATATTAGAGTCACAGAGACAGCGCTCGGTGTATCTGTCAGCAAGAGAGTTGCAAAAGACAGAACCAAGGTGGTGACAGCGAGCAGGACGGAGTGAGAGACCTGTTTATAATGGATGTCTGCTGCCCGTGTGTGTGTGTGTGTGTGTGTGTGTATGTGTGTTTCATTCGGCCGTTCCCCCAGGGGTGCTGCTCTTCTAGGAGTAGCCGAAGGCCTGATCCTTTCACATGCAGCCTTATGAAATTATATCCTCGCCTTTACTCCTTTCTCAGGACGGATCACGTTCTCGTGTCATCAGTGGAACCTTTTCGTCGACAGCAGCACTACTGCTCAGATTTAGCCTCTAACAGGCTAATAGTAATCTACGCGGAGCCGTACGGTTGTCCTGAAGGTGTTACGCGATTGAGCACTCGCTTTAGAGCGCCGTGTCGGTTTGAAAATGTGAAGAGGTTAAACAGTCAGATGAGACACAATTGTTTTGGGTTATTTGCTCATCAGTAAGCAAGGCACCTTATGTTATTGGGGACAGCAAGGGGATTGTGGGAGCAATGAAACGCCTGTCAGGATGCATTCAGAGTGGCGTGTGTGGCTCCACCGCTTTTATAAGCATGAGAGCTCAAGGGAACTCCCTAGACGCCGTCAGTCACTATGAAGAGGGTTGAGAGATGATAGATCGTCAACTGGAAAGTCATGTTATTGTCCACGACAGAGCTCTTTCTTCTAGCCTGGGAAGATTAGTTCTGATAAACGTAGGTCACGTATCGATTAAACTGCCCTCAGATATCATACATTAGCCGTAATGAGTATGTACGAGAGCGCTGTTGTGGTGAGTTTTACTGTTGTGGCTGCGAGAGGTATATTTTCACTCGAACTGCAGGTGTTTATAGTAAGAGACGTTGCCTCTGTGCGTCTAACCGCTCGCTGTAGTGAGTCAGACTGAGCCCGGCTCAAGTATCATTACCTTTGAGTGTGGTTATTATATCAATTTTGTACTGAGCGGTTGTTACCCGACCTCCTTCGGTGCTATTTGCGCGAACCAGTCGGCATCGGGGCATGAATGAACGAACGATCTCGCTATCATTACAGACTCCACCCGTCAGCGAGGCCCTCAAACCCACTATTATTCAATCAAGGGTCTGTTATCAACCAGTCAGTGACGCAGCCAATGCCACGCTCCAGACCTGTAATTACCCACTCTTACTCACAGCAATTCAGCAGCCATTACCCGGGGTGCTCCGTGATCATGACACAGTAGTCTGAGCCAGCAAGGATTTTACTAGGAGGGGGGAGAAAAAATGACTGAGGTCAGAAAAAAAATGCTTATGCAATAGGATTAAATAGGAATGTGGTTAGGAATTGATCTCATTATGTAAGATAATACACAAACGCAAATAGCATTCTTGGAAATCACGCTCTTAGTGAAATTATTTGAACTGCAGTATGGTACCCAGAATTCACCTTCCATTTCAGGATCATCATGAGGGTGCTTCAAACATATCACCCTTTTAGTACGTCAATAATTACTGTTGATGTATCATGAGCGTTCAAGTCAAACCGGGACTGAAGGCATAAGACTGATTAGACTTCAAGCACAGTATGGTGATGGTGATATCTCAGCTGCAGTAAAACATCTGAACAGTGGAAATGTTTTACACCATACAGTACATCCATGAATGATGGTACATCCTGGCTGATGGTCCCGTGAACATTCGATGAGTAGATAGTCCGATCCTTGAAAATCGATGGATAACTTGTCACCTTGTTTAAGAGACGCTTCTGTCTGTGGGAACTGTACACACAATCATTCACCAACACCACTTGTACATTACAGGAACTCGACTGGGAGTTATTGCCACACCCCTCCGTACAGTCCTGACCTCGCGCCCAGCCATTTCCACATCTTTGCTCCATTAAAGGAGTTCCTGGGAGGCCGGCGTTTCAGACAGGTAGTCTGATCATGGCTCCGACGTACTGAGAAAACTTCCTACTCTGATGGTATCCAAGTACTAGTGACACGCTGGGATAAGTGCATTAGTGTAGCAGGGGATTATATATAGAGAGCGAGTTTTTACCTCTCATGTCTGTGCTCTGTTATTCTGCGCAATCAAAAGTCCTGCTATGACTTGAACGTCCCCGTAGCATTCCCTCGGTTAATACATGACATCCGCTCTCCAAGCAAGTGCAAGAAAAACAGTTGGCTGTCAATCCAGCTTGGCTTTTTGAGATCCTGGGGTTCCACAGGGACACATTACTGGAGTATTCATGCTCCCCAAACCGCCTTTGTTTTATTTCTCATAGGAAATAAGTTGATGCTCGAATTTGTTGTAAGAAATAAGATAAAAAAAATGCTTCAGAATTCTCTCGTGCTCATGCGTTCCTAAATCCAAGATGCTGCTGCAGAACCGGATGATGCAGTTAGAAAGATATCAGAGATTATCCCCCCCGCCCCGTCTACATGTTCTTATGTTCTATGGTTTGCTATTTGTTATTTATAATTCCTATTTGAATAAAACACATTAATAAGCAATCAGGATTCTGAGTCGATTGGATTGTGTTGCTCTGAGACTGTGCTACTCATCAAGTGTGCTGCTGGTTTATCTTGTCAGAGTTGAGAATCTCACTGCATAGCACCCTGGTGAGGTGTGATATGATGCCTCCTAGACGTTTCTGTTAAACTCTCGCTCACTATCTTTTCAACTTAATATGTCTTCGTCGGCTTTGTGTGTTACTCAGCCTAGTCATAATACACTGTCATCTTAGAATCAAGTCATCTCATCGTTATGTTGCATTAAAGGTCCCGTATTTGACTATTTCTTTAACCAGAGTTTCCACAGAGTGTGTCTGTATAAGAGCTACTCCTGAGCCATGCCCCCTAGAGGACAGAAGGAGCTGAGCAACCAGCCAGGGAAGGGGTATATTCTCCCCTAATGTGACCTCATATAAGAATAAACCCCTCCCCTAGCTGGCTGCTGATACAAAAATGGGCAAGGACCAATTTTTTTTGTTTGTACACTCACCCTGGAGAAAAAGTGAATTTCACCTTAGATTTTTATCCTGCATATTCTTTAACCATAGTTCTACAAATCCGCAAATTCAGGTAAATCTAGTCCATACTAGCACATTAACGAAAAAAAGATGACCATTTTATCAAGATAGCGTTTTGGACATATTTTACGCATAACGATGGAAATCAAAGCAGGGGGCAAACTTCTTGGAGGAAAGAAAGTGTTTTTACAATACAAGCAGTTGGGGGGAAAAAAAAATCTTTTAACAGTGTCCAAGACTCTCGTGTCATCTTAAACTCAATACACGGAGTTCATTACTCGCAGCACATGGCAGCAATCAACATAAACAGAGTTAAATTAACTGTTCCATCATGCCCCTGAATGCTCACTACTAAGCAGTAGAACTGTGCGATTAAATCTACTATGCAGTTTTATCAGGGTTTGGTTGGTTGATTTTGATTGAATGAATCGATGAGGGAGTTTTCGATTCTCGCTTTTCAAATTATTTACGTAAAAATTGTCAGATTCCTTGAAAATCTACCAGAATGCGGAATGCGGAAAATATAAATATTTGGAAAATAATTTTGTTTTGCAAGATTATATCTGCTTCTTCTTTTGAATTTTTGGCACGTCGGTGCAGTACTGCCACCTACTGGAGTGGAATGTAGATCAGAAAACTCTTCATTCAATCATCTTCTATACCGCTTATCCTGTACAGGGTCACGCGGGGCCTGGAGCATATCCCAGGAAACATCAGGCACGAAGTGGGGTATACCTTGGACAGGGTGCCAATCCATCCTAGGGCACACATGCACATACCACATATGCATTCACACACTACCAGCAATTTGGGAACACCAGTTAGCTTAATCTGCATGTCTTTGGACTATGGGAGGAAACTGGAGGAAACCCACCAAGCACGGGGAGAACATGCAAACTCCATGCGCACAGACCTGAGGCAGGAATCGAACCCTTGACCCTGGCGGTGCAAGTGCTAACCACTAAGACCCCCAGACGCCCCCAGAAAATTTCCAGAAACATCACACGCTTTCAGGGTGTATTAAATACTTTTATTAGGTTTAAATACATCAAAGCTTGTAAGCTGTATAGCTTTTTGAGACACTAAACATTAGTGGTACTGAATCGTTTTAAATCGAAAATCACAATGCTTAAAATATAATTGAATCAACAGTCTACACATGATTTAAAACTCTACTACATAGCATCATCATACTCATGCTCAGGTTTTCTACATTTCCTTCAAGAAATGAGCTCAGCTTCTTTTCAGATTTTCTTTAAACCTTTTTCATCTCCTGTTCTTTTTTACCTTTTTTTTTTTTTTTTTTTAACCTTTGTAGCATGCACCATGGGTTAAAGCTTGGTCAGGAAATGGGTCATGAGTGATGCTTTCTCAGGTCGTTCTGTCAAAGCAGGCAGGAACCTTATAAGAATTCCAACCCTATAAGAATATTTCATTCTTTAGTGTCCCTTTATAAATTATGTATATATACCACTGATCATCCATTACATCTACACCATGAACCACATTGATCATCAGCTTTACATCAGCAAACTGGTGACACGATCATGGGCACCAACGGCTCACCCATGCCCGCAGGGTGCAGAGTCCTGTCTGATCCCACAGAAAAAGCCAGTGCAGCACAAATGGGCAAAAAATTCAATGCTGGCCATGATAGAAAGGCATCAGAGCACCCTGTGCACCACAGTCCACACATGATGCCCAGCAGACAAAGAGTGCACGCATTAGACACAGCCTTGAAACTCCCCAAATCCCAATCTGATCGAGTACCATTAGGATGCACCGGACAAACAATTCTGATCCATGGAGGCGCCACGCTGCAACCCACAGCTCCCAAAGGATCCCCGGCCAACGTCCTGGTGCTGGACATCAGTGCACACACCCAGAGGCCCCTGTGGTGCCACACCCTAAGGGGCCGGAGCTGCCCTGGTGGCACAAGGGGAACCCAAAACATGGGTGGTTTTAATGTTCATGATATTAATGTTTGGTGTACACGTTTTAATGGGACATCAAAAGAATGAAAGAGATGTCATAAGGGTGTAGTACTGTATGTCACAGGTTAAAGCTCGCGTCATGACCTCATACCATGGGTCATGACCGAGACATTATGCGATCATTCTCTCAAACCAGACTGCTGTCTAAGTGGAAAATCAAACATTTGCCCCAGCTGAGGTTTATAATTGTTACAACGCAGGCAGGAGAAATTAAATTTAACAGAGTGTGGAGGTGTTAGACCCTCATGTCTTGTGTGTAACTCATGCTCAGGGAGGCTTGTAATCCAACAGATGTATTGCTATCACAGAGCTACAAGGCACAGACAGAAAGTCTGCCAAGGATACCAAATAGCAACAGAAATCAAGGAGGAGGAAAATACATGTAAAATATAGCTGTGATTAAAGCGAGAGGGTCGAGCAGACATCTTGTCCGTCTAATGACATGAATATCGATGACCGCTACTATGCCAGAACCAAAGTCAGCGCTTTCTAATAAACAAATAATTGTCTTTTCTAAAAGGAGGACAATCTGTTCTTTATTAAGGATAACTATGTATAGAATGTGATGGTTGACGTGGAGCTGCATCAAAGGTATGGCCCTGAGACGGAATTGTTATTGTTGGAGTTTCGTTCCAAACCTGAAGCTTGCTGTGTTTGATTCAGGGAGAGTCTGAACATTGAGAAGCAGCGAAGAGGTCAAAGATCCCGCTGAGACACAAGCTGTTACGGCTGCCACATTACCTGCAAGAACGTCAAATTAAAGAGAGAGGGGGCAAAAAAAACTGAGCTGGGATGAATCAAATCTTAGTGTTATTACAGTACGTCCCGTGCTGATGAGACGAGCTGGACCGGATTCAGGTATAAATCACCGAACCCGGCTTTCGCATCAAGATGGCGTTAATTTGTTTGACAGTCTACCAGCAGGCATTAGTGCAGAGTAATTGGACGTACTGTCACGAGGAAGTGAGACAGTCCTGCGGTGGTTCGAGCTGTAGGAAATTGAAAAATTCTGCATGTGTATCTCTGCGCCTCAGGCAATAGGGTCACTGCCCTGACATTTACTGCTGCCGATAATCAATGTCTAAGAGATGAGGAGGAAAGAAGAGAACGTTAGATCAAGGCTAAAGCAGAAATCAGTCTGCTTCGATACTCCTTGTCTGTTAATATAGCTGAGACACCATTATCTGCAAATCTGTCGGATTGTCCATATGGAAAGATATTAATTGTAGTAACAGTATAGGCTTTTCACTATTCTAGTTCTAGTTCACTATTTTGCAATCCTATCTGTATTGCTAAACACTGCGCTTCTTGGCTTGTTTTTGTTGCTTGCTAACCATTAGCTCGTACTTGACCCTGCTCTCGATGATGGATCCGACGCTGGCGTGAGGTTCCGCTGTGGAGATTGCGAGATGGCAGGAGGTAATCCGGTTAAGGAGGTTAACTAGGAGAAATGGGCTGTCGTGCCGCACCGTTTTGCCGAAGCCATGGCTGTGATGTATCGTGGCAATTCAGAGCTACACAGGCAGCGCATTACAGACTGGCACCAGCAGGGCTCATCGAGAGGCAGAAAGCACCGTGATCTAGGACTAATAGCCAGAGTGGCCTTTTTCGCCTTGGTGGCAAACATTTGCTTTGATGAAATTAAAACTAAACGTCTTCTTCTACTCGGGATTGCAGTTTACTTTCGGATTTATGCTGTCCGAAATAATAGTTTCGTCAAGAATTTGTCGTTTTACTGGCACCAATCAGAGATGATTAAATTTCAGGACCTGTGTAAGGTGGAAGACCACGCCCGCTGGTGAGAAATCGGGGACGTTGCCAAACCCTGATACAAACGTATTTTTTGCCAGATGAAATTCTCTAAACTTTTATGCTGTTTCATGTCAAATACTAAACATACAAGGGGCGTTACAAAGTCAATCCCGGACCGATTGAAATTTACAGAAGACTTCAAACAGTACGGTGATGAGACTCATAGCCACAGTAAAACATTTAAAGGGTTTAAACGTTTCAAAGGTCGTACATCTGTGAATAACTGGCAGTGGCTCGGAGCGCACTGCAGTCGTTCCCGTGAACATTCAGCGACGGGAACGCCTAATTCTTAAAAATCGATGGATAACTTGTCGCCACCTTGCGGAAGAGGCGCATCTGGGAGTTATTGCCTCGTCTCCCGTACAGTCCTAACCTCACTCCAAGCCATTTCGACATGCTTGGCCCAATAAAAAAAAAGAAGTTCCTGGAAGGCCAGCGTTTCAGACATGAATCAGACAGGCTCCGGTGTACTGAGAAAACTTTCTACCTTGATGGTATCCGAGCACTAGTGAAATGCTGGGATAAGTGCATTAGTGTAGCAGGGGATTATATAGAGAAATAAAGTGAGTTTTTACTCTCATGACTGTTCTGTTATTCTGTAAAATGATCTGACCAGCCCTTGTACACAATTTAGATGGGTGACTATTACTATAGGCATGCTTTTTTAGGCCAAAACATCGCCTTGGCCCTGGCTTTTACCTTTCATAGTTTGGATTTCCAGTTAAATACAGACTTTCTGTAAGTCGTATTTTTTCTCCAACTAGAAACCCTGCTTTCATTTTGGACTGAAACTCCTTTTCCCAAATTTCTAAATTACTGTACAGATCCAGACATAGGGTCATGACCTCTGGTTTGTCTCCTTTTCCTATTTCTTGTTCATTATGAGATGGGACGTTATTGTCCATTGTGTACTTTTGTATCACCATGTTGTAATGTCAATATTATTTCAAATCATTTCAATTCGATCTTCGCATGTCCGGTGTGTGTGTGTGTGTGTGTATGTGCATGTACAGTATGGTCTGTATCTTATGCCATAGGGGCGCATCTCGTTCCTTGTGTGTTTCCATGGAGCCTCCAGGCTCCTGACAGGAACTCCCTCTACTCACGAGAGAGACACACCGCTATTATCAGATTGACTGTTTAGGTGCGTGAGGGAACCTGTTTACATTTTGGATGAGGAGAAAATAAACAATTAGTGGCAGTATGCATATGCATACAATGTGTGTGAGTGTGTGTGCATGAAAAGAACACTTTTTTTCCCCAGCACTTGTGTGTACGTGTCTGTGTGCAAATGTCTGCGCATGAGGTTTGCCCGAGGGAATCCTTCCTAGCGGGAGTCGGTGTTAACGTCGCCTGTGTTGATTTATTACAGTAATTGTGCTTCATCAACATTAATACGGAACGGCATCGCAGTAACAAGCATCAGCAATTCTCTCCTAAACTGCCGGCACCGGGATAATCAATGAACAGTCGATAGCGAAACACCGGGCACGGATTCAACTACTCATCTCCAGGAAATGAAGCATTTAATCTCATTCAGTTCTTATGATCAAGTGCATTTCTCTGCAACGTTTATGGATAAATCCGATACAGAAATAGCAATTGCGCGCGTTTTATATCACGTGCGCCGACTCGGCCTCATTAGCACTTGCATTAGACCTCGCTGAGGCAGAAGCAACCGCATTTACTAGTGTTAAATCGGCTTTAGTGTTATTTCACAGTATAACAAGCAAACAGAATATGTTCCTCGAAACATAATTAATATTAGGGACAGGAATCACCAGGGATCACCGATTCCATCTGTATTGTGATTCTGTCAGTATCATGATTTTATAAGTATCCCGAATTCGAATTCTAAACAAACTCGCCCCTACCACATGTGATGCTGCGCTATTTGCCAATGTTTGAATGGTTTGGATTAGGATTATAGAGGTACTGCAACATTGGACCACCTCTAATTAACATTTAAGATTAAGATGCAATTATTCGGTCACAATGTACCTTACAGTATGGTAGTATTTATTATTATTTGTATATCCTAGATAGGAAGCTGGAGACAGAGTGCAGGACCATCCAGGATACAGCGCCCCCTGGAGGAGATATGGTTAATGGCTTTGCTCAAGGGCTCAACAGAGGCAGAGGGGTTTGAACCTTTGACCTTCCGACCAGGCCTTAACTGTTTGAGCCACCACTGCTCCTAGAATGCAAATGTGTAAATTCAAAAAGTAGTAAATAAAATAATAATAAACATTTTTTTAAATTATTTTCTCCCCATCTCTAATTAATATGCACCAGGGAAAGATTCTCTATAGCTTCCCAGAGACAAACAGATGGCTTCTCAACTTTTGATGTAGCACCCGAGTACGGGTCAGTGCCTCAACACGCTTGGAGGAGAACACTAAATGCCACAGTGCTGTCTCTGTGTGTGTATGTGTGTGTGTGTGTGTGTGTTGTATGCCTGAGCACTTGCCGCCTTGCTTTCTGTCACTTTTATAAAACTGTGGCATTTTAAAAACCAGTTCTTGCATTGAGTTTTCTTCCATCATCAGTCCCATTTAACTGTCTGTTAGAGAAACCCTGACAGCGAGCCAGCCTCCTAGCATTTCCATAAACAGTTTACTGATGTCTCATTGTGGTCTTTTTCCTTTTAAAGACCTTAAGGACCGTGTACGTCTGCAGGAACATCCGACGGACATTTCACTCGTAAGATACTCTGCAGTGTTTTTATGTTGAAAGAAAAAGTAGGAGTGGCTTTTAAAGGTCCGGTATGCATTTTTCGGAGCGTTTTTATAAGATTGTTTTCGCTGAGATTCATAAGTAGACTTTAGATTTGCTTTGATTTAATCCAGTTAGATTTTTGTACATCATGATTTACTATTCAGTATAATTCAGTAATCAGTTTATTGTGTGATTTGCCGCAATCAGCTTTATTTCTTTCAGAGTTTGAAGTATTAAAAAAGAAAAAACAAGTTTTAAATAATAAAAGAAATGCTGTGCAACTTGTTTTCTTGATTGTTTAAATGTCATGTACCGTGGCGAGATCTCAAGGCCAAAGTTCGTATTGCGAAACTCGCTTTATAATAATATTTACTTTTATAATAATATTAACTTTATTTTAATATAAAATAAATAGACATTAAACCTCACCTAACCGTAATTTATGATCCCTCTTGGCACCGGCTGCTTTAAAAACCAAACTGAAAGCGGCTCCGTTTTTTTCTTGCTACCGTCCTTACTAACATTCTTGGGACCCCTGGTGCTGTGTTTTCATTAAATCCTGCACAAAATGCAAAGAAACACACAAAAAAATGTAAACTTGCTTGGCTTGTCTTTCCACTGACGCAAACAAGATTTTGAACAGCTCTCGGACGTACGCGCAACTTAGCTGCTTCATACAGTATGCTGAGGCAAATTTCTTGCAAAACTTCAGTTCTTAAGGTCTTTCCTTTAATGTACCGCTCTACACTCCAGTCCAGTAGATGGCAGTAATGCTGCAACTGCTCATAAACTCAGAAAAAGAAGAAGCTGCCATATTCTTGCAAAACGAGCATATTTAGCAAGTTTTTCTTTTGCACAAGATACAAGTGATATTTTATTTTTTATATTTTAAAATGCGTCAATTTTAGACTCATTTAGAATTTGCAAAGTTTATCTAAAAAAAATTATTTGAAAACTGATCTATCGAATCAACAAACTCCAATAAAAGATCGAATAAGTTGCATAATCGATTTAATCAGGCAGCTCTGCTGTAACATAAGTGATAATCAGAGTGAACTTGTTTCTGGAAGGTTCTGCAGTCCTAAATGCAATTGCGTAACTGTTGAACAGAAACAAAACGTTACGTGTGGCGATTGTCGGCAAATTGCTTCGGATGTGCTGTTAATGGGAAATAATCGCCTTTGGTGTGTTCACAGTAACTCAGCTTCATGTCCTGAATATTTTCCCATAACACCAGGGTCCCAAGGCTTTTATTACGGTTCCACCTGAAAGAAATCAGCCGAGTGCCCGCGAGCGCACAGTGAAATCTCCCCCGACCTTTCGGCTCTTGACATAAAAGAATTCTTCTCTGATGAGAGGATGAGTTGTGCCATTTCACCTCCGCCCATCCCCCTGGCACCCTACGCCCCGCCTGTCTCCGAGACACTTCAGCCATGTGACACTAGTATCATCACCTCTTTAGCTGCTTTCTCTCCCAGATGCTGAGGGGACAGCACAGGAGACACAGAGACGAATAAATTAAGACGTTGCCTAGCCAACGGGCAGGAGGGACCACGTTCGTACCCTGCTCTGGATATATTAATGCATAAGGCTACATGCTTAATTATAAATTAATAGCTAAGCACAACTGATGCACTTCATAGAGCAGCGAGGAGAGAAAAGACGGCAGGTGGAGTTTTGAAGAATACAGAAAATAACAATTCTCTGATTTTTTAAAAAAGAAATCCTTTATTCGTGCTTTATTCAAGGGTGCAGTGACAGCTAGCACTGAAAATGAGCTTCCTTTCCTTTTTGCACACTTACCCACACACACACACACACACACACATTTTCTGGTTCTTGCTCTTGTCTTCCTGTCACTGCTGGAGCAGGGCCCAGTACACCAGGCAGGGTGCAACACGGCCTATTTGCATTGACATATTGACACCCTTGTCAGGATTTATAAGTACAGCAAGGCAGAGCCTGGCAGAGAGAGAGAGAGAGAGAGAGAGAGAGAGAGAGATCTCATTCTAGAAAGGATTCTCTCTCTCTCTCTCTCTTTCTTTTTTTTTTTTTTAAACTAAATGTCTTTTAGCACCATGAGGCTTCATAAGCCAGAGTAATTGACTCTCCCCGTTTTTTTCCCCAGACACAAAAAACGACCAATAAAGCCAATCAAGATTCTGTCTGGGAACTGAATTCAATATTTGAACGTCCTGTATTCTGCCATTTCTTTAACAAGTTGACACAGTTCTCAGAGCTCTATCAAAGTGTACAGTGTACACCCCTCAGGTCTTTCATATCTCAAACTCGCTTTCTTTCACTCCTCCTCCAAATGTGCAGGTTCAGTGTCCATTGAAATGAGTTCCTGCTGATAGACGCCCCTTAGAAAAGCAGAGCTGAGCAGCAAGCCGGCTGGGCGGAGAGGTATCTTCTTAAATTAGGTCACATTAGGGGAGAAATCTTGCGCCTTGCACCTTCAGGGTCCGGGTTCGATTCGCGTCTTTCCGGGAGTTTGCATGTACTCCCTGTGCTTGATGGGTTTCTTCCGGGTACTTCGGTTTCCTCCCACAGTCCTAAACCTGCAGATTAGTGCCCTGCGATAGATTGGCGCCCTGTCCGGGGTGTACTCTGCCTCGTGCAGATAAGCTCCAGGCCACCCGCGACCCTGAATACAGGATAAAGCGGTAACCCACCAAGAATGGAGAGAACATGCAAACTCCCGGTTTAAACGGTACAATGAAATTCTTACTTTGCCCAGTTCTCAGACCAGACATAAAACATACGCATACACAAAACATAAAGACACACAAAAAAAACACGCTATATTGTATACACACATACTGTAAGTGTGACTAAAATGTGATCTCCTTTAAAGGGTTCATAATAGGGGGAAAAAAGCAGACATCCAACCTCCATTCTCCAACTCAAGCTTCTCCTCACTCGTTCTATCACACCTGGCTAAATTGGACGCAATCAAATATCTGACTGAAAGAAACTTTGTTAACTGTTAATTATTTTCTCTCCCTGCCAGATTGGCTTACCGCCTCTTGTTCTTTTTCAGTGCCATTTGTCACGAGGGCTGACAGTTGTTATGGATATGTCCCTGGGTGGATTTGGAGAGGCAGTCTGGCACGCTACATCGAAGCCGGCCGCAGTGCTGCGGACTCGGGGGGGGTGGGAGTGATGGGGGTTCTGATGTTGAGACAGCTTTGAAACAGGCAGTGAAGCTGATGAATTTAAATTGAAGACGAACGATTTCACAGATTGCAGCAATAGATTGACGTGCTAGATAGATTGCTGAAAATGTGAGGAATTAAGAGCTGTTGTTAGATTGACTCAGAGAAGACATACACTTCAAATAATTCATTTATGAATAAATGATTAGCCACTATATCCATTCCCAGTAATTAACATGTAGTGTATGTTTAAAAAAAGACCCATTTACATTTACGGCATTTGGCAGACACCCTTATCCAGAGCAATCTACTGTACAGGATATTTATCTCATTATACAGGTGAGCGGGTGAGGGTTAAGGGCCTTGCTCAAGGGCCCAACAGTGGCAGCTTAGGGGTGCTGGGCTTTGATCCTACCGATCGATAAATAAAGATCTGTAGTCCGGACGTCTTAACCACTGAGATACCCCTGCCTTATCATTTTTTTTAGTTATATAAATATTACTATATAGATTGTGCCTACAATTAATTTGAATGAGCAAAAAAAAACATAAAAACCATGGTGTAAAACAAAATCATTTTATGCATGATGAGAATTGCTCAAAATACTGATCTTGCTCTCTATTGAGAGTGCTAATAAAAATGCTGATCCTGGTTTCTATTGAGGAAGAATCACTTATCCTCCTCAATATCAAGGATCCTGGCTGCTTCTGATGATAATCCTGCTCTCTACTGAGGATGAGAATTACCCAAATCTTTGATCCTTCACTGTATTGAGGATGATCCGCTTGAAATCCAGATCCTGCTCTCCTGAGGATACTACAGAATTGCTTAAAATGTTGATCCTTCACTCCATTGAGTAATAGAATGACTTAAAGTGATGATCCTGCTATCTGTTGAGGTTAAGAACTGCTCAAAATGGTTATCCAGCTCTCTTTATTGAGGATGGGGATTGCTTGAAATGTGAATCGTGGTCTCTACTGAGGAAAAAAATCGTTCAAAATTCAGATCCTGGTCTCATAAACACTGTTTATGTCTCTCTGTTGAGGATGAGAAGGACAAAAAAAAAATTAATTCTGATCGCTGTTGATCAGAAAACATCATTCAAAAAGCCGACCCTGGTCTCCATTTGGAATACAAATAGCTGAGAATGCTGGTCCTCTTCTCTTTTTAACATGAAAATTGTTCTCTAATGAGGATGGGAATCACTCAAAATGTTGATCCTGCTTACTCTTGAGGATGGGAAGTACATGAAAAAGCCATTCCTGCTCTCTAGTGAGGAGGACAACTGCTAAAAAAAACTCTCTCTCTTTTTGCTCTCTGTTAAGGTCCTCTGTTCTGTTAACCTAAAATTCTGATCCTGTTCTCCAGTGAGGACGAGGGAATTGCTCTAAATGTCAATCTGGATCTTTAGTACATATGAAAAACACTTGAACAATATTGATCATTTATTTTATTGAGTATATTACTGTTAATCCTCTTCTTGATGAAGATTATACTGATCCCCTTCATCTTGTCTTTTAAAATACGCCCTCTACTCAGGATGGGAATCCTACGGCCCTCACTTGCGTCTTAAAATCTGCTGTTGCTGATCGATTGGCTCCATGTCAGTGTTGTCCAAATGCCTTAAAAAGAAAAAATAATTGACGCTAGCTCTAGCCATATGGCAACCTCTTTATGTCCGCCGAGCAGGTGAGCTTATTTTTGAATTAGTTTTAATCGACAGAAAACGCTGTTTAAAGAAACGAGTGCGTACGCTGTAGGACTAAAAGCACCCGGTTACCTGTCTGTCGTTCCGGACGGCGCCAGGAAAACCAGCGTGGACTCTGTATGTGAAAGACGCCCTGCGGTGTCTGTCTGAGTCTCCAGGCTTTCGCCCCATTGTGTTCGTGTGTACGTGTTTGTGTCTGTCTGTCTGTCTGTACGTGCATGTGTGTGTGTGAGTGTGTGTGTGCCACCTCCGGCTCTGCGCTGCCAGCACGAACAAAAGTCACACCTTCAGTGAAAAGGTTTAGTGCTCTCATAGGAGCCCTTCTCTTTACCTGCCTCACATTTTGTTAGCCGTGTGCACATAAAAGCGGTTTGAGGAAAGAGAGCGGGAAAAAAAAAAAAATTATTTAAAAAATTGCCTGTGCGGACCTTGCTTGGCCGATGAACGCATTAGAAAGAATGAGATGAAATGAGTGTGTGCGTGAGTCCTTGACTTATTAAAAGGAGAGCTGGACTGTTGGGGGTTTGTGCGAGAGAGAGCCTTGCCCTGGCTGTAGGATACCTCCTATTAAGATGGAGAGTTGCGGGAATGCCCTGAGCCCCCACCAAATGTCAGCGAGTCGAAAGGAGCTAAATGGCTGGACCGAGATATCATTGACACCCTGAACAATCACAGTAATTGGAGGTAATGAGGGATCTTCTTTTGCAGACAGAGCGACAGTAGAGAAAAGAGAGAGAGAGAGAGAGGTAGGTGGGAAGAAAAAGATGGAGTAAGACAGATATTCCGACGCCCTTGTGACCCGTAGCTTCGGCGTTACCAAGGCAACCTCGTTTTGTTATAATCCCTCTGCGGAAAGATTCATATGGCGGCCTTGAGCGCTGCGATCCTCAGTTCTTAGATAGTTACAGTACATATTTATATCGTTATGATGATTTAGGAAAATGCAACTTAAGTTTTTGGATCTCTACCTAAGCAAACCCTGTCTCACCTAACAGATCTATTAACATGCTTCTTGTCCTCTGATAGATGTCCTGCATTGATTTAAGTTTCTAGTCAAAGATTTTTTTAAACAGCTTCAGAATAATCGAAGTGTCCGGTATCTGGACGGACTGTCCTGTTTTCGTTCCTAGATTTCCTAAGTGATGGTGGTGTTGTACCTGGGAGTGTTGTGCGAGGAATCGTAAATACTAAGCAAGGAATCATTACCGCCAGTGTTGTAGACAGTTGCATAAACAGCTTTTGTTTTATTTCACATCATTTGTGTGAATTCACAGCAGGAAGCCTAACATTGGATGAGCGCTGTGACGACATTTCGATGACGTCCACCATCAGGTCAACGTTATTTCTAAAAGTTGGAATGACTTTGACAAAATGGCGTTGAGATAATGTTGAATGAACAAACCAAACACAATGTTGCAAATACAACCTCAGAGCAACTGAATTTCAACCTTAATGCCCATTAGCATCCGTTCGCAAAATGTCCGACCACATCCACGGCCCCTGATTGGGGGGACACAACAGCTTCCCACACACAGCATGTGTATCTCATGTGATGCATCACGTCTTGCTTAATGTTATTTCTCTGTTTCATTTTCTTTCAGAAATATTACAGTCAGTTGCACCATAGTTGCCAAATTACTCTACTGTAATATGGTGTTTGTACAGCCACCCTAACTTGCATTATTTCCGATTTCACAGAACAGGTCTCACACTTTTAATTCTTGTTTTTTAATTCCAATGAAATACTTCAGTGAATTAATGCTGTTGTTACTGTATGTATGTGCATTTACTAGCATCAGCAGCATGCCCCCTAGTGGTCCAGTGGTAACCACGTCGCGCTCTCACCTCTGGAGACACTGGAGTACGAGTCTCGCTCAGTCCGTCACTCGTTTTTGCAACATTATGTTGGGGTTAATCGCCCTAAGTTATCAGAATGTCACGTATCTAACATAATTCTACTGTAACTTTCAACAACAACTCAATATCAACAGTGTTCCAGCACCTATAATGCTAAAAAATTAAAGGTTGTATAAATTTACTTCTCAGAGCTACCTCTAAGTGTGTGTATCTGTTAATGCTCCATTACGTAATTAAATAATAGTTTTAAAAAAATCATTCACAATTTCCTTTCCTTCTTTCACTTCTCCTTTAAATGCTCTGTTTCAGTGTTTATGTAAATAAGCTACTGCTGAGCTGGGGGAGGGGCTCTTTTTATATGATGTCACATTAGGGGGAAATTTTTATTTGCTTGTTTAAACCTCTGCCAATTAAAAAAAAATGGGAAAAAAATATTTTAAAAAAAGGGAAATGTATGTTCGGAGACTCGCCTGAATGTCTAAAAATGACTAAAAAGTAAATGTTGCAGAATAGATGTCCTTTAATGTTCATCTGTTCCTCAAATATTCCTGCTGGGTATCCTTAATCCTGACCCTTATTGAGATGATGTGACAGGACTTTAAATGGGCTCAAAAGCCCACTCATGTGGCTGAGTTAAAGTAGTTTTACAAAGAACATCCTTCAGTGATGTGAAAGTCTGATCTCTAGTTATCAGAAACCACAACGGTGGTGCAGTTTATCAGGGCAATTCGTTTCAGACATTAGTGATGTACAGTAGTTGTATAACTTTTTTTTTTAAAGTAAATGAAAGACTCTTGTAAGAAAAATATTTTTGTTGAATCAGATCGTCTTTGCCTTCGCGTCGATGTGAAATGATTAAGTGTAATAAATATTGCAAAACAGAAGACATCAGTAAGAGGACAAACACTTTACAGCACTGTGTTTGTGTAGGAGTCCAAGGGCAAAAATCTTAAGCGCAACAGTACTTGCTAATTATTTCGCATGTCACCCAAAAGGTCTTTATGAACAGCAAAAATAAAAACAAACACAACATGATTTGTAATGACACACAATATAAAAATAGCTTCCCCCCCCCCTGCATCTTTCCAAACCATCCCCCCTTGGTGCACCCAGAGCTCGGTTTACCCGGTTGAATTACTGCCTTTGACCTCCTCTAGGATCCTGTCCTTATGTCTTCCCATGTGTCCCGAGGTCCCCTGTGCCAGACATGACTGTAAGATTGGGTTAGAGACGATGCTGCGAGATGCAGGAGAAATCAAAACACACGACAACCAAAACAACAACAGATTTTAAAAAGACTGAAAGATATGAGGCAGCAAGAAGATCAGACAGTGTCGGGTAAACGAGTCTGTCCGTCTGGCTGCGAGAGGATAATTAAAGAGAAAGAAGGAGAAGTTGGTGATGGGGAGTTAAAAAGAAAGTAACTGGAAGGAATGGGAATTGCTTAGAAGGAGGGAGATCCTGATTGGTGTGAGAGTCTGTTTGTTTTAAAAAGGGAGGGCTGGTAAGGAGCAATCAATACAGCACCTCGATAAAGAATATATGTGTTTTATATTCCGTCCCCATGTGCTTGGCTTGTTGTGTCTGCTAGCGAGAGCTGGTGCCCTTTGGGGACATGTTAATTGTTAAATTAACTGATTTATTTATTAATTGTTCATAAATGTTTGTGGCATTTTAGATGGTGTCGTTGACATACACGAGCTTGTGAGCATGTGTAATACACCATCGTCCATGTGCTGATTGATGATAGTACTGTTTTGCCAAAGGAGGCTGAAGGTGCTTTCACACTAGGGACTTGGGAACGTATCTGAGCACACGTCATGCCAAACTGTGTAAAGTTTGATTAGTGTAAACACTCTGGCATCAGTGTACCATGCACAGGTCGAATCGGATATGAAAGCCCACTGTAACAGAACACAGAAATGGACTGGTGACATCAATACTGTGCATTTACTCCATTGTACTCTTCTCATTTTATCTATAGAAAAAAATACTGTATATCACTGTATTAATTGTTATACTGTAGTAAACTGGAGATTTTTTTTCTATAGTATTTGATTACACACTTTAGTAAACTGTAGCATTTACTATAGTATTTGACTACACATTGCGAAACTGTAGTAAACTGTCGTGTTTACTGTAGTATTTGATTATACACCGTAGTAAACTATAGTACTTATTGGACTGCACATTATTGTCAACCATTTTATTTACTATTATAATTGACTGTAGATTTTTTTTTAATAGTATTTGACTGCGTGCTACAGTGAACTGTAGTGTTTGCTGTAGTATTCAACTAAATGCCATGGAAAACTGCAGCACTTACCGTAGCATTTGACGACATGCCTTAGTAACAGAGTTGGGTATGATGTGTTACTGTGTGACGCGGTACTGTGATCTAATTACTTTTCCTGATAACGCGGTAATGTAACGCGTTACATTTTAAATGCAAGTAATTTGATTACAGTTACCAATGTCAATAACATTATGTTACTAGTGTTACAAATCACGCTTTGCGTGGCAGCATCAGTTAACGAGCATGCACTTAAATTTTTTTTACATTTGATGTTGTTACGGGTTCGCTCTTTTTGCATGGGCGGCGCCACAGACACCAGGAGAGGTCTTACGAGAAAAGGGGTGATTTTATTTAGAAAAAACAGGGAAGGAGAAGGTTAAATGAGGGAGGAAGGGAAAAAGCTGAGGGTTCTTAACATTAATTATCGCCGGCCGGCCTGACCTGGTGGCCTCGCCCCTTCGCGCACCTGCAGAAGGTGGGGACATCTACGTAGGGAGCCTACGGAGTGAGCGAGGAGCGACAACAGGTTGAGGCGCACGCCCATCACAGGGGCACGCAGTGACAGATGTTTTCAAAGTAACTTGAAAGTAACGTAATTAGTAATTTGATTATTTTTAACATGTAATAATCAGTAATATAATCAAATTATAGTTTTAAAGTAGTAATTAGTCATTTGTAGTAGATGACTTTTTTTTTAGTAACTTCCCCAACACTACTGTAGAATGTACTACAGTATTCGCTTATCCGCTGTATTAAACTGTAGAATTTTCCATGCTATTCGACTACACGCTGTATTAAACTGAAGGATTTAATATAGTAATTGACTACCTGCTGTAGAAACCTTTACCATGTACTATGGTTTTGCTATATTACTATTTTCTGTTTACTATGGTTTATTATAGTATTTTTACCACAGTAAGGTTTACAAACAGTATACTATTTTTTTTTTCTTATGGGTGTCTGTTGTAGACTTGCAACCCCCCTAGGTGCATACTGCCACCTGCTGTATCGGAGAGTGTAAATACTCTTGTTTACGGAGAAATATTGCTAATGTGAAACCCCAACAGTGGCTCTAGCAGTCATCATACTTGGGCACGATACAAAAGAACAGTGCATAGCGTAAAATCACCCTATTATACATCAAAAAAAGATGTTTACTTGCTCTGCTCTGAGGTCAGGTATAGGAAAACAAAGCATGTCCAAGGCTACATTACATCAGTAAATAATTTTTGGATTTTTTTATTATTATTTTTGCTTACATTTTGGTTTTAATAGAAAAATTATATAAAAGTATATTAACATGTAAACAGAAGGAAAGGCATGCTTGGTATGTTGGTTGCTTAGTACATTTTAGTGATGTGTAGAAACTCTATTACACTTACTGCATATATGGTGTTTTACATAAACCAGTATTTTCTCGGGAGACAAATACATCATCAGTTCCAGTTTCATGTAAAAAATTTAAAACGTTCTTCCTTCATGTTGTAGGGGGAAAAAAATTGTTTTAAATTATTATTAAATTGGGCATGTAAACATTTGCAGTGTTTGCATAGTAACTAAACCAGATGTGTGCTTCTTTTTTTTCCCTACCCGGATTTATATAAATTTTATTTCATGGTAATGAACTCAAAACCGCTTTCATTTGTCGTGTTGGAAAGCAAGTACTGTATATAGCGTATTCATTCTAGTGAGAAAATCGAGGCGAATGGATGATCATGTGACAATGTGGGACAGGGGGTGGGGCTTCCAGGCGATCAGTAAGTATTGACAAAAGTATCGATCGTCCCAGATTCGTTTCTTTTGGCTCATACAGTATGATATCTTTATTCTACATGTTGTGTATCCTTTACTCACATTAGCGTACTCTGAGAGTTCATAGAGCTTATATGCAAAATGCGTTTAGGTTAGTAAATGTGATGATTGTGTGTCTGTTAAACTGTGTGTGTGTGTGTGTGTGTGTGTGTGTGTGTTGAGGTTCTGCATGGAAGTGTGTGCCCGGCACTTAAATATTTAGACCTACCTGACAGCTGAACTCTGGCACACTCGCCTCAGGGAGAGAGAGAGAGAGAGAGAGAGAGAGAGGGGTGTGGAGATGAATAGATAATTGTGGAAACCGAAGAGATAAATGAAAGCTTCTATTGGCAGACGGAGATGTTAAGAAAGTCAAATTGTGCTGCGAAATTTTTTTTTTTTAAAAGATTGGTGTCCCTGCAGAGTCGAACATTTTCCCAGGGTTCTGCCTGGAAAGCAAAAACAGAATATGCGTCGCTTCACTCGCATCTTCTTTATTAGTTTTTATTTCCATCGATAAGGTACTGCACAGTGTTGAGCCCAAGGCTTTGCGTTTCTTTTTTTTGTTGTTTTTTGTCATGACCTCATGGTGGCATCTGCACCGGGACTAAAGCGATTAACTAAGCTAAAGCATCGAATCAAGTTTAGAAGTTTAAACCCCTGGCCAGACGCCACAAGACATCATCCAGACGAATGACCTCAGGCATCAAGCGCTTTCTCATACTTAGTGGTTCAGTTAGTCACATTGAACTTTTGCTCAGAGCTCGGATTACCGAGACGCCTCACTTCCCAAAAGACCTTGTTGACACGGTACACGAGTCACGTCCGACGTCGGCATTCGAAATGCTCTGACACTTAATGTCATTTTCCTTAAACTGCTCAGCCCCTTCACAAGGTTCCACGTTCCCATCACGGAAAAGACGACGACTCTCAGATTGCACGTGTGTCCGTTGTCCACAGCTGTGCTGGACGCAGCTCCAGATGTGATCTCAAACCTAAGACATCCATGAAACTCTTTGCCCAGATTGCAGCTCGGTGTTGGTGGATTTCTCTTCCAGCAAAGCAACCGTAGAGAACGCCGTTCCATCCAAGTCAAATACAACCCAAGCGTAGGGATTGTTATGAATACACTTTTGTGTTTTCGTTGTTGTTGCTGTTGCTGTTTTTTTTTTTTCTTCTCCTAGTCACTTGATTCTCTATTTAAGTCTGTGGTCGAACCCGGCCAAAATCCTCCTCCTCCTCCTCCAATGCTCTGGATTGCAGAAGTGGCCTGAAGCACATCCTCCTGCTAATGGAGATGAACTGGAGAGTGAGGAGCGACGCACGAAATGCCGAGTGATCTCGGGCCAGGCGAACACCAGGCTGTAAATCATAACGAGGAGGATGTCCATCCCCGAGGCCTGCGCTCTGTTTGTCAGCTTTTGCGTTGTACAAGCTGGTCGAACCATGAACCGCGTGCAACGATTAAAGAGTGGTCAGGCTTGAATTACCATGATGTCAGATATTTGTCTCATTAATCTCCGTTTTGGAGGAATACAGTCCTGAGTTCATATTAGTGTCGACTGTTTCCATTGCTGCTGATTGAAGATGTGTTTCATGGGATACTCCTCCTCTTGGGTCTGTTGAAGTAGCCTCATGAGACCTTACAGTCCTTTTTATAAAGACATTGCATTTATTTATTCATTTATTTTTAAGAGCAATCATTTTTGATTGTTGTAAACTTTTATTCATCTCATACACAGTCATACACAGTATGATATGCGGTGAAATGCTTATACAACTGGCCATGACCTAAAAAGTATGATTAATTAAGTAATTTAATTAATCGTACTTTTGCAACAGCATGCTAGGTGTTCAGAAATGGAAAATTTTATCTGATTAGATCCTCTTCTGCGTCTAGCACGTAGCCGCTCCAGCTTGAAACGCCTGGGCTGAAGTTCTACACCTGATCCTTGCTAATGGGGTTGGCTTATCTTTTGAGCACGATTTGAGCCAGAAGTCGAGATTTAAACAGGCCGATCGATGGCGACAGGGTGGTTTTTTGAACACGGTTAAGAGGTACCTGGCGTTCAAGCTGCCTCTCGGTGTGTCTCCGTCTGGCTGTGCATCTTTCCTGTCTGATCTTATCTCCGCTTGATAGCTCGAGTACTACATCTTCTCAGCAGCTTTAAAGCACCGGGTCAGCCCGTGTAATCCCCTTATCTCATCTCTCTCTGAGGAGAGACTTGGGGAGTCACGACCACAATAACTGACAAAGGCATTGCGCGGTATCGTGTTCGTTCCGGAGATCTTCTGTCGCTGTTTGCTCTAGTGCCTGGAATCCTTCCTGACCGATTACGTCTTTATTACCTGCAGATAAGGAATGTACACAGTGACTCGTGTAGCAGAGTAGAAATTCATGGTTGAGAAAGACTCATAAATAGAACAAAAATGACTCATTTCTGTAATCAGCGATCAGCGGTCTCGTCCGTAGCGTCTACGTTGAGCTTCCGTTCTTCGTTATTTGAATCTTTCTGCTGATTCTGCATGCGATCAGGTGCAGCGGTCCTCCATGCAGACAGTGTAACTAAGCTAATTAAAGCTGCATTATTGATAGATCTTTGAATAATTTAGAAGTAATAATAAGAGGAAGCCCACCGATAAACGCAGCGTTAAATAGTTATCACCTTTTTTTTTAAGCCATGTCTTGGCACCTTTGCGATATCTTGATCTAGATCTTCCTTTACTTGGCTTTTGCACTTTATTGAAGCGGCAGGTCAATAACCAGATGATCCTAGAAATTATTGCACCGTGATTGTCATACATGTTCGGGAGACAAATCAGGTTTAAGTTAGTCTCGGAAGCCAGGCTTTTAGCTATGTCTTACTTTAACAGAAATAACCGAACTCTAATTTCGATTCAATCTCTTTTTTATCTTGAGTCGATTCATTTAATCAACGTGCCTTTCTCGACTCAAAACTTTTAATTATTTAGGTAATTGTACAAATGTTTAATGGTCTAAAATTGATGAATTAGCACTTTTTGTGTTTTATAATTTTTTTGTAATCGCCTATAATCCTCTAAATGGTTCACAAAGCAAATTATTTGGTAAGTTTGTTTAAAATGGCAACAAAATATCAAAATGTTTAATATTGAATCGGGATATTTAATAATAATAAAAAAAAAAAACAATGCTTACAGAATGGCAATAGAAATTGAATCGTCATCACTGTATCATGACATTTTAAAATGATTATAATTAATAAGAAATGATACCCTGGTCAAATCATCATTTAGTGCTCAAATGTGAATCATGGAGTGTAGTCCGAAACCCGGATGCCTACAAGGATATTTCTTAGGTTATAACAAAGCCACAGTATAATGTCAGGTAATCGGTTGTTTATATGATCGGTTGTTTATGTAACAAGCTCAGCAGCGACCTCATTTCCCCTCTCGTCTGTTCCAACCACTCAGCATCAGCATCAGCAGTGTACTAATCACCGGCCTGATCGTCTGTCATCATCTGCACCTGTTTCTCACTGGTTCATGCCTTAAGTTAGATGTTTTTCATGCTTGAATGGTCACTGTGTGGCTTAACGAACAAAACATTCCTCTGAAATGGCTCAGGTACTGGGACTGGACTGAAAACAAAAGACAAAAGGAAGCCTGGAGAACTGTTCCTCAAGACTACATTAAAAATACAAGAAAGTCTGTCTCTTTGGAAGCAAAATATGAAGAAACCAGGGGCGGCTCAAGACTTTTGTCACAGTACTGTACAAGCGAGGTCTTATTGAACATACTGTATGTACAGTAAGACATCAGATTTGTTTAAAAATGTGCAAGTCCGTTATATTAATGTATTCACAGATCCATGAGCGTTTACACACTTGTGCCTTAATGATTCCCAGAAAACCGATTAAATGTGCCCTCCTCAGGCGTAATGTTCTCAGGATTGGCTCCGGATTCACCCGGACCAGGATAGACAAATTCTAATTCAAATTTTAATTGTCACATACACAGTCATACACAGTATGATATGCAGTGAAATACTTATACGACCGCTCGTAACCTTAAAATCAAGATTATTAATAAAAAATAAATTATGGAATAGAAGAAGAAAAAAATATAGAAAAACTTAGATGTAGAAAGAACAAAATATAAAATATAGAAAAAAAAATTAGCTGTACAAAATATAGACAATATGGCTCTAGAAATATAGAAAATATGGAAACTGGTGCGGAAATTGATATAGAATTTAAATAGAAATGTCCGGGGACAGTGAGTAAGTGAATTCATAGAAAACAGTATTGCATATTTATATTCTGTGTGTTGATTGCTTGCATGGTCTGGAAGTTGACCTTGATTACCTGTGTTGTGTGTGACGGGTCGGCTCATTAAAGCGGACCGTAGGGGGGGTTGCAGCTCTCTGCTCCAGCTGTGTAATGAGGGTCCTGGCGTCTCTCACTTGCTCTCTCTCTCTTTCTCTCTCTCTCTCTCTCTCTCTCTCTCTCGTGTAAGCATCTTGTTTTCTATCAGTTTGTTTTTCTGCCCTTCTCCTTATCTGTCATCCACATCATCCACACATCCATCCTTCTGTTTATCCATCCATCCATCCATCCATCAGAACAATCTTTTCTTCTCGTTTTTAGTTCTCAAATTTTTCCCTCTCTCTTTTTTTGTTTCTAAAATTTTTTTCCAGAACTTTTTTTTTTAGAAAAGGAAAACGAACCCACCTGTCAGAGCTATTCTCCTCCGTTCTCTCTTTCTGAGACATGTGACTGAAGCGTTTTATTTCTCCCCTCACCCAGCTTCCAGTTTTCCAGTGTTCTCACAGTCAGCTCTGTAAATCCTCTGTGAAACAGGAATTCCAGGAATTCTTATATAAAGAGCGGATTAGACGTGTCGGTAGACGGGGTTCGACCATATCAGACCCAGCATGAACGGAATACATGTAGTTCTCAGGTTTATTCAGAGCGATGCGAGATATGAGATGAAATGAACTCGGAAATTATATTAAAAGGAATTAATATCGTCTAGACGAGATGAGATGATTCGTGTATGACACGGAAGAAGACTGGACTTTATCTTTCTGTCGTATCCTTCAGAACAGTGTGCTGAATTGTAAAGGATAAAGGATCACTTTCCTAGCGAATAATGGGTGTAACACAATGCTGATGTTTGCCTCTGTATCCGTATGCAGATGTGTCCTTAAAGTGGGTGTGGCTTCAACTTAAGGTTTAAGGTTTAAGTTTTAAATTATTATTATTATTCTTTTTATTTATGACACTATGGATCTGAAAACAGTAAAAAACAATCCAGACATAGAAATACCCAAGCTAGCCTTAGCTGCAGAAATCAAAGTCCAGTGGGCGGAGCTGGACCTGATCCTCCTGTAAACCCAAGCCCTAATCTCACTTTTTTTTTTATTACAATTTGAAACAAATACCTACTGTAGGTAATATATGTATGTTTAAACAGTGTAAACCATTTCAAGTGTAAGATATACTGTATATTTAGTTGCCCTCCAAGTGGCTCAGCAGATAGAAAATAACATTAGAACATGTGTACAAGAGGTGTCACTTAACCATGAACTGTCCAGCAGAACAAATATAAGAAAATTATATTTTTTAGCCTTTAGCTTATTTGCTAATTATATATGTTAACATTGCAACATTAATTAAAACAGCTAAACTACAGTAAAAATAAGAACATCTAATGTGTAGAATAAATGGTAAGCCTTGTCACTGCAATTCAAACTTAACTGGTCTAAACTTAAGAAATCTTGCTGTATTGTTATTTAGGAATTTAGCCGTTATCCCAATTTAAACCTTGATCCTGCCCAGTTACTAGGGAGAACGAATGGATGATGTAGATGAAAGCCGTATATCATCACACAGGAGCTTCATACTGAATGTTAGTGTTTGCTCACATCTGCATGAAAGTAAAAGCTCCTAAATTTATCGTTGCATCATTACTATGAATATAAAATAACTATAAAAATACCTTCTTTTTTTTTTACTTTTTACTTTTATCTCATTTATTTATTTAACTGCTTTGATCTGTTGTTTAACAAGCTGTTAAAACTGAAAGGGCAAAAGAAAAAAAGAGCGAAAAGTCACCGTTCATAAAGTTATCTTTTTTGCTCTTACTTAAATTCGACCAAACTTTGACAGATTTAAGAGCGGGATAATGAACGGGTGCAGACGAGTAGTGATGCTGTGAAAAAGAATCGAGAAGGTGTAAAGAGTTTTCTCGTGTAAAGATCACAGAGCTGCAGCTGAAGCACAAGCTTTTGGCTCAGGTCCTGTTTTTTGTTTGATTTGCAGAAGAAGAATATGATTGTCAATTGTTGACATGTGTTTTTCTTTGGTTGGATTGCGTTATGGAGAGCGTTACAGACAAATCGTTCTGAACAGACGATAAAAATGACAAATTGAAGAAGAGAAATGTTTTTTTCATTATGAAACAGCTCTGCTGAAATCTTAATTCTAATGGGTTAGGAGGTTAAACTTATTCTTATATGGTATTATTTCTACAGGAACAACTAGGAATGTTAATGATCAATTGAATAATTGCTGTTAAGAATTACATCGATTACACATTAATTAACTAAAAATGTTGTTTTGCATAATGTTTCTCTGTAGCTCATGTCTATTAACTTGTACGCCACAAGAGGGTGCACTCGCAGTTCAGGCCATGGCCAGTATTGTACATTGTGATTTTAGCGAAGACTTTCTTGTGGTAGAAAACCTTAAGCTTCACACCTGACTGTTACGAATCCCTGACACTGGAGACTCCTTCCATCAATGATTAACTTAATATTGACAAAATATTGATTTTTCTTCCGTCTTAAGCAACATTGTTATAACTAAGTCCTGAGTCTTGGATTATGTGGAGCGTCCACCATGCGATTACATCCCTGTGAATGAGCCGTTACTATAGAAACCATGTTTATGGCTGTGTACTGTAAGTATAGACATGGAAACACGGATGCGCTCAAAAATCTGTTGCTGTCATTGAAATCTTTCATGCGTATTTGGATTCCGTTCAGGAATGATGCTGAGGAAGGGGGATCCTAGATCCCTAAAATGTTATATATATTTTTATTGTTCTAATTATCTAATCATTGATTAGAGACACAATACACGTGTAATTAAAGCTCTCGCGCGTACAACGACGTCAGCGTGAACCTTAATTCTCATCTCGTCAGCATTTTTACTCTCTTGTCGAACGCTCTTGCTGACGGTGTACATATGCAAGACTCGCTGTCCTTGCAGACGGCTTATTAAACAGGGATGTCTGGTTGGAGGTGGGCGGCACAGCGGGGGTTAATTTGTCTGGGCCCGAGGCGGCGAGGGAGAGGGGGAAACGGAGCGCTCGGGCTCTAATGAAGCAGCCGGAGGTGGCATGACTGACCATAGTATTGGTTTGATTATGAGCCGACGCCGGCTCCCCTCGCTGTGTTGTGTTACAACGGCGAACTAATTGCGTGCAGCAATTGCGTCCTAGGCAAGTGTGTGTTAGACCGACGGAGGAATAAATAACACATGTACCAGGTTGTGAGTCACAGCAAATGGAGTAGATGAATGTCCTCGGCGCTGGTGCACAGTTCTGCAAAGCCATGGCTGGTTAATACCTGTCTGTTGAGCGACACGAGCGTTAATCAGATACCCAGGCGTATCAAAAAAATGGCACAATTTTTTTCCCCCTTAAAATAAATTTATAACAGTTAAGACTGAATTGATGTTAATAAGATCGAGAAATGTGTGAATAAAAGTGTTATGACACCTGCCTATCAGCAAGAGTATGTTTTTATACACTATATCTGCACTGATCTTGTGATATCGTCTTCCTGCTTTTAGGGTGGGGCCGTATGTGTGTGTGTGTGTGTGTGTGTGTGTGTGTGTGTGTGTGTATGTAGGAGCGTGTGCTTGTGTGTGTAAGAGACACCGAGCGGAAGATATGCATCTCAACAGGTCCTGTGAAACTCACAGATTGGTCGATCGGTCCCCTGGGACATGAAGTTCCTTGCGTTTTATTGGCTGTCAGCATCCAGCTGCCACTCTGAGCGAAGGTTGAGGGCGGGATGATATCTTTCCTTGTTGCTAGGTTACAGGTGCACCTGATGGGGCTGATAGATATGGATAAGGGAGGGGGAAAAAAAAGTGTAATGGATGTGAGTCAAGAAATTCCTGAAACTTTGACTTTCTGTAAATCAGATCTTAGTTATGAGTGTTGTGATGAAAGAAATCTTGTCGAAGTAATGATTCAGGGTTCAAGCACTGATAGTATAGCTTTAAAAAAAAAACGACTCCTAATTGCTCAGGGCCAGCCTAATTACTGCTCGGGAACAGTCGATCTGGGTTAAGTGAGGTGAATGATCACCACCATTCCTGCTTGGGATGTAAGAGAACAGGGATTGATGATTCAGTGAAACAGAGCGCTGGCTTCAGAGGAGCATCTGGGCTACAATGAAAATATGCACCAACAAGATCACAAGTGACCGTTTAGCCAGACTGTCATCAGGTTCAAGTCTAACTGACGCTCAGGCTTTTTTGGAGAAATTACTTTCTCTTTTTTGTGCTCGTCCTGACGCCTCTCTACAGATTGAGATATTCAAGCAATATCACACTCGGAGTCATGCCGTTGTAATGAATATCACGAAGGCACAACCAGCTGTGCTGATATCCAGCATAACAGCACTACCTCAAGTGTGATATTGCTTTTATACAACCGTTATACAAACACTATTTATTATCGATAGATTATGATTGGTTTGTCTACTTAACCTGTTATTTCACACCGCCGAGACCTATCCATCCGCCTGCGCAACGAACTAAACGATAGTTAGTGTAATTAACAGGGGTGAAAGTACCGTAGTTTGAAATTCTTTCCGGTACCATGTTGCTGAAAGGGAAGGAGAATAAACCATGGAGGTGGTGGGCAGTCCTGTTAATCTCGTATGTTTCTTTTTATTTAGTAAGTATTTCCGCTTTAGAATATCAGCTACATTATCTCAAATAGTGTTAAATGATACAGTAAGCTACTGGGCGACAGGGTGGCCTAGTGGTTAGCCATGTCGCCTTGCACGTCCTGGGTCCGGGTTCGATTCCCGTCTTGGGTCTGTGTGCATGGAGTTTGCGTGTTCTCCCCGTTTTTGGTGGGTTTCCTCCGGATACGCCGGTTTCCTCCCACAGTCCAAAGACAGGCAGGTTAAGCTAATTGGTGTTCCCAAATTTGTTTATATGTGTGTGAGCCCTGCGATGGATTGGTACCCTGTCTCCTGGGATAGGCTTGAGGCCCCCGTGATCCTGAATACAGGATAAAGCGGTATAGATGAGGAGTGAGTGCACCAAGTAGTGCTCTTGATCAAGGGTCCGTGAGAGATTTGGGATTCATCCTTGTGTTAGAAGATGTAGCTTACGTTAGCCATGAACAGAGCAACACGGACGGTTCAGAGGCGATTCGGAACGACTTAGAAGCGATTACTAAGGAGACGGCGGGTTGTTTAAGATGATGTAACGTTATCAGATGTGTGTTCTTGCTGAAAGTGCTTACGTGACTGGTGTTGAATGTTTTTTGGCAGGCAGCTGCTCTCTCCTCAGTACTGCTGATCATACAGACCGCATGCTGCGGCAGCACTCATGGAACGACTCTCGTCCAATCAGATTGCTCGGTTGGAACTAACTCTCGTATAAACGTACTACTAAGCACACAAAAACAAGATACTAAATGAAAGTAAAGGAGCCTACATGCATGTAGCCTTTAAACTTGAGTCAGTTTCGTGTAACTTGAGGTCAGCAGAGATGCTTCATGACAACACTCACGACGTTCGAGGTTTGACTTGGAACCCAGACTCTCATTCAGCTTAACATGATCTAAAGCCTTGCTAGCTGCAGTAAGTGCGGTTTCCTCACACTGTAAAAGCCAGGCTTTGATGGAGTTGTTAAATAGCTATTTGCCGTAATGTAACAGTCATCATACTAATCGGTTTAGTTTGTAATCCGATCCCGGCTCTCCAAATGCGATTCCCTGATGCTCTCGATTCACAGTCGGAATGAAAACTGAGATTTTTCTGTAAAACGCCTGAACTTTGCTCGCGGTTACGATCCGAATGAGAAATAGAACTTTATACGGCAGAAACCGCCAGTCTCGCACCATGTCAAGTGTTTTCCCAGGCTGCCACGCATCACCAGTCCCCCTGAACGCAAGCTAGAGCGCTTTGCCGGAGGATGATGGACACCTCCAGTCCTCTGTGTGTGTCTCCAAGCTTGATGCCATGAAGTGATGGAGTGCGTGCGATCCTCCGCGTCTCTCTGAATGGCGGACAGAGAAGCGAATTGACCTTTAGGAGTGGGATTTAGATTTGCTTGCAGGATTGGGTCGTTCGTCAGGACGTTCACCGGCTGCGCACATGAGACATGAGACTTCCAGGCTGGTAAAAATGTGTGTGTGTGCTCTCCGGCTAGAAAATGTGTATGTGTGTGTGTTGTTCAACAGAAGTGAGTGATGATGAGTTTATAGAGTCAGGAGGAGCCGCTTCCCTAAAGAGCGCTAGTGGAACGCTGGGATGAGTGCATTAGTGTAGCAGAAAAGGAAGCTTTTAGTCTCTCTGTAAGTCCCGGTTTGACTCGAACGACAATTAAATATCAAAATATTTATGCAAGGCTCACTCATACAAACACACACACACACACACACACACACACACACACACACATGCAACCATATTAATAGAAATGCACTGAACAAACAGTATAACAAACACTGTATTGGTGCACACACACACACACACACACACACACACGCAACCA
>JAOVVB010000001.1:26217914-26243378 GCA_028570985.1 Heterobranchus longifilis
ACACCTCTTTACTGAGACTGACAGGCACAAAAGCCACACCTCCTTTACTGAGACTGACAGGCACAAAGGCCACACCTCATTTTCTGAGACTGACAGGCACAAAGGCCACACCTCTTTACTGAGACTGACAGGCACAAAAGCCACACCTCCTTTACTGAGACTGACAGGCACAAAGGCCACACCTCATTTTCTGAGACTGACAGGCACAAAGGCCACACCTCTTTACTGAGACTGACAGGCACAAAAGCCACACCTCCTTTACTGAGACTGACAGGCACAAAGGCCACACCTTCTTTACTTGGGACTGGAATAGAGACCACACCTTCTTTTACTGAGACTCCTCCGTCACTCCGTCACTGATATTGATAGGTACAGAGGGTCGGTCCAACTTTTAACCAGAAAGCAATACGTCCTTTACCTAAAGGTCCTAGTGCAAAGGATTAAATTAAATATTAAGCTCACTCCACAGAATTTAATCTTGGCAAAATTAATAGTTGGCTAAACTTTAAGGGGCTTTAGTGCTAATATATTCTTCTCAATGTGCCTGTGTGTAGCTGTAAGATAAACAGTAACCTCGGTTAATATCATGCTGACGCGGCTCTCGCCGCCAGACGCCCCACTGTTTAAAATCACAACTGGTCTTTTTTGAGCCGCTCTCACCTTGAACGCAAACGAAAGCGATTGTCACGAAGATCATTGCGGCACGTTGCTTAGACATTACACCTCACGCTAAGAGACAAAAGATTCAGGAATAATGTGTTGACGCCAGTCTGTTACTTTACTGAGCATACTCTGTGTTCACACATATATAGAGTAACACATGACAAAGTGTTGTGGTGTATAAGAAGATTACCTTACGCCATATTCTGATGTTTGTTCTTTTCGCCTGCAAAGTCTGTTCCACACACATCACCACGAAATGGCTCCAAGGAGATAAGAGGGTGTTATGACAAACGATGTCACCTAAACACGTGCGACGTGCTTGACAAATTACTGTAAGCTCCAAAAATGTGAATTAAACTGCCAACAAAGACACCATGCACAAAAAAGGTACTTAATTCCCCTTAAACCACTTCTATCTAATTCATCTTAAGGACTTTATTGAAATAAATTAAACACCCAATCACTACAGAGGGAAATAGACTGTATTATATTCAAAGCTTTAATTGTACAGTTTTATAAATAACAGAATTAATGCAAACTTTTTTAAATATTACACTATAAACAAAACACGTGTGTGTGTGTGTGTGTGTGTGTGTGATGGTATAGGAAAATTAGCACTACCGTTAAAACCACGGAGAAGTGAAGTGAAAAACATACACAGTATTAGAAAGCCAGGGAACTGTCAGTTCTCAAAGTTGATGTGTTGGAAGCTGGAAAAATGAGCGAGCGTAAAAGGATCTGACTGACTTTAACAAGAGCTGAATTGTGATGGCTGGACGACTGGGTCTGAGCATGTCCAACATAGCAGGTCTTGTGAGGTGTTCCTGGTTAGTACCTACCAAAAGTGTTTCAAGGAAGGATAATTGGTGAATCAGTGACATAGCCATGGGCATTTAAGACTCATTGATGGAAAGAGGTGAATGATAGAAAGGAGCTTTCTGTGAATGGGGCTGCGTCGCTGCAGAACAGTCTGGGCGCCCATGCTGACCTGTGTCCACTACTGAAAGCACATAGAATGGGCACGTGAGCATCAGAACTGGACCACGGAGCGATAGAAGAAGATGACCTGGTCTGATGAATCATGTGGATGGTTGGGTTTGTACAGTATTTGTGTTACTTACCTGGGGGGGAAACATGGCACATCGATGCACTATGGGAAGAGGGCAAGTCGGCAGAGACAGTGTGATGTTCTGGGTAATATTCTGCTGAGAATCCTTGGATCCACCTTCGTAGACATGTCAGCTACCTAAACATTCCTGCAATCCAGGTTCACTCCTTCATGGGAATTGTATTCCGTAATGGCAGTGGATCCCTGCCACGTTGTAAAAAATAGTTCTAAAGTGGTTTGAGGAACATGACAAAGAGTTCAAGGTGTTGGACTCGATCTGCAAACTCCTCAGATCTCAATCCAAACGAGCATCCTTGGGATGTGCTGTAAAGTCCAATTCGTGGATGCTCCACCTCAGTAACAGGACTTAAAGTAATCTTGGTGCCAGATAACACACTATAACCTCAGAGGTCTTGTGGAGTCCATGAGAATCCATCTCACAACTTAATACTTAAAGGGATCTCTTGCTAACAGGAGCTTCCAGCGAGCTTTAAGAAGTATTTCTTGAGAAGTATAAAGAGAATTTTAGTGATTGAATTGGGATTAGATTTTGATTTAAGATGTTTTGGTTAAGATGCATTATGTAGTGTATAATTCATAGTGCATAGTATAATGTGCCAACTGAACAGATTTTTTATTTTTTTTAAATATTTATCTCTAGAGACATGTTTGTAGTTCATGTGCACAGTTTATGCCGCCGTATCCAAGGCCTTGACTGAGTTCTTTAAATGTAAAAAGAAACAAGTGCCTAGCCATAAAGTCCAACCTGATAAGAGATTTGCTTGGGGTTTATTGGCTAAACAACCAACAGGAGTCCGTGTTAGAAAACTGGGACATGTCCCTGTGTCCGTCTCTACCTTCTAAGCTTCAATTCCTGTCTCTTAGGTCCAAGCTTGTAAGTGAACACGTTGTTCTGTCCGGCTCCAGAAGGTCCCTGATGTTTTATTCAGCAGTGCCTATGAACGCAATGGGGACAGCACAGCCTTGTCCCGTCCCCTCCCTCACTCGCTTCCTCGGATCGATATGTCCGTGTCTCAGAGTCCCTCTTGTCATCTCTCCTGGCTGACACGTCTCTCCACTTGCCCACTGCTTGGTATTCTGGTGCAAGACTGCCTCATGCGCCGCAGCATTTATCCATCAGCCTGGCTGGAGATGAAGGGATGAGTATAAACAGAAAAAAGGCAGACAGTTTGCGAGGTCAGGGCTAAGACTCTTTCTCTGCGCTCTTCTTTCTTTCCCAAAACCTTGTATGTATTTAGTTTCCTTTGAGCCTTGAGAGTTGTGAGGATTGTGGTGTCCGTAAATCCACTGAGCTCAGTACTAAACACAACTTATGTAACAGTATGTAACATCATGAGTTATTAGGACAAATACAGATTTTCTCTACTATGCTAGAAGCTATTTACACCTATCTTAGCAAGTTAGATTTTTTACTTAAAAAAAAAAAAAATAATAATGGCTAGTCTAATGCTAGCTAGCTTGCTAGCAGGGTTAACTTGTTTACAGAATTATTTTTTTTTAAAGAAAACAATACAATTCTAATATACAGTCGGTTATTATTTTAGTGATCCTGGCTAACTAGCATAAACTAACTAATGCTAAAGAGTCAATTCAGTGGTATTTTCAGCATACAAGCGAACAAACCGAGCTGACCTGAACGCCGGCTAAGTTGCGAGTACGTCAAAACTACGGCGTGCGAGCCGTTCAAAACTAGTTTGCATGAGTGGAAAGCCAAGTGAAGCAAATTTACGTTCTTCTTTTGTGGGTTTTTTGCGGTTTTGTGCAAGATTTAGCAACGACATAGCACCATTGGTCCCAAGAATGTTAGCAAGAAGAAAAAGATTAGTTTTTAAAGCAGCCGATGCCAAGAGGAATCATAAATTAAGGCTATTTATTTCATATATTTACTTTATTTTCATGTCTTTTTAAAATGTTTTCATTGTTTTTATATGCAAAAACATGATTATAGTGTTGGAAACTGGTATTATTGGTATTATTTTTGGGTGGCTGAAACGGATTATCTGCATTTACATTATTTCCTATGAGAAAATGCATTTCACGATATGAAATTTCATACGAAAGAACTCACCTCCAGAACGGATTAAATTCGTACAGCGGTACAGTACTAGCTAGCAAACTAGCAGCTAAGTTTAGGCATAACTGGCTAGCTTAACTAAACTTTCTAAGCTAAGTTCTCATATTTTAATATCAAGATAGCAGTGGAAAAAGTTTGTTTTTCAATAAGTACAGCCAAAAAAAATTAATCAAAAAATTTTAAATGAAAGGAATAGTTGATGAAAGTAATAGTTTTTGTCAGTAATTAAAGACAATTCTGGATTCTTCATTACAGAAAACTTTGCAAAAAGCTAATTTATTCCTCTTATTGACCTCCAACAGCAGCATTATTCATTCTCTTAGACTTTTGAAATCAGAAGCATGAGCATGTGAAGCGTGTGTGTGTGTGTGTGTGTGTGTGTGTGTGTACACGCATGATGAGATCCCTCTCATGGGCGATACGAGGCGGCTGTGAGGAGGCTCGGTAATTATCAGTTGTCTGAACAGACAGATGGAATTTAGGAGAGTGACTGACAAAATTCTGATCGCTGGAAAGAGAGAGGGAGAGAGAGAGAGAAGAGGGGTGCGCAAATAGCTAAACCGCACAATATGACCTTATCTACCATTCTTAGCATGAGGTGCCACTTGTTCACCTTCCTGACAAGACACATCTTGCCCTATGTCCTCCATTCCTCCATTCGTCTCTCCCACTCTTCTCTCTTTCTCTTTCTTTTCATCTCTCTTTCCTGCAGAAAGAGGAGAGGGTTAGTCGGGGGAAGACGGCCATTCGAGGCCTCTTACATAACTCGGGCTGACATTTGGATCTTTTAGCGCGTTTCTGCACTGTGATCTCCAGCCATGCTCGAGTGCGACTGCAGCGATGCCCTCTCACTGTGGATCATGTCAAAGGAAGCGATAGCTGCTTCTCTCTCTCTCTCTCTCTCACTCGCTCTCCCACTCTCTTTCTCTTAATCACACACACACACAAACAAACAAAACAATATATCAAAAGCTGACATGTCTTTACCAATTAATTACCAATGTTCTGTCTGCTAGCCTTTGTGTGATAATAAATTCATAAATTCATTTTGTCTATGTCTGTGCCAGTATTCCACTTTTTATATTATTATCATGGTATATGAAAGTCGTATGTACAGATTATGCTGCCTGGCGGAAAAAAAGGTAGTAAGTAAACAACTAACCGTAGTTGCTTGTTTGCCTTAAGAGCTAAAATTTTGCAAGAAATTTGCTTCAGCATACAAAGCATTTTCGGTATACAAACACGATGTGCCAGTCGTGCCTACATCCTGGTGGTGCATACGTTTTGGAGCCACTTGTGTGCATCAGTGGAAAGCCAAGTGAAGCGAGTTTGTATATATTTTTTCTGGGTTTTTTGCATTTTGGGCAAGATTTAATGAAGACATAGTGCCATGAGTCCCAAGAATGCTAGCAAGAATGCTAGCAAGAACGGTAGCAAGAAGAAAAAGGAGTCGCTTTCAGTTTGTTTTTAAAGCAGCCTGTGCCAAAAGGAATCCTATAGTAAGGTTAAGTAAGGTGTAATGTCTATTCATTTCATACTTTACTTCATTTACAGTACCTGTCCTTTTTTTTATGTTTTGATAGTTTTTATATACAAAAATATAATTATAGTGTTGGAAATTGGTAATATTGGTAATATATTTTGGGTGGCCGGAACGGGCTATCTGTATTTACATTATTTCCTATAGGAAAATGCATTTCACAATGCAAAATTTCGACTTAAGAACTCGTGTCTGGAAATACCGCTGTATTTACTCTGTACCGTTGTTGGGATAAGTCTTTTTTTAAAATTTTTTTTTAATTGATTGTTTATAAACAGCTGGTTACACTGTCAAGGGATACAATTACATACAGTATATCTCACTATTGTTACTCTTTTGAGGGTGTGGTCAAGTGGGTGGATCTAGAGAGAAGGGGTGGAGCTCTGTTAACAAAACAAGGAAGCTAGGTGACTAGTAAAGGATATACAAGTGCATGTACATAAATAAATTAATAAATGTCACGTCTTGTGTTTTGATATTCATTTTTGTTTGATTTTAAAATCTGATTATCATTTACATATAATTTAAATTAGCTCTTTAGGCCAGGGTGTACACACATAAAGTGAGAATAAGTCTCTATAATATCATCCTCAAGCTCAGCCTAGTGGGCAAGTACAGAGTTTATGTTTACTTTTTTTTTTTTCTTCCTCCAGAAGCAATAAACACAAATAGAGGTTAACACACTGTTTGTTTTACATTGTATTTCTTCTTGGCTCCTTTTGGTTAAGCTGTTATATAGATTTGTAGAAATGTTAAGTATATAGTTCCCAGAGGGGTTGTAGTAATAAAAGGGCACTGTTTATGTTGGCAAGGTTTGCTAGAATATTTTTGGACTTGGCATCAGTGAGTAAAGGAATTAAACGTCTTGGGGTGTGCTGTTAGAGGAAAATACTCTGTGTGTTATGATCTTACATGAAGCGGTGATTATTTTCCTCCAACAGCATGTCTCGAAGTCTATTCATGTTGTGGGACGTCCACAAGACAAGTACTCACTCCTGTTGTAGGCATCGTACACGTCCCCGTGAATGATGCTATAGAAATTATGACATTTTTTAAAAAGTCCGATCAGAATGGAGAATTGTTGCTTGAAGCTGCGCTTGGTGTCAGTTGATATATTTATTCATATTTCCAACATACAACATGACTGTAATTATCAAGCAAGTTAATATGACAAATCTGTGAGCTCTTGTTCTTTTTCTCTTTCACTCAGGCGGGGATGATCCGAACCGAGAAGGAGGAGTTCTTCATCGAGCCGGTAGAAACGGGACATCATGTGACGGAGCAAGAGGACGGTGGCGGCGGTCGTCCTCACATCGTGTACCGTACTGCTGCCGTGAAGAAGCCTCCCGCTAGCCCACTAGCCACGGACCTTCGTTCCAGAGGTCAGCCTTCTTGTGTCGTCTTGTTTATAGCGCTAACATGTGTTTTGAATAAGGTAACTGGTAATAAATCACACACTGGAGGGCTTTCGAGCGTGAATGGCCCGTTAAAGCATCTTAATTGGATTTAAGTCCAGACTTAAAGCAACTCCAAAACCTTAATTTAGTTTTTTTTTTTTTTTTTTTGGAGGCTTTCAGAGGTGGACTTGCTGGCGTATTTCAGATCATTGTTCTGCTGCATAACCCAAGTGCACTTAAGGTCATGAACTGATGGGCGAGCAATTATTTCTGGACTTCTTCAGTTATGTCAGTTATTCCAATTAGTATTTCAAATACTTTTTCACAGCACTATATACTGTATACACATATACAAGATACAGAATCCATATCCAGCATTGCTGCAACGATAGCATTTTTCCTTGTTCTTTTTATTCCCCGGGGGAATATGCAAGGCGATTCATGGTCAGAATGAAATGCTTCCGAGACGTGTCCGGACAGGCAAGACCGCGCCGGTCTTTGGCAGCGCAAGTCTCTGTGCTGCATTGTGCATCGCTCCACCAAAGTGAGGGACCATGAGCTCTCTCAGCAGTTGACAGAAATGAAGAAAGGATTGGATTATGCAGTATTAAGCTTCAGCGAGTGTGTATGAGTGCAAAGAGAACAAGGTGTACAGTTTCAAATGTTTGGCCTATATGTGAGGCCTGTTACTATGGAGCCGGCTGGACTCTTGCTGCGCGTGATCGATGGGGTCGAGCCAGCTTCTGAATGTGTTAGCCTTGACACTCTGTTTATGATCCTGCATGTTAAGGGGCAGAACAAGAGGCATGCTGTAACAGTCGGAGGGTTTCAAATCGATATGGAGCGCTTCGATTTATTAGATAAGGACAAAGGACGTGCTAAAGCTGTAGGCTGATTTCCAATTTAATATTTCAGGAAATTCCTGTTGTCTGGTATTTTTTTTTGTGGTGCCTGTTGTTATATATGCGCATTTACTAGCATCAACAGCAACATGCCCCCTAGTGGTCCAGTGGTAAGCACGTAGTGTTTTTTTTCACCTGGGTTTTCTGCTCAGGCCATCGGTTTAATATTAATGTTGTTTTGAGGTTGTTTTTGCAACATTGTATTGTTCAGTGTTGCCCTAAAGTTATTCTAACGTTCAGAAACAACTTAATAACAATGCTGTCCCAACGTTGATAACATTGCAAAATTAACATCATAGCAACATTTTGACAACCCAAAATTCCTGCTTGGCTGATGCGGACTGAGTATTTCCAGGATAGTCTCCAGATCCACCACGAGCCTGACCGGGATCAAGAGTTACTCCAAGTCAGTGAGTGTAAGCAATAATTATGAAAACTACCTATAGTATACTGAATATATTTCCATATTTCGTATATTTTAGTATGCATATTGTTATAAGCTATAAGGCTATTGTTAGACATACAAAATTCTATATCCTTAATGTTTTCGCTGGCTCACAGATAATTTTTTTACACTCTATCTTCAACATGATTCAAGTTTCTCTTTCAAACGTGAAAAAACAGGAACCAAGTTGCATACCTGTGAAAGGTATGAAAGGTTGGTAAAGGTGAAAAACGTACTATTCCTCCAGGACTGTAAGGAGAGCCTTCTACTCTGGGAAAAAAAAGGGTGAAGTCATTAAAAGATGCATTCTAGGAACCAGGGGAGGTTTTGAATGACGAAAGTTTCTTTTTTACTAACAGTGCTGAATTGTTGAAAAATGCTAAATATGGATACTAAAAGATAGTATAACATGGGTCATTCAAAAATGAAAAGCTACGTTTTTACTCAGCAGTACGTATCTCTGTCGTCCGGCATGATTGTTATTTCTAAACAAACACTCCTACCACATGGGATAAAAATGTGTAAATAGTCCAGAGTGCACCACCTGCAGGAGTCTAAAGAAACGATGTTTTTTTTTTTTTCAAACAATGAAGTTTTACTGGCTCTTGTTGTTAGTCTTTCGACTGCTCCCGTCGAGGGGTCGCCACAGTGGACCATCTGATCTGCACACCACTAGGCACAGGTTTTACGCTGGATGACGCAACATTCCCTTTTTATCTGGACTTTATCCGGACTGGTCTTCCGCATGACACTGAGCCATCAATGCCACATCCAATGCCTCTGAATTCTCAAAACTCAACTTGACAGTGAGCACACAGACAGGTGCGGCTTCTAACACGGGCATGCGGGGTTTCTAAAGCGTGCAATTTGCTAATTACGGCTAATTAGCGCTCGCGGTGTTTTAAGACAAGTGTAAGTGTGTGAGTGTAGTTAATAAGTGGGTTTGAGACTAATTCTCTCACGTAGTCTGGAGAAAAAGACAGATCAGAGGCTTTTAACACACCCATTTTTGATAATGTAACGCCATAAAAATGCATTTCTGTTGCGCCATTCGAGTAGCGATGCCTGAATCATCGCACAAAAGAATCGTGATTTGTAACTAAACCGCTCCCCACCCCCATCTCCACTAGCTAACACTGGCTACGCCTAGTATGGCAAATTTACAGTATATTCATACAAACTCTCTGATTGTTTTCCCCAGAAAATTCTAGAATAAGTCACCATTTGTATTGTAATCATCTGTGATTTCTTTACAAGTTCTTCAGAACCATGTTTTGACCAGAGACTACAGCATACTGAGCTTCTAATTCAAAATGCTAGAAAATTCTCATGCTAGCATGAGACTGAGGTAACAGTGGTGCGTTAGCAATGGTTGCTAAGCAGTAAGCAGACAGGTAAAAACATGTAAAAACATAAGTTGTGGTGAAGTAATAGTCAATTAACCAGATTTTTTCATTTAATGAACTATATTTTTTTGTAATTTAGTTATGTATTTTCCAGAATGACCAAATCAGATTTTCTGTTAGTTTTTACACAGAAGAGGATTGGTTTTCTTTAGGTTCCTCTCAAACGTCTGTCTTGCTCATTAGAAAACTGAGGTCTTCTAAAAAAAAAAAAGAAAAAAAAAAAACCTTCTTGATGTAAGCATTTGTAAAAATCTAAGTTTTTATTTTTTGAAAGAACGGTGAATTTACGGCACCCTGCTAATTCAGCTTTGTTGTGATGTATCGAATCTGTGTGACTTTAGGATTTTTTTCTTGTCATGGTGTGTGCTATGCTACATTGCTGAACAGGATCATTGCTATGTTGTGGCGCTGTGTGGGTCCAGGGGTATGTGTGTATGTGTGTGTGTGAATGTGTACATGAGAATCCTGGGTGGGAGTGGAGTGGTGGGGGGTGGGAAGAGATGGATCAGTCTATTCTGGGCACGAGCGCCTGACTCCCGAGCAGCCAATAAAACAGGAAAACGCCCAGGAGATGGGGAACGGCTCTGAGTTTCCATAGGAACGCCTAGCGCAAATGAAGATCTGAATCTGAGACGGAGGCAGGACTCTAAAAGGTGGAGAAAGACGGCTGTAAAGCTTTGCAACTGGTTGTCTAGGCTGGACCGTGATGCTGCTTTTGAAGAAGTCCAGATTGTCATGTGACCTGGAGCTCACCACACCACATGTTGTTTTTTCCCTCATCAGTGGGTTCGTTTTCTTTTTAGACTTTAGATCTCTTTTACTACTGAGGCAGCTCTGATGATTTGATATGTGGTGCTTTGGTTAGTGCGTATCGCAGCATGATTTTGTAATGATGTTATAGGGAAATTATCAACGACAAGATGATGTGAAAAACTAAGCTATTGTTACCACCACTAGATGTTTTATTTCTTTTATACCACAGTAAAACCTAACATGCATATACACCTAATGGAGAGAAAAAGAAAAATGATACTTTAATTAATACTTTAAGCTCAGTTTGAAAAATGCACATTCCATCATGTCCGTTCATAAACGGCTCTAAACTCCTCTTCAGTACATTTCTAAAGGCATACAACATTTCTCATATTTTTATGAAAGCTTGTTCGGGTTCTTTATTACATTTTCATATGAGCCGAGAACATACTGTATTCATTGATATCGAAATATAACATAACATATACTGGACTGTGCAAAAGTATTAACCCACCCCTTAGTTCTTCATATTTCCTTTTAAACAGTCAGACTTTCTTGTATTTTTTAAATGTAGTCTTGAGGAATAGGTCTTCAGTTTTCCTGATGGACTTTTTTCTCTCTCACATATTCTTAGTCTTGTCCCTGTACCTGAGCGTTTTCAGAGGAATGATTTTTGTTTGTTAAGCTACATATGAATCATTTAAGCATTATAAAACATCTAACTTAAGGCATGAACCAGTGAGAAACAGGTGTAGATGATGACAAATGATCAGGCCGGTGATTAGTATACTGATGATGTTGAATGCTGAGTGGGTGGAACAGACGAGAGGGGAAATGAGGCTGCTGCAGTTGTTACATTAACAACCAATTTTTTAATTGTATCTTTAGGCACTTTTCAGCGTGACTCAGTAAAGTATTTGTTCCTATTTTTTACATTATTTTTTTTACATTTGTTCCTATTTCTTACATTTTTACATCATTTAGGGAATTGAGGATGTGCATCAGAAATCACACAGTCTTTAATCACAATTGAAGAAGCTAGTCGACTATTTTTGCAGCAAATACGCTTCTGTGATCAATTATTTCGGTCTTGAGAATTAGGCATGCAGCCGAGTTATCCACCAAAACCAATGTAGTAACACGTAATTGTCACATTCGCTCAGTCCAGATTTGTAAATGCCATTTGAGATTGTGTGTAACACCCACATGAGCTGTAGATAATAGTGACTTATTAATCATAATTGGCTCGTATTTTCTTTCATGCGGTGCCTCTCGGCTGGATGACTGCTTACGTGGCCAGATAAATCCAGCACGTTCATTTAAATTTGTACTGTATATACAAACCTAGTGTGGAATCGTGTGATTTAAAAAAATTTTTTTATTAGCATCAATGCAAAAAAATTTAGAAAAAAGATGCCAGAAAAATATTTGAGTGGGAATACTGAAGCTCTTGTGTCACTGTGTCTTCTGTTGTGTTGTTGTGTCATGATGCTTGTGTCAGTTTGAATCTTTCTCTACTGCTCTAAAGCATTTTATAAAGGGAATCAAAAGCACTTTATATCTGTTGATCTTGGATCTAGTCCGCAGCTACAGTACTTCTCCAAAAATACTGTGTGAAAGGAGCGTGGTAGCGGCCTCCCATGCCGAAGCTACTAAAGCCACTTTCTTTTATAAAAACAAAGTAGTGCACTTAAAAGGCAGAAAGGAGGAAAGAAAAACAAGTCATCTTTAGTTCAAGTCCTGCTATTTCCTCCAGGTCAATGAGAGGTCAGGATCTCATGCCAGTCTGCTGCTGATGCGGCTGTGGCTTCATCTCTCTTTGAATGCGTTGTGAATTTTCTGGCAGTACTGGCTGTACTGGCTGCGCTCTTCCGCTGTGGCATGTTGTTGCTGTTTCAAGGGCTCATCGTGACTGTTAAACAAGTAAAAAGATCCTTACATGCAGGACGAAACAGATTGAACAGATTGAAAGAAACAGATTCACAACAGTGCGGACAAATAAACACGAGTCTTAAATCCTTGAGCTGTGTAAAAGAAGCAGCTGAAGACTCACACGTGGATGCCGTGCTGAATTGCCTGAAAAGTCGTGCTGAATTGTGCTGAATTGTCTGAAAAGTCGTGCTTTACCGCAAAAATATATATTTAACATTGTGTTTGGCTCCCTGCTCCCTGCATTTGCCTTATCTTTACCGTTTCAAAGTGTTTTTTGAATTCTCAGTTCTGATTGGTCAGGCGTTGTATTTATTTTTATTTTTTGCAATGTTATTTTTATGTTAGCAAATGTCTGCGTAACAAGTTAGACCATGTGGTCATTTACGTTATAACAGTTGTCCCCTCACCTGGGTCTTTTTCTTTTTTTTTTGCTAGAAAACATGACATTCCGGCATGGTTTTCTTTGGATCTCGTTGCATTTTCCCATTTGCTTGTTTCCTTTTGACTACTTTCTCATGTCTGATGCCTATAAAAGGCAGCCCCTTAGTCAAAGGCATTTTTGACCCAAGTGACTTGACGGTCCTCAATGTACTGTATGTATAACCTTTTATTAGAGCTTTATTTTTGGCTGTTACAAAGTGGTTACACTGGTGACTCCTTCCATACATGTTAAACATAAATGTAGAATCTCTTATCATTAAGGTCATTTATTTAACATTATTCAGATGCTAAACACATTCTGACCAGAATTCACATTCTGACCAGTCAAAATCAAGATTCCATTCGCGCTATATATTAGCCACATATACCAGCCTTCTAGCAAAATGTATTTCTCCACAGTGGCACACAAAGCAGAAACATTAAATAGCAGTCTGCTTTAAAGGTCCCATATTGTACTATTTCTTTAACAAGTTAACACAGGTCTCAAATCTGCCATAGTGTGTGTTCGTTAATGCTCCCATTGAAATCCTCCTTAAATAATGCAATTTTCATGCCACATACTGTACAACCCCCGGTTTCTTTCCTCTCCCAACCACGCCAGTTCAGTGTCTATGCAAATGAGCTACTGCTGAACCACACCCCAACAGTGAACAGCAGAGCTCGGCAGAGCCAAACAACAAGCTAGAAAATGGTTTCTTCTTATATGAGGTCTAATCTCATTTGACGTGTATAAAACCACCATTTTTTGTTTATGTTTTAATTTGTGCATGAACACTGGAGACCCAAATGTCTACAAAAGCTCAAAACTAATACTAACAAATTAATTAATGAATTAGTAGGAATGTAACATTTTGAAACAGTTTTTTCTATAATGTTTTATATCATATCTGTAGCTCACATTAACTTTATTTTTAGTTATATTTATTAAACTTGTACACCACAGGGGGCACACTTGGAATTCAGGCAATGCACAGTATTGTACGTTACTTTTTAGCGGCTTTAGCTGTTTTTAAACTTTGGACAGAGAGGCAAAAAAAAAAATTTCTATAGTCTTGATGTTTTTCTTTCTTGTTCTTTTTTGTTGTTGTTTTTGTTTGGTCTCCTTTGAATTGTTTTACTAACTAACAAACTGGTTTGTTGGGGTTGTGATGCTCGATTTATTTGAATAAAACTTAAGAAAAAAAAGTTGCTTTGTTATCATTAAGTAATAGATAAAAAAAATGTGTGAAATTTGCAAGCCTGGTACAAACTTCCTCAAGAGAGAACTGAATGGAAGGTCTACCCTGGAGCCTTGTGTACGAGGCACGAGGAATGAAACGATCGTCTTGCAACACAGCAGAACACTTGAAACCTAATCCATTAGGACCTTCATTTTGTAAGTTACAATAACTAGATATCTTAAGTTCTCTGGCGTGTATCAACACTTTGTCTTGCATGCTAATGGAGAACCTAAAATGTACTATTTTTGTTGTGCCAGTGCTTTAAAGAGATGTTTTGACATTAGCTCCTTTGCACATTGTTAATTTACACTTTTTCGTAATTTGTTTTTTTTTAATATTACAGTGTTTGACAGAAAAGCATTTTTTTTTTATGGGGACCTGAGAAATGTCCCCAAAAGGTCAAAACACTTTTGCTGTGTTTTTACATAATGTTGTGCTTCAGTTAATATTATGTTTTGATTTAATCTTGTGTTTAAGGATTCAGTTAATGTGTTTTTAACGTGTTTCTCAAAGTGTTTGGCCATTGTAATGTTCAAGTTTTCCAATATGATCACAAATGGCTGGACCCTGGAACCGACTCAGTACGGCACGTCTCAGGGGACAGAGGAGAAAATAAGCGATAAACGCACAGTTCAGTCGTGCTGAGTCCGACGCGCTTCAGTCATGTGTTTGGACTGGACAGATTACAGAGCAGAACATTTAAACGTTTCCTTTTTTTATGGATTCCATAACATCTGTTCCACAAGACCTGATTTTACTGAATAATAACACGCCCAGTCTCGCCAGGGAGAAGCCCAGTGAACATGAGAAGAACAGGAAGCAGCTGCTTGTAGCATTTCTTTCAGCAAACCTCTGTAATTTTCCTTTCTTTCCCTTTTCTCTCTATCGTTTTAACTTGAACACCTGGAAGAGCAATTGATTGAAGTCTATAAAAAGCTGACAGCAGTTCGTCCTTTCATTTCTGTTTCAAGTTTCTTGGAGTATCCGGAGTTGGTGTGCTCCAGGAAAACTCCTAAGAAAGTATTTGTGGGTTCAAAATATTTTCCTGTACTTTATATTGTCGACCTATCAATTAATGAATCACATCTATCTATCTATCTATCTATCTATCTATCTATCTATCTATCTATCTATCTATCTATCTATCTATAACTTATAAGTTACCTATGCTACAATGGAAGTTTTTTTTACACAACAAGAACTGTTATACCTGTAAACCTATAAAAAGTATATGTCATTTATAGTAGAAAATTGCTAGCAGGTGAAAATTGCTGTAATATACCATGAATAAAACACTTCATGACATGCTATTGTAAGAAAAATCATCATCATTATCAGTGCTAAAGGATGTATTTTTGCAGACATTAAATAAAAAATATATGTAAAGTACATCTAATCATAAACTTTTTTTTATTTTTTATGTTTTGCTAGCATTTTTTGGCAAACATATAAATCACAGTGCACAGTAGAAGCAGTGCATTGCTAATCATAGCTTAGGTTTTATCAGCTGAAACTGCACAACTGGTTTCAGGGTAACTACAGCTTTGGCTGCGTTCCATGTAAGGATGTAATGCGCGCTTGTACGTTCGAGCCGTCGCTCTCAGAGCCACACCACTATCATTACTTAGTGATAGAGTGATGGGAACCTGCAGTGTGTCTCTCTGGGTTAAACAGAGAGATTGCTGTTTACTTCCTTTGGATATAACACACTCAACAACATATTCGACCCTGAAAATCTCCCACGCATTGGCACACACTCGTTGACTTTATTGTCAATTAAAACCAAATCGGTTCTGTGATTTTATTATTTCTTTTTCTTTCCGTTACGTTTATTTCTATTCACTTCTTGTATACTGAATTTTGATTTTCTGCAGGATATATTTGAGCAGTATCACACAAGAGGGAGTGCTGCTGTCATGAATATCAGCACTGTCTGATTATTGAGGATATCACAGCCAGTACTAATGCTTCGACCAACAGGTATTCTGATTAATCAAGGTTAGAACACCAGGGACTAAGTCTCATATATCATATAGCATTTAAAAAATGTTTCCTATATATTTAAATATTTTTATATTATATGCTGTACTACTTGCTGAACTCTACATATTCTTTGCAAAATTTTGAGTACTCTCTGATGTACACAAATAGACCTTGATACTTTTTTCTGTAATTATCTGGCCAGATTCGTTCAGATTGGCCATTTGAGATGAAAACAAACTTTTAATTAAGGGATTGTTCAAGGACTGCAGGACCACATGATATTATTGTACCTTGTTTGAAACTGTAAGCACCGAGGACACATGATTAGCATTTTTCAGTGTCAGTCAGATGGCCTCTTTGTGTGAAAAGCTGTCACTTTGAAAGTACCAGATTGTCTGTGTTTTTGTTTTTTATTTGGTGAGATGAGATTTAGTAAGATTGGAAGTATGTGTGAAGTCTGTTTCTAAGGACTATTTCAGATATTAGAATTAACGTCTGTAGATGGACACTGTACAGCTGCTACACGTCATAAATTGATGACCAGGAAACTAAAATGCAGAGAAAATGAACTGTACTGTATGCTTTCACATGCTGTGTAGAAAACATAACAGGGTCTGGACAAAGGATAAATTCATTGGCAAGCCTTAGCCGAGCACATATTGTGTAGTTTGGTTCTTCTGAAAGCTTTGTTTTGGCTAAAAAGTGGTTGCTAGCTAATTACGTCAGATTAAAGGCATGCCAAGAAACAAATGAGCATACGGATAGCTCGAGAGGGGAAATAATTTATAATCGAATCTTTATCTCATGGTGATAGTTACGTGATATCATGCCACGTTTGTGACCTCGCAGCGTGTTTTCCAATGGCCTGGTCGCATTGCATCGATGTATGTAGTGCAGCACGTGGTATGATCTTTAAAAATGCAGTGAAAATTGTGTTTTAATAAATGTAATATTGAATAGTGTGTATTTTCTTTCTATGATTGATGATTGGTTGACATGAACATGATGTGCTTGTCCAAGACTGCTAAGCTACTATACAGGAACTAGTGAGTTAATGAGTATTAAGTTTAATATAGCTACACTTGTCTGACTTTTGATTTGTCTTGAGCCCTCCTGATTTCTTCCAATTAAATAAATTTTTTTTTAGATTTAATTAATAACAAATGTTTCACTGCCACAGGCTGCCTTAGGCTTTTAGGCTTTTTATAAACTCCTTGTTTATGTAACAACCCCAGCAGCAACCTCATTTCCCCTCTCGTCTGTTCCTACCACTCAGTGCTCAGCATCACCAGTTTTGTATACTAATCACTCGCCTGATCATGTCTCATCACCTGCACCTGGTTCTCACTGGTTCATGCCTTAAGTTAGATTTTTTTTCTGGATAAATACTTCATAGGTCACTGTGTGGCTTAACAAACAAAAAACATTCCTCTGAAGCGGCTCAGGTACAGGACTGAAAATAAGAGGCAAAAAACTTGGCAAAAATGAGAGCTTAGAAAGTCCTTCAGAAAGCCTCGAGAGCTATTCCTTAAGACTACATTAAAAATACAAGAAAGCCTGTCTCTTTGGAAGCAAAATATGAAGCAATGTGGGGCACTTGAGACTTTTGCACAGTACTGTACTTACATACTTTAGTAGCAGCCTCTCATTGTTGATGTACCTTATTTCTCTTTTCTGTTAAAGGATGTTTCTTAGAAATGAAAAGGGAAAAAAATGGAGGAATCCTGAAAATTTAAAAAGGAGCTTTGTGCTTTGGCATCACTATAAATACTGGCTAACACATTTTCTGGTCTCCATTCTATTTATTTATTTTTTTTCCATTTTGCATGGAGACACTGTACTGAATTGTCCCTACTTGTGAATGAGTGTGTGAAGAGTCATTTGTAATAGATGTAGTCCCACCTCATGGCAGCGTTCCTGGGATAATCTCCAGCTCCACCCTGACCAGGATAGGATGGGTTCAAACCGTATAAATGAGCGATGGATGAATTCAGAGCTGCATCCTTGATTCATTTAGTAATTGATACGTATGACATGTTTTCCATTAAGGACCCGCTCTTCAGTGATGAAGAACACGGCTGTGTTAATAGATGGCGCCGTGCCCTTGATCACAGAGGTAATTGAATTTCCGTCTAGCCTATCAGAATTCATTAAGCCGTTCAGTATTAACATTCCCAGTTTCTTATGGCAACCAGAAATCTGTCACCTGTTTCATATAAAACTGCAAATGTTTATGGTGACCTGAATACAGGCGGAATGAAAGATGTAGTGAAACCGCTTTGAACTGTTGTGTCTTAAGATGTGGTGTAAAATTGTGTGTGCTTTACATCCTGCAACTGAAACAGTAGTATTAACAAAAACAATATAAGTATAAAATATAAATAAGAATTTAAGGACTCATGCTGAGGCACTGCAGCTCCTGACTGTAAGAACATTTCGATTATATGTTGCAGATGGTATACTGTCTCTGATGAGCGTAAGAGTGGCATACAGTACGTGGTTCCAGAACCGTTTCCAGTTTATAAGCCACATGCCGTGTCAAACACTTTTTAGTGGCTGATATGATGTACTGTATATGTGGTTGTTTGTGTGTGCTTGGAAATTCATATTCATGTGGTGGACAATGAAATTCTAGAGAGTTTTAGTTGGATAAAACAGAAATATATATATACTGTATATATATATATATTATATATAGTGTATATACTATATATATAAAGCCTAATAAACAGTAATTAATGAAACAAACCTTTTTTTATATTTATAGAAATAAAGAAGTATTTGGTATGACAACGTTGAGGAACCTTTAGTGGTACGTACAATTTGTACAGTTTTTCAAGAAAATTAGCTACTAAGTTTTACTGAGCATCCTGCAGAACCACCCACAGTTCTTCTGTGGACTTCTTGAAGCTGCTTTCATTTTACTTTAATTTTGTACTGACTCAATATTGTTGGTCGTTCAGTTGTGCACATTGAGGGGTCGCCACAGAGGACCATCTGATCTGAGCAACAACTTGGCATAGGTTTTAATCCAGATGCCCTTCCAGAGGCAACACACCCACTTTATCCGGGCTTGGGACCAGCACAGGACCCAGTGACTGGGGATTGGGTGGGAATTGAACCCTGGCCTTCTGCATGGCAGGCGAGAAACCTACCAGTGAGCCACCATTTCCCCTGTCCTGACTCAATAATAAAGTCATAAAAAACTAAATCTATAACAGAGTTTGTAAGAAATACGAAGCGTGCCTAAGATGTTTTCACAGTACTGTTTCTCAAATAGTTTCAATGTTTATGGTTCTGTAGTATTTATAGTTCATTAAAAATTGATAAAATGTAATGAAATATGTAATATTGACAACACAAGTACGTCGGTTTTGTTCTTGTATCTTTTCCACTGAAACATATGTTTACATGATATGTGATCTCTTATGGATTCGATCCAACCCAGCAGGAACCCCAACGTTGTACGACCATTGTAAACAATTTGTAACAACTTTGCAATGATTTTTAACACCAGGATAACATTATTTTTGAAAGTCGAAATTACTTAGTTACTTAAAATGATGGCTTACTTTAAATGAACGACCCAAACGCAAGGTTGCAAATACAACCTCAAAACAATTAAATCATGACCTTTTATTTGAAGTGTTTATGCTGATTAGCATCCATTCGCCCAATTTCGGACCACGTCTATGGTTCTTAAGTTTCTAACAGGGTTAGAAACAACAGCTTCCCACACACAGCATGTGTATCTCATGTCACGCAGAAATATTACCGCAAGGTGCATCTTATCTGATGAATTACTCTACTCTAAAAAAATATCTTTTTTCTTTTTTTCTTTCCAGTTTAATATTAATTGGCCGTTGTCCGGTATTTTTGTGCCACTTGATGTCATGTATGCACATTTACTAGCACGCCCCCTAGTGGTCCAGTGGTAAGTGCTCAATGCTCTCACCTCAGCAACCAGAGTTCTGGAGGTGATATTTGACCTCTCTACCCTGGAGATGCCAGGTGACAGTGCCAACCACTAAGCCTTCTCTTTGGCATGGCATCATTTGAAAGAGAATCGAGAATATTTTACTTCTCTATCCTTAAATCTACAGCAAACTGAGACTATATTGTTTGGGGTATAAACAATACACTTATTATAACAATATGCTTCTTAAATGATATTTCTTTTAAATAAATGATAGAAATGTACTACGGATAATGCTATAAAAAAAAAGCCTTTTCGTTAATATTTACAGCAAAATGTTTAATGCTTCATGAAGTTCCAAGTTGACTACAAACAGAGTCAGGAACGGAGAAAATACTAATAGTTTAAGCGCACGGGTCACTGATTAAACGATGATCTGTAGTAATTTCAGGAAGCTGATCTCCTTTTCCTCAGGGCACAACTAATTGAATGAGGTCAAATTGATTTCTTTCTTTTTTTTCCCCCCCACTTCTTTTCTTTTTCAAAGTCCAGAGCAGATAGGTCAGATAGCACCCCTCCGACTGTGCTAATTAAGTCTAGACAAAACATCCATTTTGTTTTGGTCTGGCTGCAGTGTGCATGTGCTGAGCTTCTGATCTGTTTGCATGTTAGCTCACTCTGGATTTATTTTTATAGTGTGTTTTAAGCTCTTTAAAGAAATGAAGAAAGAGGTTGATTTTTGATGAAATCCAAGAGCAAAGCTGACTGTGGTGTCTGAACAGGAGGAGGCGTGGCATTCTGTTTCTTCTCTGCCAATCACAGCTATGCATGCTCATGTATGCAGTAGAGGGTGGATAGAGCTTCTTTTGTGTGTGTTAAGCTGCTTTGTGATGCATCTTGAGGAACAGTTTAAAAAGATGCATTGGACTAGCTTCACATATCTTAGAAGAAGCATGTTTTAGCCTTCACGCCCTCCATTTAGTTCTACCCAATAGAAGAGAACTAGCATGGACTATGAAGGGAATTGTCAAAAAATGTGTAAAAGCAAAAAAGTTTTGAAAAGTCTTGTCATTATTTTAATATTCTTACCAGCCAGGATGAATAAGCATATTTCAAATTTCCTGTTAGATGCTAGACATTGGTTTTATCTCCAGGAACCAAACCTGTATGGCATCATATATCAAAAGGAAGAGTTTTAATTTGTCCATGGTCGCTGATGCACTTCTCGGAACTTGGAGCTGTGTTAGTGAAAGACTTCATAGACGTCACTTTTTAAGGAGGCGTGTAACACCTGCCACAGTAATAACCCACAGCCCACAAACGTAATACAATTCTGCAGCTTTTAATGCAGTTATCCTGCAAATGTAATCAATTTATTATGTTTTTATTTAATAGCGGTGGCTATGATATTTGTTTAAATTTTTTTAATTTGTGGGGTTATTACATTAAAAGCTTCAGATTTGTATTACGTTTGTGGTTTATTACATTTGTAGGTGGCTATTACTGTACTGTACATTGGCAGATGTTTGAAGGTGCTCTTGTTTATTAATTTTTTTTATTTTACGGTTTATTATGGCCTTCGCCAAAGGTAAATCATGCACTTAAAAATGCATTAAGAGAGTTTTTGTTTTTGGATTACAAAAACTTGACACAACTTTAATTAAAACGATGTGACAGAAGTCCGGGTGGTTGACGTATTTTATTGATGACAAAGCAAGAAACATGCAAGTCAATATACAGGTAGGCAATGTTAATTAACTAATATTGCATGTGAGGGAGGTTTGAGAGCAATTTGGTTAGGTTCCAGTCCTGTGGTACAGTAGGACAGTAGCAGAAGAAGTTCACAGTTCAAAACAGCTCTGAGGCAAAATCGCGTCCGTTCAAGTGCACAGTAAACACCATGTCGCATTGTCCTCCTCTGATGTCTTTCCCTTTAAATGAGGTCAGCTGACCCAGCTGAGTCACCAAGATTTGCACAATTCAAATATCTCATGATAGTATAATGTGGAACCAAAAACACCAAACCTTTGTGTTTGGTTTATATGCTTTAAATTGTACATTTGTGTCAAATAAGTATAAGACTCACTTTGTCAGAGTTACAAACGAATCTGACTTACGAACAAGCTTCCTAGAACAGAACTTGTCTTTAAGTTGGGGACTTACTGAATTATTATTTTTTACTATATAAATAATATCTCTCACTCCATGCTGGTCCATATATACCACGTAAAAAAAAATGCACATCCAGTTACAGCAGGAGAGTTAGCACACATGGTAAGAACTACTCGCATGTGTAACGCTCGTCAGATGAAAATTAAAAGAAAGAAGGTGTACAGGGGATCCCTTTAACCGGAATGTACGTCTTAAAGTAAGCTAGCTAGCGACGTGATAGAAATGGAGTGTAGCTTCTTCTACTTGAGTTAATGGAGCGAAAGAAAAAAAAACATTTGGTGATACAAATGTCTTGAAAATGTCGAAACAGTACTTGAGATAGATTTGTAGCTTATACAACTGTTATACTGCACTCGAAACCCTTTTCGTTTTTTGTTCTGCTAAAGCATGAACCACAGCTCGGAGTATTCACTGTCAGGGCAGTCTCAGGGAAAAAGAACAAGGCTAGCCGATACCGAAGCGTTAGCCGCGGGGCTGCTCCTCGTATTCTCTGTGAGCTGTCCTCATTGTCAGTGAGACACGACAGACTTCTTTCGAGTCACGTTGAGTGGATTTTTTTATTTTTTTGTTTCAGTCCTGTTTTCTGCTTCAGGGTCACCAGACGAGGACACGTTGTTAGGAAATATTATTGGTTTATCGTGCTGGGATACATTTCTACTACGTCTTATTCTTTGTGCTCCAGGCTCAATTTTTGTTTTTATCATTTTTATATTTTCTAGTTGCTTCAGGTTTAGACGGGTTATGAGGGGCACAGCAATACTTATCCTTACTTATTTCAGATTTGTTATCATTACAGGGATAAAATCCTTTTTTTAATTTTTTTTTTCATTTTAAATCTCAAGGTTCAGAAACTTGTTCTCACAAACTCTTTAGCTCAGTAAACAACAGGAAAGTGAGTGAAGCTGTGGTTTAAGTGCTCGGCTATATAACTGGGCACACGGAAACGTAGCGTGACTCGGCCCCTCTCCCACACTTTTCAGCTACAGCGAAGAGTTATCCCAGTTGAAACAGCTAAAAAGGTTTTATTTCTTTCTTTCCACTACTGTTCTCTTTTTAAATAACTTTCTTTTGTCTGCTCCTGTCGAGGGGTCGCCACAGCGGACCATCTGATCCGCACTACAACTTGAAACAGGTTTTACACCGGATGCCTTTCCTGACACAACCCTCCCATTTTATCCAGGCTTGGGACGGGCACTGCATGCACTGTTTGGGTAGTCTGGGGTGTGGCAACCCACAGACGGCAGGACTTGAACCTAGAGTGTTCTCTTTTTAAATGTTTTTCTTTAATGTTCTAATCATTCTTTCTTTCTTTCTTTCCTTGATAAAATAACATTAACATTCTTTCTTTCTTCTGTTATTTTCTCTTTTATTCCTTTTTTTCCTACTTTTTCATTTTTTCCAATCTTTCTTTCTTTTTTCTTTATGTATTTTATGTATCCTTTATGTAATTTAAAATTTATTCCTTGATAGTATTCAAGCCTGTAAACAACAGATAAAATAAGAGCCTTACTTTCTTCTTCTTTTTGTTTTTTTCTTTATTCTCCTTTTTCCTTTTATTTGTCTGTCTCTTTGTTTCTTTCTTTATATAGGGTTAAGGACACAACAGCATTTTCTTTCTTTCTTTCTTGTTTTAATTATATTTAAGCCTTTAAACAATAGAGAAAATAACATTAGCATTCATTCTTTCTTACCTCTTTCATTCTTTTTTCTTCTACTTTTAAAATTTTTCTCCAGTCTTTCTTTCTTACTTTTTTCTTTCTTTCTTTCTTTCTTTCTGATAATTAAGTTTTTACAAAATTGAGAACATTTTACCCTTTTCTTTTTTTTACTTTGTTGTTCCTCCTTTTTTCTTTTTTCCTTGATGATAATTAAGCAAGTTAAGAAAATTCTACCCTCTTTTTCTGTAGTTTTTCCAATGGTTATCTTCCTTCCTTCCTTCCTTCCTGGTCTCTTTCTGTCTAGATGCTAAATATTGCTGTACAGGATATCGTCGGTTCTATGCAGATCAGACGATCCCCGATGTCTGCTTTCCCCAACCAATCGTTCCTCCAGATCATTCTTTATTGTAAAGAAACTTTTTTTTGCTATTGCCACTAGATGGACAGATCTTCCGTTTGTTTTTCCTGTGTGTTTATTTTCTGGCGAGTGAAGGGGAAATCCTCTCCGAATGAACTGCATATTCATTATTCATTTTTTTTTTTTCATAAAGGATTTTTGTGTTTCTCAACAAAGAGCTGAGGTAGGTTATGTGGGTGGTGGTTTTCCACAAAGACACACTACTGGAGTTTGCAGAGCTTGGCATCTCTCTTGGCAGCACGCTATGCCCCTGTAGTGCTCTGCCTCCGACTGTGCTGGCTCGGTCCCAAACCTCTGCCTGGTGACTTTGAGCCTGGTCCTACACCGCTGCGCTTGGCATCTCATCCTGCCAACACATGAGTCAGGAAAAATCCAGATCCACTCTTCTGTCTCCACGTAACGATCCTGTACAAATGCTGCTCGTCCGATTAGAATCAGTCTGATGTTCTGCACATCATTTAAAACCAGGAGCAAAAGTGCATTCTGGACCTGATTGATCGGGTTTTTGAGCAAGCCCCCTGAAGTCCCCAGCTTTAAATGTGAGATGTTCTCTGTGAGAAGAACAATAAAAGCAGTGTTGGAGTTCCTAGAGAATTTTTTGCACGTGCATGTTTAGGAGCAGCTGCACTTCCCTGTGCTGAGGTCAAGGCTCTAATCTCAATAACTTCCTCTGTTCATTTCAACATTAACCTCATCTTCTTCATGATGTTCACCTATTCTTTCTTTTCTTATTTTCTTCTTATTTTATTTCTTCTTTTTCACTGTCTTTCTTTCTTTTTCTCTTTATTTATTTTTGTCTTTCTTTTTTCTTGTATTATATCTTATTCTGTCCTTCTTTGTCTGTTGACTTGATTTTTTTCTTTCTTTCTTTTTTGTTGTTCTATTTATTTTTTGCTTCTTTATTCTTCCTTTCTTTGTTTAATTCCTTTCTTCTTCTTCCTTTTGTTATACTACATATAATTATATTCTCCTTTCTTTCTTTTTTTCATTATTCCTTCCTTCCTTCCATCCTTCCTTCCTTCCTTCCTTCTCTTTTGCCTGTCCAGCATTTTTATCTATCTATCTTTCTTTCTTTCTTTTTTATCTCATTCTATCCTTTGTCTGTTCACTTGTTTTCTTTCTTTCTTTCTATCTTTCTTTTTTACTTTTTTCTTGTATTATATTTTATTCTATCATTCCTTGTCTGTTGACTTGTTTTTCTTTTTTACATTCTTTCTTAATTTTTTTCTTATTCTATTAATTTTTTCTTTTTTCTTCCTTTCTTTGTTCCCTTTCAAAAGCTACACTCGATGCGGCGTGAAAATGCTACGGTTGTTGAAGCATGTGTGTCAAACATGGCAAAAATTTTGGCATATATAACCTCGGTCAGGTGACGTCATTTGATTAGGTGCACCTGGAGGTTATAAATAGGCATG
>JAOVVB010000001.1:26273068-26283218 GCA_028570985.1 Heterobranchus longifilis
AACAGCCTCATTCTTTAGCAAAGTGAATACTGTAAGTAAAAGTCGGGTGAGGCTTTGGTGTGAGAGGTCACTATAGAGATATGTGCAGTCAAATAGGCCCCGACTTAATCCCAGCATTTTGAAACTGATTAAACATTGCCTCAGTGACTCAGAAGTGTGTATCAGCTGTATTACACAAGAAAGCACTTACAGCACAATTGGAGTGGAGTGTATTGAAGGGCTTGTGGGTTTTTTCTTCTCTTCCCTTTTCTTTTCTCTGCTTTTTCTTTAAAGAAACACACATAATAATAAAATACAACTTTAACAAGTCAATGTTTTGTATGTTGGTGAAATAGAAAAATATCATGTTAATTTATAAATTACTACTTTACTAATTAACTAAATAAAAACAAAGTATTTAACTTCAACCAGGAGAAGAGGTACATTTGGTAACTTCCATTGGATTTGCATATATATTATTGTATAAATAAATTTTTTCCCTATTTTATCATTCGTGATGACAGATGATGATGATGATGATGAAAGCTGAGTTGTTGGAACAGACGATAAGAGATGTTACATAAACGACCAATTTTAAAATTGTATCCTCAGGCACGTTGCAGGCCGTCACAGTAAAACATTAGTTTCCGTTGTTTAATTCTTCAATTTAATCTGCATCATTAATTTAATTTACTATAAAGAAGTGAGGGGCGACTCAAGACTTTTGCACAGTGCTGTAGATATCTAAAGTTCAAATACTTTCAAAAGAAAATGGGCAAATGATCTGGGCAACGTTTCTTTCATAAAGGAAATTGTGTCGGTTCACAAAAAGTTTTGTTCCTAAGAGTCTACAAGTTCGTAAAGCCTTTAGCTTAATGTATAAAGCATTCAAGGACCTGTTTTTGAAAAAGGAAAATCGATATAATTTTGATATGGCTGTTAGTGATGTAATATAAAGTAAATGGTGATTACAAGCAAATATTATATACGTAGCTTTAAGGCACATACAAGTTGTTATACTTAATCGTTGTGCGTAGACGACTTATGCAGATAACAGTGAAATAATATTAATGGTAAATTTGGCTCAATTTGGGCGTTTATTTGATCATAAATTATTTGCTTATATTTTTTAAACCCATTATACAATTTTCAGTGTTGTTTTGTTTATGTGTCCAGGGTTCTAGATTTAACAATTCCTGTTTTTTTCTTCTTCGCCTTTTTATATGTGACTAAATCATTAAGATTTTCCCTAATAAGAAATCCCCAGTAATAAATCTCAGTAGCTGCTTCCCATTCTGCCTGGTTGAATGTGAGCCCTGGATCTAATACCGGTCTGGTTTCTTATCTCTCCAGGTGAACGAAATCTACCATGACCATTCTCTTGGAGCGCGGATCAACGTGGTCCTCGTTCGGATTGTCTTGGTGGATGCCAAAAAGGTAAATCATAATGTCAGAGTGCATGCAGTCATTCTCCGTTCATATTCTCCACAGCGGTTAAAAGCACATCTGGGACATCTGCTTGGATCGTTTTTTCCTCCTGAATCATGGACATAATAATAAAAAGGAAACCTGGACGCTGCTTTTTTGATTGATTTACAGTACAAGAACAGAGTACTGACATATCATCAGCCAAACAACCTATTCCTGTACTAAGTTATCATGGTTTATGTTGTTGTTGTTGTAGTATTACATGCTTACTTGTTTTTCTATCTGACTAATTTTTCAATTTAGAGATTATACTTTTATAGCTACAGTAGCTAGCTGTCTAACACCGGCAAGTTATACACACTCTCTAAGGTCAAATTAAATTAGCTGCATTTTAACCATGAGACAATCTATACCCACAAATATGACTGTTGACTGTTGAAATACTGTATGACGGGGAATATTTTGTGAATAAAAGCATAAAAACGATCGACGGGAAGGTTGAGGTCAGGAAGGGCATCCGGCGTAAAACCTGTAAGGATCGGATAAGGATCTGATGTTACGCTGTGGCGACTCCTTGACGGAACAGCCAAAATAAAACTTATGTTTAATGTTATATTCTTTGCTAAATAAATAGTTTTGCTAGCCTTATACATATAGTTCATATACAGTAATTACTGACTAGCAGACTGTTTAGCTAAGCTTACAACTTGTACTTCCAGGTCACACAAGTAGCCGAGGCAAATTTCTTGCAAAATTTCAGTTCTTAAGGCAAAAAATTGGTGAGTCGGTCGTTCGTATGCTGAGGTGCCACTGTTGTATCTGTTGTGATACAGTACTTCTTTATCTTTTTTATTCATTAGTTCACTCTTTCTTAGACCGCACACACAGCCTCAGATAGACGCTGTCCAAGCACTAGGGCATGTTTTTCCAATGGACTGAGCAAACAGGAACTAAAAGCTTGTTGTTCCCAGAGGAAGCATTTTTCAAAGTAGCACACCTCCACACCAGCTCTGCACCAAGAGCACACAGAACACTGATTTTATGCAATTGGCTTCTAGATACCCTCTGAACCCAACGCCTGACCATTTCCCATGGGAACGCAGAAAGGCATTCTGGGAAGTATTGCGAGATTAACAATCAATGATGGCCCTTCCTTATTCATGGTGAACACAGGGATGTAAAATCTCCCTCTCTTCCTGCTTGGTGTAAGAGGAGATGCGAGGAGAGGATGTCGTGTGATCAAGTGACACACTACCTCGACACTATCTCCACCATGAAGGGCTTCCAAAACCAATCTGATCTTAGAGACATTTGAATACAAATAACACACACACACACACACACACACACACACACGCACACACATTGGGCTCCACACATGATGGTCTGTGTTTGTAAGAATGAGAATTGCCTGAGTTTTATGTTCATGATTTGAAGAATGAAGGTCAGCATCTAGAGGAACCAAGTTAAGATTAAACAGCAGGTTCTGAAGAAGGTTTGCACATTCAGCTTCTTTACTTTTCACCTGACTTGATTTTTATTAATTTTTTTAATAATAAATGCATGTCATTTAGAGTTCGAGACGGCCATTTCTTCTTGGTTATATATTCTGACTCATTAATTTTTGATGCAACCTTTCAGGTTCTTGCCTCAGTTTGCGGTTGATGAGGCATTCAGTGGAAAACCTGAACTACTTTTCCATGTTTTGTTAAGTCCCATCTAAAAGTTCTGCAGTCAATCCCACTAAAGAACCTTTAAAGTAGTGATGGGAGATATGAAAAAAAAAATGATCATATTACTTCACTTAAGAACATCAAAAGATAACTTTTCCCCTCATAGTGTAAAGAACCTTTCTATTTCGGATATCAGCTCAAAATAGAACTCTAAGAAGTCTAAGATTGCTTATGAATCATAAAAAAAAGATCCTTTGAATGACTTATTGTAAAATATCACTATTAGAAGTGTGATGATTAGTTTGTGGGGGCATGCTGCTGACACTAGTAACTGCACATACACAACAATAAGTGAACTGAAAACTGGTATCTGTTTGTGAAAGTGGATGTGATGCTCTTTGGACAATGTTTAAACACAATATTCAAGTGATTTTGGAAAGAAAGTGAAGCAATGATGCAACGTTACACTAAGATGAGGTACATGACATGAGATTTTGGGGAGCAGAGTAGCTCAGTGGGCAAGGTAATGGACTACTGCTTGGAAGGTCAAGTTTACATTTACGCCATTGGGGGCAGACGCCCTTATCCAGAGCGACTTCCATTTTTATCTGATTATACATCTAAGCAGCTGAGGGTTAGGGGCCTTGCTCAAGGGACCAGCAGTGGCAAGATTGTGGGACCTTCTGAACCATTAGACCCAACCCCTTAACCTCTGAGCCACCCCTGACCCAAGCCTTTTAAGGAGTCCAAACCTCAGCACTACCAAGCTGCCATTATTGGGCCCCTGAGTAGGGCCCTTAACCCTCAACTACTCAGATATAAAATGAGATAAAATGTGAGAATTATGTTAATTTTGAGTTTTTTCACTGCTGTAGTTGGGTCATTTGTTAAACATTATCCTAATGTCATGTTTTCATCAAAGCCATTCAAAAATGACGTTATCCCGCCATTGAACATCCTCACAAAGTCTTTACAACTATAATACAACACTCAGCCAGAGGTATGTTTCCTTCCTAGGGGTTATAAATAGGGTTGGTGTCCCAGCTTTAGGGTTTGGTCCTGAGCAATGTGTTCTCTCACATGTTCTCCTTGTGTCTCTGTAGATCCCAAAGTGAGTGGTGAGTGGGAATATGTACGCATTGTGGTCTGTTATGAACTGGCATCCGGTCAAGGGTGGAGTCCTACGTAGCTCACACCCAGTCTCCCCATGATAAGGATGTTCTAGGTCCATCCTGACAAGGATAAAGAAGATAAATGGTTGTCATGTGATCCTGTTGACAGCTCCAGTGGAGGAGAGTGTCTTTACAAAGCCTTGTAAACTTGTAGGTACTTCTAAACTTGTAGGTCTTAGTTGGACATGGTCCAGACTTTTTTGAGTTTTATTTTATATTTTTTTACTAACTAACCCAGTGACCTTGTGTAACACCCAGGATGTCTGATACGGAGCATGACCATAATACTCTGGAATCGCATACACAGCACTGGAGCAGATGGCGCCTCGTGTGCTGATTTGGAGCCTTTGTCTTTCTGGATTAAACAAAATAACACAAACTGTCCTACATTCACCTGCTGGCCAAATCTAGATCTGCTTCTGTCTTTCTATCTAGCGCCCCCCCATAGTGCTTGTCTCTTAAACCTTTTCTACCTTTGTCTCTCATTTCTCTCACATAACCAGTCACACATATATCTGTCTATAATCCCTTGGTATCCATCTTTCTCATTCTTATCCACGCTCCGTCCACATGCCTTTGCCTCATCGGGCCGAATCAGCATGCACCGTGCCCCGCCTGTCTGACCAGCAGGCTGTCCGTTCTTCCCAATTACTGTGGCAACGGTTGCCGGCAGCAGCAGTGCAAACTGATCAACCAAGTGACCCCGAGTACCTTAAACAATGCTCCTATATCATGAGAGAAAAACAGAGGGAGAGAGAGAGAGAGAGAGAGAGATTAAGAGATGTCCTTGAGCTGACACACTCTAAAAAAGCTCGGGAGAAGATGAAGAGTGTGTGTGTGTGTGTGTGTGTGTATTTGGCAGATTTAAAAGTAACAGAGATTTGGAGATTAGGATAAGGAGATTAGACGGAGCGTTAAAGCCAGTTAGATCTTAATCAGAGTCTGTGTGTTTTTCAAAATGGTAAAGACCAGACAACGTGCAGTAATATGAACCGGTAAAGTGCTGTTATGAGAAAATAATCAACAACAAGGTGATGACACAAAGCAGAATAATTTTTTACCTCCTAGATGTTGAGTATGTTTTCAATAAAGCCACACCCTGAAGTGTCCAAACAGTTGTTTCCTCCTTTTGTTCTTTGCGTGTGAAGACCAAAAATACAATTTGTCATGTGACCGAGTCTCCTGTCTTGAAGACCTGTGTTGAAAAGCGTAAAGGTGCTTAAACATTTAAAGATATGATATATACACAGTGGCTTAGGCGTCAGCACTAAGCACGGGATTCACCAGGGTCCAGCCGCTACCATATTATCAGATATCTCCAGTAGGTGCCGGTACTGTTTGTATTGCGATTCTGTAAATATAAGGCTTTTATGAAGTTCCAAATTCAATGTTTAATTTTTTTCTGATTTGATTACAATTTTAAACAAACTTTGTAAATAATTAGCTCCTTCCACATGAGATGCCTTGCTGCCTGCCCACGGGTCGAAAGTTTAAAGCACGGGTCACCAGCAGGATTACAGACATGCAAACATAAGTCCTCTTTAGAAAAAAAACGATCATGATTCATAATTGAATTAAATTCTCCCCTACTGTATCTCTAGTTAGCACTGTCGCCCCACACCTCCTGGGTTGAGGGTTCGAGTCCCGCCTCCTATCTCTGCAAATGAAGTTTGTATTCTCTCCCCGCTGTGCTTTGATTGGTTTCCTGCAGGAACTCCGGGTTCCTCCCACAATCCAAAGACATGCCTCGTAGGCTGGTGTTTCCAAGTGGCTTGTGAGTCCTTCAAAAGGCTCCAGGCACGTACTGTATGCAGGATATGCGGTCGGTATGAAAAAAACAGAATAACGTACAATATTATCCCCTCAAGGATCACTAAGGACTTTGGCATCGTTAGATATTCGCTATATTTCCTTTTTATATATTTTTCCATAAGTAATGCCATCAGCATAATCAACATGTCATTTAAACGCTTAGATTGTCTAAATTAAAGGGAGACCAAAATTAAGTCTCTAGCTTATAAAAGGCTTTAACTAACTTGTTATCAGGACTTAACTAACTCAAGTTATTTTTCATAAATGCGTTACTGACAGTAAAATAATTTCTTCAGGGTTCTTTTTTTTTGTTTTGTCCTAGCTTAGGACAAGGATAAAGAAAGAGCGTAGGGTCAGCTATGATACACCACACCAGTAGCAGACAAGATTAGGGTCGCTCAAGCGCCCAGCAAGGGCAAATTGCTGGAGTTGGGGCTTGAAATGGCAACCTTCTGATGAGTAACTCTGAGCCTTAAACCTTTAACCTGAAGCTTTTCCTTTCCTTCCCATGAAGACCTGAAGATTGGCTGATCCACAAAGGCTTCATTACTTCACATGATTATACGCTTTTCTTTTTTAAACATACTTTTTTTTAATATACTTCATGTGTTAGGGTATACAAGGCATCCCCTGTACAGCTTGCCCCAGTGAGTTGGTACCGTAGTTGCCTAAGAAATCATACCATAATAAAACAAGGAGATGAATATAACCCTGCTGTCCGAACTGATGCTACCTATAAACGAAATAACACCTGCTGACCCAATCAGATTAGAGAATTCAACAGCACCGGAACAGAAGAAGATACACCCCTCCATACAGTAATCCTGATGGAATATCACTACTCACATAATGACTTTATTTCCCACATTAATGTGTGTGGAGTAAGCTGAAAAAATTAAGCCTTTAATCCAGGCCCAGTGAAATACTTCAGTTCTTCTTCTGTTAAAATATTAATAAGCACCTACTAAAATAGTCCGCTGCTATTTCAATAAGTGATGATAACGTGATTAACACTACGAGCGGCGTTAAGAGTGACAGCTTCGAGTGCGAGTGCTTCGGAGGGTTTCGAACGTGGCATCGCCACAGCAACGCCGCTCTCTACTGGCCAGACGCTGTCACTGCGCCGGGCTCCTGAGGTCTGTGAACTCGGTGGAGTGAGAAGGGGAGAAAGGCGGTTTCAGGACACACATCTGGAAAGGATCTTGTGCTCGCGGTGGCCACGTCACAGCACAGGCTGAATTACTGCGTAAGGTTTTGAACCCCGGACTCGAGCACTCGTCGGATCAGAACGGCAGTGTCATCTGAGGATCAAACTAGGTCATGTTTTCAAATCCCACGTTGAGAATTGCGAAGAAGTAACAGGATTCTGTTTAGCGGTTTTTTTTGTTTTGTTTTTTCTCTGTGGGTTCTTTACACAGCTCTGTATAAAGCAGGAATTTCGATCCAGATTTATGAAGATTATAGACAACATGCGGTATTTCTTTTCAGTCATTGAACAGAGTTACGTAATTGTGCCAGGACATTCAAGAGCTTCGGGGAGCTTGCAGGCACTGACCAGCCAAATTTGACTTGTTTTCGGATACAAGAACATGGGAACGTGACCCCAGAACAAAATGATTTTTCAGGCTCAGAGGGATGATTTTCTTTCCAGATGTTATAAAACAGTTTAGGAAACTTTTCTAATCAACTTCAGTTGTTTTGGGATTAAGTCCATGAATTTGTACAAAGTAAGAAACACAAAGTTCCGAACACAAAACACATCTTTACTTAAGTTGTGGAATGGACTAAATTCCCTCTGTTTTGGAATTTAGTACATGACGTTAGACAAAGTAAGAAACCACAAAGTGCCAAAAAAAAACCAACAGATCTGCCAGTGGGACATGAATAGGTTTATTCTCACCCTCTCGCTCACTCATCGTCTATACAGCTTTATGCTGTGTACAGGGTATTGAGGGCTGGATCCTATTCCAGGAGACTTATGGTACAAGGTGGGGTACACCCTGGACGGGGTGCCAATCCATCGCAGGGTACACACGTATACACACACACTCCAGGCAATTTGGGAACTCCAAGTACCCTAATCTGCATGTCTTTGGACTGTGGGAGGAAACTGGAGCTCCCAGACGAAACCCACCAAGCACGGTGGAGAACATGCAAATTCCATGCACACAGACCCGAGGCGGGAATCGAACCCAGAACGCAGAGGTGCAAGGCGACAGTGCTAACCACTAGGCCACCGTGACGACCCTGAATAGGTTTAATAATCATATATTTGCACATACTGTACAGTACCGTGCAAAAGTCTTGAGCCAGCCCTTATTTCTTTATATTAAATTACATTTAAATGAATTAAATGATGTAGATCAAATTAAAGAAATGGGAACAAATATTTTACTGTGACAGTCTGCAAAGATACGATTTAAACAATTGTTTGTTTACAGTTTGTAACAACCTCAGCAGCGACCTCATTTCCCCTCTCGTCTGTTCCGACAACATTCAGCATCATCAGGAAACTAATCACCGGCCTGATCATCTCTCATCATCTGCACCTGTTTCTCACTGGTTTATGCCTTAAATTTAATGAGTTTTTTATGCATTAGTAATAAATAAAAACAAGTCCTCTGAAAGGCACAGGGACTGGACTGAAAAGGAAATGAAGCCTGGATAACCGGATAACTATTCCTACTACATCTGACTACATTAAAATACTCTCCCTAATAACATGTCTCAAAATATGAAGAAATGAAGGCTGGCTCGAGACTATAGACTGGACCGTAGATGAAGACATTTTCGTGGTTGCAGCACGATTTACAGATTCATGTAATAGATTTAGCGAGATGTTTAATAATTTAATGAGAATGATTTCTTTGTGTGTGTGTGTGTGTGTGTTTGATTCTAGTCTTCGAATCTGATCGAGCTGGGAAACCCGTCTCAGAGTCTGGAGAACGTGTGCCGCTGGGCGTTTGAGCAGCAGAGAAAGGACACTAACGATAAAGACTACCATGACCATGCCATTTTCCTTACTCGCCAAGAGTTCGGACCAACAGGGATGCAGGGTACCGAACACACACACACACACACACACACACATTTTCTATCCTATTGTGCTACGATATCTTATTGATATTACTATTGATTTGACTTGATGTTGTGTGTACAGTGTGTAAGGGGAGAACCATAGTGTGATGTGTTTCCTCAGGTTATGCTCCAGTGACTGGTATGTGCCACCCAGTCAGAAGCTGCACGCTGAACCACGAGGACGGCTTCTCCTCTGCCTTCGTAGTGGCCCACGAGACCGGTCATGTGTGAGTGTCTGTCGTTTTTTACAATCCGGTGTCATTGACTCTTATCAATCTATTTAAATGACACTTACACATATTTTATATGCTGTCAATGTATTGTGCACAGAGTACACATTTTCTTTTTTACTTATTTAAAAAATCCCTGAAAGATGTAAATCACCTCCAAAGCTCTCGGCGCCATTACTGTACTCACTGTAATGATTTCTAGTCTAGGTGTTACATTCAATGCAGCTTGCCTTTAAATTTGTTGTTGTTGTTGTTCTTTCGACTGCTTTCATTAGAAGTCACTACATCATACAGTCAGAATATTTAATAATTTATAATTAATATTATGACACGTTGGCGTAGTGGTTAGCACTGTCACTGTCACTTTGCAACTCCAGTGTTCGGGTTCAATTCCCGCCTTGAGGTCTGTGTGCATGGAGTTTGCATGTTCTCCCTGTGCTTGGTGGGTTTCCTCCGATTACTCCACAGTCCAAAGACGTGCAATTGTAGTGTGTGAATGTTTGTATATGTATGTATGTGTGTGTGTGCGCGCCCTGCAATGGGTCGGCACCCTGTCCAGGCTGTACCCTGCCTCGTGCCCCAGGGATTCTCCAGGCCTCCGCGACTCTGTATACTGGATAAAGCGGTATAGACCATGAGTGAGTAGTTAATAATATTAATGATATTTATATTTATTATAGGTTTTACACCCAATGATCTTTCTGATATAATCAAGTGTACTAACCCTATGGGGCTCGGGTTGGTTCCCTGATGGGTTCCCTTAGTGACCTTAAGTGTC
>JAOVVB010000001.1:26310868-26324914 GCA_028570985.1 Heterobranchus longifilis
CAGGCCTCTCTCATCTTTTTAAGTGGGAAAACTTGCACAATTGGTGGCTGACTAAATACTTTTTTGCCCCACTGTATTTAGGGCTCAGTAGAACATCGTTAAATCCATAACAGCCAGTTATTGAAACATTATTATGTCGATAACACATCCTTATTGTTCATATTGCTCATGTCAAAATACGCTGTAGATTCGTTTTCATGTCCTTACGAATTTGTTTGCATTGTTAAGGGCTCAATTGGGGGGGGGTCGCTACACTTAACCAAGAATTAACCAAACTGGTAGAGACCGCAAGGACTTCTGGGCCAATTTTAAATCGGGAAAAGTCGGGAGGAGTCGGTAGCAAATTCGGGTCAGTGGAATGGGGGCCTAATGTTCATCACCTTGTATTGTTCTTTTAAGACAAGGTGATGTAGATGTTGGATGTAAGTTTCAGTATACTCAGTGGTGACACGACTTAGTGCTGTCCAATAATACTAGGCAAAGGGTTATAACAGAGGTCAAAACAAGGTTATTCTCAGACTTTGTTTAATTGTAAATCGGTTAAACAGGCACAAGATATAATCTGTAAATCCAAACCAAAACAGGATGAGGAATGTACTTGTTAGACAACTCGGAATTGACGAACTATTAGATGGTTAATATTGTATATTACAGGTTTAGGTTTGAGCACAGAGAAAAAAGGAACAAAAGACAATCTAGAAATCCTTAAGAGAATTTGTAGCACTAATGGGTCACAGTCTGCTCTCTTTATATTGCCTTAAGATCGCATTCTTCATATTGATTTCCTTTTCCCTTGAACTGAACCTGCAGTGAAGACACTGAGTCTGAATCAATAGATGACCCTCATGACTCATGGTTCTCTAAAACTATGAATCATAATGTGGTTTTTTTTTTTTACTATTATTATGTAAAAAGTATGTTTTAGAGAATTCTTCAAAGCATTAATCAATTTGGGTTTCTTGGTCCTAGTTTCAGTAAATCTTTAGAAGAAATAAAAAAAAATCCACCTCAAGAGATACCCAGATAGCATGAAGTGTTTGGGGTTATTATAGATCTTTAACGCTGAAATGAAACACAAAATATCACTTGTAAATGATTCATCAATAGAGCAAAACATGGTTTCTGTAACCTCTTTGAATAGTCAATGTGGGTGGCTGTTTCTCACTATATAACTAGCAGCCTCTGAAGCCCGGAGCATTTTGGAAGCAAAAACAAGCTTTCAGGAAAAAAAAAAAAAAACTAAAGCATCATTTTTTTTTATCTTCATCTCACTATAGGGCTCTGAGGAGCAGTCATTATCACTCTGTCACTCTGTGTACTTGTTATCAGATACATGCATTCAGATGAACCCAAGAAAAAAGAAAGGCAAGCTTATCGTTTTCATTATGGTGCCGCACTACAGTATATCACTCCTCTGCCTGTACCGTCCTTTAACAAAGATGCTGTATGTTTTCATTTTATGCATCAAATGTTTCTGTAAATTGCCCAAAAAGCTCGATCCTGTTTTCAAGCAAATAAGAAATGTGCTAATGGCTAAGAGCAAGCTATTTGTCTTTCAGAAGCATCGAGGGCATCGAGATTGGAAACATTCACAGGAGGATGTTTGAACCTCTTAAAAACCTCTCACATATGTAAGACTTCCTTTTTTTCTCTGTACAAATGTTGGTTATTTTCGCAAACATGAGCCACTCACTGCTCTGGAAGCACTTTAAGGTCCGTTATCTAGGTGATTTGTTCTTGAGAAAAGTGTGAACAGCATCTGTACTTCTTTGCAATTTGCTAAAAGTATGTACAGTATAATTGCCTAGATGAAAGATGTTTGCTTACTACAAATTCAACTCTTTTCTTTCCATCCAGCTTTTTCTGGGGAAAGGTAAAAGTAAAAATTTGTACTAAAATACACCGTGATTTTGAAAGACACTCAACTCGGTTTAGCTCACTGCGACTGCAGAAGCTTCATACGAGTCTCAGATACATTTTGGAATGAAGGTTGTGGAACTTGGCCTCGATTACTTACATTGTACTCGCCCTCTGGGTGACAAACTTCAAGGGCGGTGTTCGGAGCAGGAAAATTTATTACGTCCAAGACCTACCGTAATGCACTTATGTGAACCTCAGTTTTGATTTAAGGCAAACTTAGAAAACTTAGACAAACTTGATTTAAGAAAAACAAGCCATCCCTTTAAGCACAGGATGCTACACTAATTCTAATAGCTACACAGTTGCATACTTTACATAATTCCTACATTATACTGCACATACAGACAGGTGACAAATTAGCAATAGGAAAATGGCATGTCAGCAAAATTGGGGCATGTACTGTGTACGCGATTTGGCTCCACTTGTCCAATTTTGGCATGCTGCGTAATTTCATTTGGACCACACTAACATGCAAATCATTATATTATAATATAATATTAAAAACAGCCTTGTAGTACCTTCCACTTCAAATTACTTAGAGTTCATATACAGTACAATCTGCTTTTAGGGGTAATAAGTAATTGGCTCAAATTAGTTGCATACTAGTGAAAGTGCAATGTAGTGAAAAAAGTCTCATTCTCCAATTTTTTTTCCAACCGTAGATGTGATAACCTGGTCATTCAGTACATTCAGTACATGTCAGCTGACTTCATTTTGTTGCCACATAGCATTGACCTGAGCAGCTGAAGCAACCCCAGATCATAACACTGCCTCCAGAGTCTTGTACAGTGGACACTATGCATGATGTGTGCATCGCTTCATGGACTTCACTTATTACCCTGATACTCACGTCATCCTGCCATGGGGTCAATCTGAACTTATCACACCACCTTTTTCCATTTCTCCAAATTCCGATCTGTATGCTCCTTAATAAAGTATTACAGCTGTACCTTACCATACAAATTGTTTCAGTGGCAAGTTCTTATGGAGAAATTTCGCAATGCAAAACTCATTTTCCCATAAGAAATAATGTAAATGCAGATAATCCATTCCGACCCCCCAAAAAATTACCACTGTTACCAATTTTCACCACGATAATCATACTTTTGCATATGAAAACAAAAAAAACAATTAGAAAAGACATGAAAATGAAGTAAAATATGAAATACAGTAAATAGACACTTAACCTCACTTAACCTTAATTTATGATTCCTTCCTAAAACCGGCTGCTTTAAAAACAAGATTTAAAGTGGCTCCCTTTTCTTCTTGCTACCGTCACAAAATTCCACTGTCGGAAACGAGTTTTGAATGGCTCCTGGACTTGTGTGCATTTTATGCAAGCCGGCATTCACTTCATTCCCTTATATGCTGAAAATGTTTCGCATGCTGAGGCAAATTACTTGCAAAATTTCAGTTCTCAAGGTGAAGAATTTTTAAGGTGGGGCGTTCGTATGCCGACGTACCACTGTATTTGATTTTTATTCTCCACAAGAAATAAATATTCGGAAATCATCCAGCACTGACAAACATAAGGCTAGATTCCTGTGTATCTACAGTATATACATACTTTTTGTATGTATATACTGTAGGTGTATTTTATTGATTGTGAAACGGGAGAAAACTGGCCAACCAAGAGCAAGATCAAACCCACAACTTTACAGCTCTAATGCTGTAACTTTACTCTACTATACATGCAGCCTAGACATCTATCAATTTTACATAACAGACTTTGCTATCTTATAGAATAGTAACAGAAAGTTGCCACTATGTGATGTGATGTACTGTACGGCTCATGACATAGACCACAAATAAGGAAGAAAGCTCATAAACACTTCCTCTACTCAAACACAAACATGTTCTTGAAAAGTTGGCATAAAAGTAATAATTTTCTATATAAGCTGCTGAATAATGAGGACGGATCCAGTTCATCTTCTTTCTTTTTTTTTTAAAGTCTCATGCTGTTATGCTGCGTCATATTGCACTTGACAAACTGTACTACTTGGGGTGTGGAACATGAGATTCTACACCCTCGAACAGTTAGTTAGCTATAAGTCAGTATTAGTCACTCATGTGAAGCATATTCCAGAGTATCATCTTATTTTCAACAGAAGCTCTGAATGAGCGAAAGCTAACACTAAGAAACGCCACCAAATCCATGCGGAATCACATATTTGCACAGCGTCTGGGGTAATCACATTATGATAACAAATCAAAATTCTGCAAATTAATATCCTTATTACCTCCTTCATCCATTTTCACTTGCTTTTATTTTCTTTTAAATGAGAGTCGACCAGAATATACTGCTTATACACTGTAAGTAATCAGCAGAACAGAAGCTGTTGGTTGCTAGGTTACTTTCTTATCTGTGTGTCAAAGCATCATGTAGCCGGTAGGTCATCAGATAATCATCAGGTCATCTTCCTGTTATTTTCTGGCTCTGAAACACACCTTGAATGTATATAATTATCAATGAAAGACATAGTAGCCTAATGTCGTGACTGGTACTTCTACCGTCCGCTGTCGAGACTCCAGATCCACATTTCTCGACAAAAATTGAAACGAATAACCGATTTCCCCCAAATCTCCTCTATCCTTCAGCTCCACTGTGCTTGTTTCTTTTTTTCCTGAACACAGCTACTTTAAAAAGTTCCAGTACTGCGGCTATGCTCCTCACGTACGCAGCTGCAAGCCCAACACAGATGGCATCTCGTCGTTTGAGGACCTGCTCGCTAACATCGTGCTGCGTGTCTTCGTCTGGGTCGTGTCTGCCACCACCTGCTTCGGCAACATCTTCGTCATCTGCATGCGCTCCTACATCCGCTCGGAGAACAAGCTCCATGCCATGTGCATCATTTCCCTTTGCTGTGAGTCTTTCGGGCATATCATTTTGCACTGTCGGCATTTTCGCACACTATTTAGGAAAATGTTGAAACATTTCAAAACTCTTGAAAAACAACCTATAACAACCTAACTTTACTCTCACTATTCTAGCCACAAGATTCAGAATCTAGAAGGTTTGAAATTAGATTTTTGCACTAATGTTTGTGTGTGGTCTTACAAACACCAGTTTCAAGCAGGAAAATGTTTTTTTTAAATACTGTGACACAATAATTTATTAGAGAAAGATATTCTAGGATTGTTCACGGGGACTTTAGAATGTGCAGAATAACAAAAACATATTTATGAGAGTAAAAACTGGCTTTATTTATGTATATAATCCCCTGCTACATTAGTTCACCTATCCAAGTGTTTCACTAGCGCTTAGATACCATCAAGGTAGAAAGTTTCCTCAGTACACCGGACCCATGATCGGACTGCCTGCTGCATGTCTAAAACGCCGGCCTCCCAGGAACTCCATTAAAATGCCTAAATATGTGGAAATGACTTGGAGTGAAGTCAGGATTTGGCAATAACTCCCAGCCGAGTTCCTTTAATGTGCAAGTGGTGTTGGGGAATGATTGTCTGTACAGTTCGCGCAGACAGAAGCGTCTGTTCTGCTAGTTCTCTGAATGGTTAATTCACAGACATACAGACTTCTTTACAACATAAGGATCTCATCACCGTACTGTGCCTTAAGTCTTCTTTAAATGTCAATCGGTTTTACAGGAAATTTCCTCACAAGTCCCGGTTTGACTTGAACGCCTCTTGGAGTACCTGAGTTGAATCATGTTATTACAAGCACGAGTCAGAGACATTATAAATGCAGGGGAGACAAATAACCGAAGTCCAAAGGTGAGGAGAGTACAAGTCTCGTTAATCAACAAAGAAAAAACGACAGCAAAGCAGTTTTAGAATGAGCCGCGGATGATCAGAAGGATGATGATTCAGAGAGCAGTTATGGGTAGGAGTGGGCGTCCGAATTGTGATGAGACTTTTATCAAGAATGAAAGAAAGAGATATTTTGAACCTTCATTATTATCTAGCGTAATTTGGTTTTATAGTCCTGAAGCTCGTAAAAAATGCATTTGAGTTGATGTTTTCCTCTTTCTTCTGATACAATCAGGTCACAATCCTGAGAGTTTTTATGAATCTCCAACAATGTAGCTTGCACTTTAGTCTTTCTCCTGCTGTCACACTTTGCCTTGTTGTTTTTGCATCAGAAATGAATCATATTTCCAACCATCAGCCTTTTTGTCCGATTGGCCACTTTTCACAAAAATAAATAAATAAATAAAACTCTCTATTATTCATCTGTCTTTCAGCTCTCTCTGCCGCTTCTTCTCGGGTGCTCAGCCTGATTGGCCGTGAAATGAAAAACTGCTGTTTGGATTCTCAGCATCTCTTTGATACGTTCTAAATATCAGGATATGAACGTTTCAGCTGCGGCCTGGTCATCTACATGCCGGAGAGAGAGAGAGAGAGAGAGGTGGCAGATGAGGCAGGTTCGGGTTTGATCGGGAGCTTTGCTGGAGTGTAAAGCAATTCCCAGCAGTCTTCACTTTGATGTCTACATCATGCTTCGAAGCAAATAATTGATTTTTCTGCATACACAGTCGAAGCCATGGGGGCTTGTCTGTATAAGCGAGAGCCTCCGGAGCGCTGTGCGTTAGATTCAGGACGTTGTCAGACGTGTCCCCTGGATCGAGAAGCATGGCAGGAAGAGCGGAGATTGGCAGTTTGGAAATCAAGCATGATTAAATAGCTCATAACTCATTAATGCTTTTATCAAGGGGTTTAAAGAGGTGTTTTACTGGAAGGACTCAGCTGCTGGTGTACCAGAGCGTCCTGGAACTGCTTGGAAAGGCGGATTTTAGAAAGAGCTCAGAGTTGAGCATGAATACTGTATTTTGATGGGAAAGTTGTGAATGTGTGTGTGTGTGGGGGGGGGGGGGGAGCAATACAGTTACTTAATACAGTAGTAAGGAAAAATCTTTTTTTTTCCTTCATTTTTTCTTTCTCTCCCACCATCTTCTTTTCTGTAATTCTTTTCTTTCTTTTTTCCACCATCTTTATTTCTCTCTTTATTCTTTCTCTTTCAACTGTCTGTCTTTCTCCTACCATTACTCTCTCTCTCTTTTTCTCTATCTCCCCCTCTCATTTTCTTTCTCTCCTTCTTTTTCTTTCCCATCATGTTCATTTTTCTTTTTTCTTTCTCTCTCCCACCATATTTCTCTCTCTTCGCCACTCACCATCTTTTTTCTCAATTTTATCTTTTCCTTTCCACCTTCCTCCTTTTTGTCATTTTCTTTTTCCCAACTGTTTCTGTCTTTTTCTTTCTTCTCCTTTTTCCCACATCTCTCTTTCTCTTATTTTTCTTTCTCTCTTTCCATCTCACCATTTTTTTTCTCTTTTTCTCTCTCTCATTTTCTTTTTCCACCATCTTTCTATTTTCTCTTTTTCTCTCTTAATATCTCTGCTTCTCTCTTTGTTCATTCTTTTTACCACCGTCATTCTTTCTCTTCTTCTCACTTTCTCTCCCACCATTTTCGTCTCTTTTTTTTCTTTCTCTCCTCCACCAACTTTATTTCTCAGATTTTTCTTTCTCACCATATTTATTTACTTATTTATTTCTCTCCTACCATCCATTTTTTTCTTCATTTTTCTTTTCCCATTTCTTTCCTTGTTCTCTCTATTTTGTATTTCTATTCTTTTCCATTTTAACATGAATAAACAGTGCTAATCATTAACTTCTCTCCCTCTCTCTCTCTCTGCTTCACTTCTGGTCATTTGTAACAGACTGAGAGTCAATAATTTTGTTTACAGTTCAGTAAAGAACCATGCTTTTTATATTAATGGTGTAAATATGTACATGCTGTAATACTCATGTGCTACGAAACATAAAGCATGGAATGGAATTAAAACACTAATAGAGCAGCCGAACCCTCTGGTTTCCTGTGCAGGTGCCGATGGTTTGATGGGCGTCTACCTGTTTGTGATAGGGGCGTACGACCTGAAGTTCCGTGGCGAGTATAACCGCCATGCACAGGCCTGGATGGACAGCTTGCCCTGTCAGGTGGTAGGCTCCCTGGCCATGCTGTCCACCGAGGTCTCTGTCCTACTCCTCACCTACCTCACCCTGGAGAAGTACATCTGCATCGTCTACCCGTTCCGCTACCTGACGCCCGGTCGCAGGCGCACCGTGACCATCCTGGTGGCCATCTGGATCCTGGGCTTCGTCATCGCCTTCTTGCCCCTGGTGTGTAAAGGAGTGTTCAGGAACTTCTACGGGACGAACGGGGTTTGTTTTCCGCTGCACTCTGAGCAGCCTGAGACCGCAGGAGCTCAGATCTACTCCATTGTCATCTTCCTGGGTGAGTCGTTAAAAAGAGTTCGAGGTAACAAATATTGCCCATTTACACATAAATGAGGACTAACTGAGACATGGACAACCACATCGCTGCTGGTGCACATATCGGTACCGTTTCATTTCATACTTTATGTTTCAATAATACTGCTGCTTTCATAACCACACAACATATTTTAACACTTCTATATACTTCATTATACCTTTTTTATACTTTTAAACCTTTTTATATTTGTTGTAAATCCTGAGTTGACGAGTCTTGTAACTCCTGTATAATTTATACTATTCTATTTTAATTTATTTTACTTTGTAATTTTTCTTAATATTGTACATATCTAGCCTAAATATTTTTTTATTTGTAACATTTTTATTTTTACGGATAATCCCAAAAAGTGGTTAATAACTTTCTGTGTGACATCATATTGAGCGAAACCCGGTACACATTTAGAGCTCATTGAGCCGAACAACAACCAATAAAATTTGATATACTCCTCCGAGGGAATTTATACGATCGCCACCAACCCGGGCCGATGTGATTTAAAGACATAGAGGACACAAAATTGCGAAGGGATTTTTGATATCTCAAACGGGTCAGCCGTGATGATGTCTTAACCTTATGCTGAAAAATGATGAATAACTTTCTGTGTGGCATTATATTAAGTGACATCACGTTCAGTGACATCACACTGAGTGACATCATAGTGTCACGCCATTAGCATCTGCGGCCTATTGTTCACACTTTTAACACAAATTTTAACACTCACACACTCACATCTCTGTCTCACACGCCCGCACACAGAAACACACACACACTAACAAGTCACATGTCTCACACACACATCACACATACAGTATTCTAACACACATATCACAAATGTTAACACACAGACTCACACACACAAACACACACACACACACACCTATCTCTCTCACTCTCACACACATTAACCCTCAGACACACACACACACACACACACACTAACGCAGCTCTGTATAGTGTGTGATGTGTGCAAGTTATGCGGTGCAACCGGGTGGCGATGGTTTTTTTCGAGGCCTTAACACACTCAAATAACACACAGTTTGTGCGCTGCCCCGGGGTGGCGATGGCACAGGGTGCTTGGGCCCATCATCGTTGCTTGCAATTATATTTTTATTGGTATTTATTTGAGTACCTGTGTTTATGCCATCCAGTGGGTGCCCTGCTCTGTGCCCCTTACTGGAATAGGCTCCAGGCCCCCACTACACTACAACGCACTACACAGGATATTCAGAAACGTGATAAGTGAATGAATACTGTATGATAAAAGAAGAACAGGTGGCATAGATTTCTTAATCCACGTCACAGGCAGTACTATATGAAAGGTTTATATTAAACCTTCTACTACTTTATTGATTCCATAGAAACTACATGTACCAATTCAGAGGCTCCACATAAGTTAAAACTATAACAAACCACCAAATAAATCCACATAATAAGCCAGCAAGATTTATATAACAGTAAAAAAAAAATTTTTTAAAGCACATCATACTTGACATGGTAAAAACTTTTCGTCTGAGAAAGGCGCCTGGAGTGTTTCTTAAGACTTTTTCTACTATGTAGAAAATAATGTGTTTCTTTCAATATGATTTTTTTCCAGGTCAACAAGGTGTTCACAAAATATTTGTGTTGGTTAAACCTCAATTTGTTTGGCGTAATAGAGGTCAGGTTGCACCCTGAGGAAAAAACACTATTAACTGATAGCATCATCACTTCTGGCTCTGCTCTATCTGTTTTAATCTCAAACATGTATGCTAGACGATCTCTCTGTCCGATTCAACTGAGAAAAAAAGGATTCTCAAAGACCTCAGTGACGTCTACCGGAGATATCCATCTAATCGGTTATAATTTTGTATCTCTAAGCATCCTGTTTACTTCCTTGCTTCATTGTCTTCCTCGTTTCTGCTCCAATTGTTCGCTGAAACCATGTTAATTCTTTCTAGACACTTCACTTTCATTGTACACACCTAAAGACTAAAGCTCATTAGTTTCCACTTCCGTTTAAATTTCTTCATCTGATTTGCGTCTCTGTAGGCCTGAACCTCGTGGCATTCCTCATCATCGTCTTGTCTTACGGAAGCATGTTTTACAACATCCAGAGAACGGGGACTCAAACCACCAAATACAGCAACCACATCAAGAAAGAGCTGACCGTGGCCAAACGCTTCTTCTCCATCGTCATCACCGATTCCCTGTGCTGGATACCGATTTTCATCCTCAAGATCTTATCACTCATGGAGGTTGAAATCCCAGGTTAGTGCTTTCCTTCATGATTTATCTATTTATCCTTAAGGCTTTGTGGCAGCACGGTTGATTAATGGATGGGTAGCACTGACAACTCGCACTTCCAGGGTTGGGGGTTTGAATCTAAACTCTGCTGTTTGTGCATGGAGTTTGTATCTTATTCCTGTTCTTGGTTGGTTTCATCTCACAGTGCAAAGACATGCACTGATGGCAGATCAATGGTTCCAAATTGTCCATACTATATGAGTAAGAGGTGCCAGGAGCTACTTGTACCCTGCGATGGGTTGTCTCCAGGATGCTGCAGCCGTATGCAGGATAACTGGATGGATCTTTGAGTGTTGATCCATGGTCTTTGAGATTAAAATTCCTTGAACATCTGCTCATAAAACATCCCTTTGTTTGCTTTTGTGCAATTTATGTGCAATTGAATAATAAATTTGTGGTCACCTCTGGAATAAGTCAAGTTCCATAGCGCACATAGCAGTGATTGATTATTTCTCTGCTAAGGACTAGAACCTTCTGAGTTCATTCCAATGCATGTCCGATTGCTACTGCTGGGACCGCGAGAGATTGGATTGTAGTGGAGCTCACTTGTAAAGTGACTACCAAGTGAATGCATTTTTACTACTTGACAATTCAGATACTGAAATAAGTGACTTTAATGTTAATCAATCAGGGACAACATGGAACATTGTTGGGCTTTTTTTATAAGTACCAGTAAATTTGAACAGGATCTGACCGACACCTAATACCAGTTTCTGGTATTATAGTTTACCAATCTCTAGTTTGGAAATAATAAATGCAAGTCCATAAATCTTTCATCTATTTTCTCACACAGGAACCATCAGCTCATGGGTGGTTATCTTCATCCTGCCCATAAACAGCGCTCTAAACCCCATTCTCTACACTCTGACCACACGACCCTTTAAGGAGACCCTTCTGCAGGTCTGGACCAACTACAGGCAGCGGCGGCCACTGTTCAGCAGCCACCCGGCCCATCATCCTTCGTTTACCTGGCAGGAAATGTGGCCTCTTCACGAAAACAGCCAGAATGTAGTGTCTCCAGAGTACCTCGCCCATCCCTCTGAGATGTCCTGTGCCTCAAGAACTACCTAGCCGCAACCTGTGGACAAGCAAAACAGGACATGTGATGTTACACAGGGATCCTGGTCAGCCTTGGGCCCATTGCTGGACAAACACATTTCTTTATGTGTTTATTAATTCATACATCCATGATTGTACAATCATACTCCTAAGTGATTAAGCAGCAGGCCTCCATTCATTTCCTATGGAAGTGTGAAATTGAAATCGAGACTTTCTTAGGTTTATGCAGTTTCATGTGCAACATGTCCAAAGTATTGGACCGATGGTCTCAGAGGTTCTACTTTCCCAACATATTACCTGTTTGCACTTGCCTCTCCTGAACTCTAAAGTCAAGCAAGCTTGGCAGAGGTTACAGGAAATGGAAGAAAATGTTTAAACACCATTCTATTCCACTTTTTTGCTCAATAACTGAATATTAGGGTGAAAAATAGGCCTTGTGTCCTGAATAGCGTTAATCATGTGCTGAATATCGCTAACTGGATTTTATTTAACTTTTGGGGAACAAGGGGGAAAAAAAGCATGACCACTGGTGATAAGAAAAAAATACACATATTAAGTTCAGCTTTAATTTGTCACATATACATTACTGCACAGGGAAATTCTTTATTCTTCACATATCCCAGATACTTGCTAGTAGGCTGAAGTCAGAGCACAGGGTCAGCCATGATACGGCGAACCTGCAGATAGCAGACAGGGTTAAGGGCCATGCTCAAGGCCTGAATAGCTGCAACCTAAAAGAGCTTGGGCTCGATCTGCCAACCATCTGATCAGTAACTCAGAGCCTTAATACAATGAGCCACTACTGCCCCTGTAAAGCAGATACTAGGAAAAATGTACCGTAGATTTAGCCCAGAGGGTAGATTCATTCATCCAGTCATGTCAAGTGACTATTTTACTTTTGGTGTCCGTAGGAATAATTTACATTATCCTAATTCGATGTGACATGCAGTTCATAAAACATAATCGAAAGGATTGAGAAAAGCAGTTGTGGGAAATAAACATGAATGAGGTTACTTTCTTGAAAACTCCATATAGTCCAATTAAAGTCCAATTATGCAACAGGGCAAAGGACAAAACATTTTTGTGTACCTTCACTTAGAAAAGTGTCCCAGCTAATTGCCTTTCAGAAGAGCCTCTGCATAATTGTGTTCTTAAAACTATTAAAATGTCCAAACCCTGTGGTCTGGCTGTCATGCAAAGACTGTGATCCTTTGTGTGATCCCTAATGTGTAAAAGGCTTATGCCAACAATGATACCTCATGCTATTGCTTAACTTTAATGGGGTTGTAGAAGATTTTGCTAAGCTTTGACTGATAATGATTTCTAAATGATCAAAAGAACTGAACATACAAATTCTGGTAGGTTTAATTAATCAATAAATCAAGTACAATGTCGATACATTTGTACGTTTAGAAGGAATAGTTAAGAACCCTGTACTATTGTAAGCCTTTGATATGAAACACGTTTAAACGAATTCCATTTAAAGCAAAAGTCAATTAAACTAAAGTAACAGGGTTTTTTTTCTCTTAGCCCAATTTTCCAGTGTTTCTTTTAGTTAAAATATGGTTGAAAAATGTGTTTGGTTAGTTTTTTAAAATATACATTAAAACTGGGGACAGGGGTAGCTCAGTGGTTAAGGTGTTGGACTGCTGACCAGGAGGTTCCTTGTTTGAGCCCAGACGACCCCAGGCTGTCACTGTTGGACCATTGACCAAGGTCCTTCACCCCCAAGTGCAACTCAACCCATCCCCTGATGTGCCGGGTGGCACTTAGAGAGACTCTTTCACCCCTTTTGTTAACATACCTCTAATAGTAAAATCTCACTGTATTCATTTCCTTTAGTTAAATCAAGGCACACCACATACATTGACAAGAAACAAAATGGCGGTGAGATCAGTGACATTTTGTCTTTGAATGTTCAACCCATTGTGATGTATGGGTTTGTTAAATATGCATAGAGTGAACATGGGGCAGGATGATGCCTGTCCCAATGGGTTTCTATTAGTGCTTATTGCAGTTTTGACCACTAGGTGCAATAATACCTCTACCGGGTTGTAAGGATGAGCAAATCAGTGGAACATCTGTCAAATATTAATGTCAACATTTTAAAGTTATTTGTCACTCTCAAAAGAGGTCCTTAGTATTTCAACAGATTTTAAAACATATTGAGTTGTGAATTCTGTATTTGTTCGGCTGCTCTCTGTTTTGATTATCATGGCATATTTAGATTTACAATGAGGTGTTTGGCAGATACACTTATCCAGAGCGACTTACATAAGTGCTTTGAAGTTTTCATCATTATACAGAGCACAGGGTCATCCATGACATAGATGATGATGATATATACAGTCTTATGCAAAAATCTGGGTACCCCTTGATAAATAACAGATTTTGGTGATTTTTTTAATTAAAAAGATGTTAATACAGTCTCTCTTTGAAATGTAAAAAATGCACAATATTTTCAGCAAACATTGATGCATAGTTACTTCTTATGCCA
>JAOVVB010000001.1:26326938-26345831 GCA_028570985.1 Heterobranchus longifilis
AATGGCGGACCTAACGCGATAGATTACTCTTTACATCAAAAAAGTAATCCAAGTACTCTAACGTATTACTTTGTAACACGTTACACCCAAGACTGGTGGCAATAACTCCCAATCAATTTTTACCAACATTATTATTATTAGAGTGCAGTTATGTTAAACATTTATAACAATCACTGATACTTGTGCTCATCTTTAAAGAATGTGAAAAGCTAAAATAAACAGATTTATTGTGTTTGTGTGTTTGTGCCCTGTGATGGATTTACACCCTTTGTCATGGTTGAATCCCACTTTGTGCCCCGAGTCCCCTGGAGTAGGCTCAGGTCTCCTGCAACCTTGTACAGGATAAGTGATATGGAGAACGAGTGAGAGAGAGTGAATACAAGCCTCCTCTGTCAGCTGGTCCTGAGATTCACTAACACACACTAATCGTGACGGTCTCGGACCAGCACAGCTCACAAAAGTCTAGTCAGGGACAACCAAATTACTAAGGAGAGCAGATCTTGTGCACTGAACCCAGTCCAGATTACACTACTTACGGACCCTAAACAGAGAGTGTGACCTGGCAGAGTATCTTTTTATCAACAGAGATCTAAAGCAGAGATCGAGTAAAGGGTGAGTGAACACATTCTTGTCACGGAGAAGGGCCGAGAGACTAATGAAGTGGTTATTAATTGCTTTAGCAACAATTCTTTAACTATGTACTGTATATTTAACTGGAATTCTGTTTGATCCGGTGGACAGTAGGTGCGTTATCACCACCTTTTATGTCATACTGTGAGGTAATAATATATCTGCCTAAATATTGGAGCAGCGTGAGAAGTGGCAGCAGGTTGACCACACACTCCATTTACAGGTAATGGTAGAAGGTAGGCAGCAGGATCTGCATGCGGGCAGAGCAACAGATACCCTCTAGTCTTCTATACAGGGTTGCAGCGGCCTGGAACCTATTCCAGGAGAGTAAGGTGAGGCAGGGTACACCCTGGACAGGGTGCCAATCCATCGCAGGGCTCTCACACACACACACACACACACTACAGACAACATAGTCTACATGTCTTTGGACTGTGGGAGGAAACTGGAGTACCCCGTGCTTGGTGGGTTTCCTCCGGGGACTCCAGTTTCCTCCCACAGTCCAAAGACATGCAGATTAGTCTAATCGGCATTCCAAACTTGTGCAGTGTGTGTGTGTGTGCCCTGTGATAGATTGGAACCCCATCCAGGGTGTACCCCTCCTCATGCCCTAAGTCTCCTGGGATAGGCTTCAGGCCCCCTGCGACCCTTCATACAGGATAAAGCGGTATAGACAACTAGCTGAAGTACCCATTGTTGAGAGTAAAGAGTTTGCAGAAGTAGTTAAAAGGGTAAAGCTAAAAACGGGCTGATCAGCTTTAATGTAATCAGACACTCCAGTCTTGGTAAAACTTCACATGTTAAAACATGTGAAGGAAACTCCAGCCTTAACATGTTTTCCAGTTATGTTAAAACTGCTGTTTACAGCTTTACACCTCCAGGTTCAAAAGACACAAGAAATCTTTGCCTAACTTATTAATACAAAAAAAAAATTAAAATACATGTTCTTTTCATTATACATCTAAGTGAGTGATTAAGTGAACTAAACTGCACTGTACTGATCTGCTTTGTACAGTATACCCTATAGTTATTATTTTCCTCTCCGATAGGTGGCGCTTCTCCATTCATCTCGTCACAATGTCCTTACAGAGAAGAAGAAGAAGGCATATTTTGGTTCCAGGGCTGGTTATAACTGTTCAGCTAAACCAGAGTGCATATTTATTTTATGCAAAAGGAAGCGTTTAATATCGGAACCGAGAATTCACAGCAGGCAGCAGTAACGCGTTAGAAATCTCTCCATGTTTCATTCCAGCAGGTGTTCACTTCAAGGTAATGTCACAGCGACTTTCTCAGGCTACACGTCTGCTCGCGTCCTAAGTGACGCCTCGTTCACTGTTTAAGTGCACTTCACATTGGGGTGGTTTGGCGCTCTGTTTCTAGGGCACTTTGGAAAACCGACTCGGTTTGCGATGCGGCCACTTCAATAGGCGCATGAAAATTACAAACTGGAAGCTTTTGTTTTGCATTTTGCTTTGTTTGTTGGCCTCCTGTTATGCTCCTGATATTTTAGCATTTACTGTATATAATGTCAAAATCGTAAAAAGACTGTTTTAACTTAAAATCTGGTTGTACACGTCATCTAGCCTGCAGTCGTTAGCTTAGCATTAGCAGGATGTTGGCTAAAAGTGGGACAAAGGTCAGATAAATATAAGTTCTCCCAGGGGCCATGTGAGGAGCCAAGAACTGCTTTTTAACATCATACTGTACAACATTGTTGCATGTCTATTCATTTTTTGCTATTTAAGCCATTTGTGGATAAAAGTGATAGTGTTTTATCTCACATTCCTGTTTTATTTTTACTGCAAATCCAGTAAAGTACATTTTATTGCTGGAATAAAGAATAAAGGTCAAGTTTTTTTTTTTTTTCTTAAAGGGATGGGTAGATAAATTCTACCCTTATTTCCTTGTTTACGACATGAAAACCTTGGTTTTAACAACTGCTTGTGAATTTAAAATGAAAATTGTCTGCCTGTTGCTTAGTGTTTGAACGACGAAATTACAAGTAATAAAAACAAACAAATATTTAGGAAAATTCTTGTTGGGGTTTTCCAGATAGTCACGTCAAATAATTCGTCCAAATAACCCTAACTTTAAGTGTATGCTTGTCAAACAGCTGCTCGGTCAGAGTGTCAAACTGGATCCTGAGAGGGCCGGTGTGGGTGTGCGGGCTTTCATTCCAACCAAACCAAACCTCGCCACACCTGGTTCCACCTGTTTAATCAGTTAATTTTTGGCTCTATCTGTCTATCTCTCTACGAGGGTGAGTAAAAAAATGATTCGCACCCTGGCTGTAGAATTTTAGGCTGAGCTGTGAGCCATGAATGCACCGCTGTCTTCACTTCTTCATCAGTAGCGAATCTTTGTCCTCGTAGGGCTGCTTTTATGGGACCAAACAGGTGAAAGTCCGATGCAGAAAGATCAGGACTATATGGAGGATGCCTATTTTTTATTCATTTTATTTTTTTTGCAGTCGTCTGCTTGTTACCCTTCAGCTCTTTGATAAGCGTCTAACTGTAACGAGCACTATTGATTGTTGAACCTTTTTCCTGATAATGTTCTAGTACTGGCCCTTGAGGATCCCAGAAAACTGTACGCTTTGGTTAATTTTCCAGCTGATGGTTTGACTTTTCAACTTTTTTTTTTATTTATTTTTTTTAATCAGTGAATCAGGATGTTTCTGTTCTGTTTACTGTCAGACTTGTAGTGATGAATCCATACCAGTCTTATTACCAGTAATGATTCTCTTAGAGTATCGCTCCAAATTTTGTTTGCAGATATCCAAACACTTCTTCTTCATGCAAATCACAAGTGGGACGCCCATTTTTGCTCACACCGCATTTACAAATGAGCTAATGTAGCACGTTCACACCTGCGCAGCAGTGACTGGGGAGACTGCAGCCTTGAACGGAAAGCGCTGATAAGACAGTAGCTATAATATAACTGGAGTGTGTCATATCTATCTATCTATCTATCTATCTATCTATGAGGCATGGTTTCTGCTTGGTTGGAATGAAAGCCTGTACACATAACGGCTCTTTCTGGATAAGGTGTAACACCACTGATCTAAGCCTGCGTTCACATTACCAGCCTAAACTGACTCAAATCTGTTTTCGTTTTTTTACCCTATTGTGGCATAGAGTTTTTTTTTTTTTTCTTCTTCTTTTTTTTAAGGCTGTCTGAATGCACAAATCTAATGTTTTTCAGATCAGATCTACATGATTAACATGAATTACTTCATGTTAATGCTTCGAAATAGATTTTCTCTCTTTTTTTTTTTACATCGTTAGTGCACTCACTGGCCACTTCATTAGACACACCTTACTACTACTACTACTGGATTTGATCCCCTTTTGCCTCCAGGACTGCAGGATGTGATGATTACGCTACGTTATTAAATAAAAGCAGTTGGGATGTATTTGATTACTGCCTTATTTTCTTTCTTTTTTACTTTTAATATCTGCATTTACAGCACGACGATGTATACGTGCACTGAAAGCCCTTCAGACGGACCGGGTGGCGCTGCAGGTCTCCACAAGGCAATGCTCTTCAGCTCCCGTGCCAAAAATTACATCCCATTACACCATCTATCCTCGAGACAAGGATCCACGATGGGAAGGTTGGTACTGACTGATGAAAACATCAAAACAGACGCGCAAGATTAGCGTCAACTATAGAAGAATGACTTTTTTTTTTTTTCACTGCATCATTTCTCTCATAATTAAAAATTGTGGAGTTAGCTGATTGTGTTTGATTATTTACTTTAGACAATATTTATTTAAATGAATAACATAAATATTTATTTTTCTTTTGTATCCTTCTAATTGTCGTGTCCGTTGTTATGAGGCAGAGGAAGTTTTATACGATTCTTCGTCTTTTTATTCTTCAGAGTCAGCTGTCATTTACAGCTTCTCGTGAACGCTCAGCTCTAATTTATCGCTTCTTAAATATTTCTGATTGAAATGCGTACCGCCTCACATTAGATGATATGCATTTGCAAATTTGATTCGATAGGCTCACTGTCTTTTGTTCTTTACAAAGCCACCTCAGAATTCGAATGAACCGAGACAAAACCAACAGAGTTTTGTCTTAAAATTGGATTTTTCAGATTAAGAGTGACCAGGTTTGGGGTGTTTCAAAGGCTGACAATATTTCACTGCGACCTTATTGTATTTTGTCAGTTACAGAATTATTGGTTTTGGAGAGCCATCCATCAATTTATTTATTATCTATACTGCGCATCTATTCTGTCTATTGTTGCAGCGGGCCTGGAACGAGGTAGGGTACACATTGGATGTGGTGCCAACCCATTCCAGGACAGTCACACACCAAGTCACAACCCTAGGGGCAGTTTGGAAATGCCAGTCAACTTTTATGTTTTTGGACTGTTTGAGGAAACCGACTCCACACACAGAATTTATTTGAAAAATTTGAAATGTCTGAAAAATATCATCACTGTAGAAGAACTCGGATATGTCTCTCAGAATATCTGAGAAGCTGACCACAAGCCGGGTCTCATTAATGCTGAATAGACAAACCTTCATAGGCATGATTAAAAATCAAGTGGAAAGCCCTCCCAGAAGAATGAAGCTTATTTATTCATTGATATGATTGATTTTTATTTTTTTACTATAGTAGCCATTATTTGCTGGTTAAGCTCAGCTTTATATTAAATAGCTGTTCCTTTGCATTGTTTGCACCAAGATCCAAGTCCCACTGCGCATATGCTTAAAAGTTTGGGATCATTTCGAAATTTGATTGTTTTCCAAGTAAACACACACAAAATTAGTCTGAATAGAAAACATAGCAAAAGAACAAGACATGCTGACATTGTCAGTGTTAGAAATAATGATTTTTATTTGACTGCAACTCTTTTATTCCTTTAAGGAACTTGTTTTACCCTGTTGATACTTTAAAAAAAGTTTTTGAACAAGTAAATCCAACTATGGTTTTAAAATTTTTTAGAAAAAATAAATCTTAAACATCTTATCTAGTTTTTAAATAACAAAAATGCTTCTCGCCATGAATATAGCCATAGAAGCTGGCATGGCGTTAAGAAAGAAAGAAAGAATGATTTTGATGGAAATGATGCTAACGTTATTCGTTTGTGAAATAAACAATGTTGTTTGTGAATTGGATGAAAATGTGTGCGAATGATCTCAAACTTTTGAGCGGTAGTGTATTTCATTGTACTGTATATTTTGTTATATTTATTTATATTTTAGTGCAATTATCTTTTCTTTATTCTAACATTTTCTTTATCCCTGCTGATCTCGGAGAGCTACCAGACAAATTCCTCTGTATCATGACAATAAAGTCTTTATCTTATCATACATTTGTGTTGTCAGGTGGTCTTTCACCAATTGCATCATCGCCAAAACCCTGACCCTGACTGAGCACAAGCACTAGACTAAACTGTAAACATGTCTTCGTGTGTATGCCCCCCGCAGGTGTAGATATGGAGCGTTTTGCAGACGAGGCGGACGTTGTGATCGTGGGCGGCGGCCCTGCAGGTCTTTCGGCAGCCATCCGACTGAAGCAGCTGGCCAATCAGCACGAGAAGGAGCTGCGAGTGTGTGTGGTGGAGAAGGCGTCTCAGATCGGCGCTCACACACTCTCCGGGGCCTGTTTAGAACCCAGCGCTCTCTCTGAGCTCTTTCCAGATTGGAAAGAGAGAGGGGTATGTGTATACCTGAAAGGACATAAAGACTAATACACTCACTAATGACCTCATAATGCAGTAACGAGGGATAATTTAATTACCTGCGACATTAGTCTCAACACTGATGGCTCAGGTGGAAAATTTCCATCCTGGTGAACAAGTGATATTAAAGTGAGTTATTTGAAATCTTCTTTAATAGGTACGTTAGGGCTGAGGGATTAATCGTACCGTTATTATCACAGTTGTTGTTGTTGTCAGTAAATTAAATGTCATTTATATAATCAGTGAGGGTAGGTAATGATAATTGGTCATTTTTTCATACATGGTGCATGTTCGATACGTACAGTATATTAGCTTAAATCTCTAACACTGAGATTGCCGTAGCATTAATACCACTGAGATGTGACATGAATAACATTGATTCGTTTGTTAAAGTGCTCCCTGTCAAGGGGTCTTGAGTTGATCCCTCGAGTTAGTGTTTAGATTTTTCTACACATTTTAGTGTGAGATTATTCTTTTGCAATAAAAATGAATTTATTAGAAGCCTAAGAACACATCTTAACCAGGCGTGACAATAATTGTTGAATCAAAGTTGAAAGCAGGACAAATGAGCAGGCGTAGGGAGAGAAACTTTGACAAGTGATATCAAAAATCTCTCTACAATTTTGCATCCTCAATGTCTTTAGATCACAATCAAAATCCATCGGGTGTGTTTTGGCAAACGACCCAAAATAAGTCTTCTGTCGAATGAGCTCTAAATGTGTACAGAGTTTCGTGTGCATACGTGAAAGTGTGTATGAGCCATGCAGCAAAATCTCGGGCATCCTAATGGCAGCAGATTCCAACCTTTCTGCCAATTTTCATGAGTTTTTGAGCATCTTAAAACCCCCAATAAGCTCAAAAGGGTGGGGGGAAAAAAATCCTCAGGAAAACAAGAGGGTCCTACGCACCCTATAGTGCTTGGGCCCTAATAATGGATAAAATGCTCTGAGCTTTAAGGGCTACACAGTGATGTCAGGGGATTTAAACCGCATCTCCGCTTCACTTTACTCGTCACTGATTTTCAGCGCGACTCGTTGCATCTTATTCCACTACTTATGCCGTTTAATCATTCATGAGCGTCTTAATTGATGTCAAATTTATATTCAGGTTAGCTGAAGTTTTAATTTATGCATGAGTTCTTTTTAAAAATTAAGGTCAGTTAGAAATTTAAGTGATGTCAGTCACTTCCTATCTTCTTCTTTTTTTTTTCCCTGTAGAACTCTTTGTTCAGTTTCCTAAGAGTTTACTTTCACATGAAAGGAAGAAGTAATATGTTTTGCATGCCTCCTGTCTATTCCTTGGAGAAGTGTCACACAATGACACGTTGATGGCGAGGTGTTATTCCGGCACCGCTCTTGACTTTGACGACACCTTGATTAACATGCCGGAGACACCCAGCGACCTGGTTTCACGCTTTGTTTCATTTTTGCGTATGTGGTTGCTGTCTTTCAGGCGCCGCTCAACACAAAAGTTACAGAAGACAGATTTGCAATTCTGACAGAAAAATACAGAATCCCCGTGCCAATACTTCCAGGTAAAGTTCTACATCTTTCGTAACAGCTCCACAAGCATACACGATGAATGAACACATTTTAAAATCTGGTTTCCCCCAGATAGAGATGTCTAAAAATTAGACACAGTTTTTTTTATTTTATTTTATTTTTTTACCCCTTTCTACCCGAAGGTCTCCCGATGAATAACCACGGGAACTACATAGTGCGTCTTGGACACTTGGTGCGCTGGCTGGGTGAGCAGGCTGAAGAACTCGGGGTTGAACTGTATCCAGGCTACGCTGCAGCCGAGGTCAGAACATCCTCATTAACTTTCTCTCTCTCTTCCATGTGTTGTTTTTTTTTTTAAATATGAACATTTATTTTTTTGTTAATGATCAGAGAGACATGATTAAAGACATTAATCGTAATAATCTTGCTCAGCCACAGCAGCAAAACTTGTCTGTATACCTTTAGTCATGGTATGAAATAAGCTCCATGGTTTTGGACCAATCATGCTCATTTTTATATTAATGGTGGTGTTGTCATAGAAACAACTCGAAGTGAGTGATGAGTGAGTAGTTGTGTAACAAATTTAAAGAAATGTATATGCATTTATTAGAATAGTGGTGTAGACTTCACAGTCTGTACAAAGGGGTTTATTTAACATTTAAACAGTCAGTGAGTAGTCTAATATGTGCTGTTTATTGCTGCTATAACATAAGCCACAAAATTTCCACAACATTAAACAGAACTAATAAAAAGTATCAAATCATTTGTTCCTTAATTACACACTGCATTCATTGACGTATGGGAAAATAATTAACTGCTGGGTGGAAACAGTTATTAAACTTCCTGCATGACTGCATCCCAACCTCTTAGTGTTGATTTTTCTCAACTAACAGCATACTGACCAGCCATAACATTATGATCACTGAGATCATAGTGTTGGTGAAGTGAATAACATTAATCTCCAATTATATACCAGTTAAATGGTGACAGGATAATCAGCACCCACGTGTCAACCATTCCGCAGGGACCAAAGGTCAGCCGCATGGTCCAATACAGTTAGTCCCTGACTTATAAATGAGTTTTATTCCGGGTGCATGTTCGTAAGTCTGATATGTTCCTAAGTCTGACAAAGTGAGTCTTACACGCCCTTGACACAAATATACAATGTAAAGCATGCCAATCTATTTGACTAGATCGCTGTCACCTTTCCCCACACTTCCATCATGTGACCAAAATCGTAAACATACCTAAGCTCGCAGTGAAATGTAACAGGGTTGTCACTGCGCCTTTAAATCACGAGGGGAATCCAGGACGCAACTTTGACTTGCAGCTGTTTTTGAGGCCCTGGTGGCACAAGGGGAACCCAAAATCAGTGTATATTTTGTAACATAATGCATGCTGCATAGAAACAGTAAAGTCACCTTTCTTTTTTCGACCTCAGATTGATCGAGTTTGAGCGTTTTAATTCCTTGTTCAACCTACAGATAGACTTTTGATTAAACATATTGACAGGACCGCTGCGCAAATTCATCAGTTGTAATTATTATTACAAGGTGCCATGAAATGTGTCGCCTGAAGGATGAGTGTCTGGGCTGCGTCTTTTACAGGTGTTGTTTCACGAGGATGGAAGCGTGAAAGGAATCGCCACTAATGACGTCGGGATCGCCAAAGACGGCTCCCCTAAGGTTCGTCCCCACTTTCCAGATCAAGACTGTGGTATACTTTTACCAGCATCACGTTATTTTGGTCTTGTCATAGATTTTAAAGTTTGATATGTCGAGTGTCTTTCCAGGACGTGTTTGAACGAGGGATGGAGCTCCACGCGAAGGTCACGCTGTTTGGAGAAGGATGTCACGGTCACCTGTCCAAGCAGCTCTACAAACGGTTCAACTTGCGGGAGAACTGCGAGTCACAGACCTACGCCATCGGCCTCAAAGAGGTGACGTGTTTATGTAATCATTTATTGCATGTCGGCTTCTTGCGCTCAGGTGCACAATTAGATTTTTTTCAAAGGTTTGGTCCCATCGTTTTATTTCAGAGCGAAAGTTTTATAGGTACATTTTCAGCTCTATACATTCCTCACTGATTTTTTTTTTCGCCAAGCATTTTATTTTCGCCTGATTTAATTTAAAGAAAAATCTAACTAAGTGTGTAAGCAACCTAATATTCTTCCTTTTCTCCCCAGCTGTGGATTATCGATGAGAAGAAATGGCACCCAGGTCGGGTGGAGCACTCTGTGGGTTGGCCACTGAACAGAAACACGTACGGAGGCTCTTTCCTCTACCACCTGGACGAAGGAGAGCCGCTGGTGGCACTGGGCTTAGTTGTAAGTAAGAGTGATCTCAGGAAATGGATGGTTCTCTAGCAGACACTTCTATCCCCCCCGCCACCCCGAAACAAGATAATTTTACCAAAATGAGTTCGATTTGTTTGAGAGACAGAGTTATGACACATCTATAGCGGAGTCTATCACACATCTATCACTCTTCTGAAGTGTGTACTTCACAGGGTGCTGCCTACTCCCTGCTCCGTTAGCAGTGAATGTTAGTGAAGGGAACTTCCCTCGACAAAACGCCATCATTTGGAACACCCTGAGAAGTCACCAGCGCCGATGTCATTTCCTTCTTGCGTTACCATGGTAACATAAGCACCTCAGATACCTGTCGCTGCTGCTGTGGATATTTTACACCACAGACATTAAATACTAAATTTTTATTGAAACAAAAACTGATACCATTACAAGACATATACAGTGAAACCTCGGATTGCGAGTAACGCGGTTTGCAAGTGTTCCGCAAGGTGAGCAAAGATTTTTAATAAATTTTGACTTCGAAAATGAACAAGTCTTGGTTTACGAGTACCGAGTATCATGTATCAGGCATGCGCTTCTTGTTTTGACGCCAAAGCGTCACGTGATCACAACTGAACCAACGGTTTTTCTCTCTTGCGCTGTGGAATTGTGGGTAATCGTCTCCCCTGCTGGGTCTCTTACTGGTATAATCAACACCCGTGCATGTGTGTACTGTTTACTATAACACTGTGACCACGTGTGTGTATAAAACATATTTTATTCTGTGTCTGTATGCGTGTGTGTACAGTGCACGTGTAAAGCAAAAGCAAGTCTCATTAGAGAGGTTAAAGATCCATTTTCTCGCTCTGCTTAAGACTCAGCCTGCTCTCTGTGTCTGTGTGTGCGCTCATCATTGGACACTGTGCAATTTTTTGGGCTGTGGAACAAATAATTTAAGTTTCCATTATTTCTTATGGAAAAAGTTGATTTGGTTTTGAAATACGAGCCTGCTTCCGGAACGAATTATGCTCGTAATCCAAGGTTCCACTGTACTACTAAAACTTCCATAAATTATTGATTAATAATAGATTTACAAGGATTTTTTTTTACAGCTTATTAAGCTATATAATACTACGGATTTCTTGATTTAATTGAAATGATTGTGTCCTATTAATGATGTCGTCCTCAATAATAATGATAATAAATATATAAATAGTTTTTTGAGCTCCTTTGTTAAGAAAAAATTTTAATGCTACATTGAGACGCAATGACTGATGGGAAATTTTTCATTCCCTTTTCCGATGAAGTAAAGACCTGTTGATCAGTACACCGTTCCCTACACCGTTTGCAGTTCCCTTTAACCTGAACATTTTCGCTCCCTGCGGTTTAAAATCACACTTGGTCACATGGCTGAACAGATACTTCAGGCCGATCGGGACACACCTTTAGTTTGGCCAAGGAATATGAGGGTTGGATAACTGATTTATTTATTCATTCATCCATGCATCACCTCCTCTATCAATCCTCCAACCAGATTCTCGTCATTAAACGAAGCTTTATTTTATATTCGAACCACTGAAATCAACGAAACCACAAGGTTTTGAAACGGACATCAACAAGGTAGAAAGTTTTCTGAGTGAGCTAGAGCCATGATCGGACTGCCTGCTTCATTTACGAAACGCTGGCCTCCCAGGAACTCCTTTAATAACCCAAACATGTGGAAATGGTTTGAAGTGAGGTCAGGACTGTATGGGAGATGTGGCAATATCTCCCAACCATGTTGTGTCAATCTTGAACACTTGTGCTGGTAAATATCCTCCTCGGAGTATGTTCATGGATGTATTTGTGTTCTTGTGCAGGTTGGCTTGGACTACACTAACCCTTACCTGAGTCCGTTCAGAGAGTTCCAGCGCTGGAAGCATCACCCGTCCATAGCTCCCACTCTAGAGGGAGGAAACAGAATCGCTTACGGAGCCAGAGCTTTGAACGAAGGAGGATTTCAGGTACCGAGTCTCAGGAGTGACATCACTTTGTACTGTATTTAATGCTTGATTTAATACGAGAGTTGGGTCTCTCTTCACAGTCTGTACCCAAGCTGACATTCCCTGGCGGTGCTCTGATCGGCTGCAGCCCGGGCTTCATGAACGTCCCCAAGATCAAAGGAACGCACACGGCCATGAAGAGCGGCATGCTGGCGGCGGAGGCCATCTTTAGCAAACTGACAGACGAGAACCTGGAGTCTGAGACGGCAGGCATGTACAGTGCAGCTAATCAGATTTAAATCATGAAGCTAAAGACATCAAGTTGAATTTTTTTTGTCATTGTTTCTTTGTTATATAGGTATACATGTTCCTGAGTATGAGGAAGATTTGAAGAAATCCTGGGTCTGGAAGGAGCTGTATTCCGTGAGGAACATTCGGCCATCGTTCCATAATTACTTCGGCTTATATGGAGGGATGCTGTATACTGGGATCTTTTACTGGATACTGAGAGGAAAAGAGCCGTGGACACTTAAACACTGTGGTGAGGAAACGACACGCAAGTTTTCATCCACGTTCATTTTTATCATTAAATAAAAATCATTTGAATTACAGTAAAACCTTGGATTGCGAGTAACTTGGTCTTGCAAAATATTTTTATAAATTTTAACTCGATAAACGAGCAAGGTCTTGATATAAAAGTAGTATGCATGCAATTTGTCTGTCGAGCGTCACATGATCACAACTGAGCCAATGGTTCTTCTCTCTAGCACTCTTTTCAAAGGTCAAGTGCAGGATAATTCCTTTTATTTTTACCTTATATTTTTGGGTTGTGGAACAAATCATCAGAGGTTCCATAATTTCTTATGGGGAAAATTGCTTTGATATACTTTGATAAACAAGCACACTTCTGGAATGAATTATGCTATCAATCCAAGGTTCAACTGTAACAAAAAATTTCTCATTTATTTTATCTGCAGGTGTGGACTCCGCCCAGTTAAAGCCAGCGAAAGACTGCACCCCCATTGAGTACCCGAAGCCTGATGGGAAAATCAGCTTCGATCTCCTGTCGTCGGTGGCGCTCAGCGGGACGAATCATGAGCACGACCAGCCTCCTCACCTCACTCTGAAGGACGACGGTGTTCCCGTAGCACAGAATCTCGCCATATACGACGGTCCGGAGCAGAGGTTTTGCCCTGCAGGTGTGTACATTGTGCTGTGGTAAAGCACTCGCCTTATCATCCAGAGATCGCGAGTTTGATTCCCGGGTTGTAACCTCTCACAGCCGGAGGTCTAGAGAGAGCTGATTGGCCGAGCTCTCTCAGAGGGGAGGGATGAGAGATTTTTAGTGCTCCCACATTAATCACGACTCTACAGCCAATCAGGGGCGTCTGTGAGCTCACGCAAGCGGAAGGAGCAGATAGCGCTGTCCTCAGAGTGTGTTGCGCCGCCCCCAATGGTGCGTAAGGGAGCAGTTTGAAAAGATGCTGTCAGTTGGCATCACGTGGTTTGGAGGAACCACGTGATAGTCTTCGGCCCTCCCGACTGAGTGGATGTAGTAGCATTAATGTGGGGGCCCCCCTAGTGACGGGGAGGAATTGGACACAAGTAAATTAGGGAGTAAATGGGGGGGGGAATAATAATAATAATAATAATAAAAAAATCTTTATTACTACTATTATTTGTACACTTGAAGGATACTTAGAATTTGATAAACAATAGATTAATCCATCTCTGTGCCAAAAGTTTGTGAAGCTGGGCACGCTGCTTAAGAAGTAGGCAAAGAAAATATAATTTAAATGTGTCGAACCCTAACCACCCTGAAAGCAAAAAAAAAAGGCTAATCTTACCTAAGGCACCTTTTAAGATCACATCACGTTGGTCAGAAGCTTATCCTAGGTCTACATCGTTATCTGTAGTAGCAGCTCATTCAATAAGGGGATTTTATTTTCCAAAATTACATAATGGATTTGTGTGCGCTAAGGCATCAAACAGCATTTGCTTAAGGAAATGGTCCAATCTGATAAGATAGTGATCCTGTGCTTAAGGCATCGGATTGGTGCACGGTCTTGGACTTTTAATCTAATCAGGCTTTATCTCTCCCAGGTGTGTATGAGTTTGTTCCTCTGGAGTCAGGTGACGGCATGAGGCTACAAATCAACGCGCAGAACTGTGTCCACTGTAAGACGTGCGATATTAAAGATCCCAGCCAGAACATCAACTGGGTTGTTCCCGAGGGCAGTGGAGGTCCTGCCTACAACGGCATGTGATCATGTGTGTGTGTTAGGGTACATTTCTTGAGGTTTTGAATGTTTGTGTGACTCCAGATCAGTTTATTTCCATCATGTGAACGAATGTGTGTAATTATCCTTCGTGACTTAAGTGGCATTAATTATTTTATGTTTCTGGTTCGAAAGCTTACTGAAACAGTAAGACTTTTTTCTATAAAAAGGTTAACCTAGTGAGGTTTGTCTGTAAAAGCACACATGCAAATATGAGCTCGGGTCCCTGTTAGATATTAGCATATAAGCTAACAGCAGGACCTCTTTGGCACTGTACATTATATGAAGTCAAGCTGATGGTAGAATAAATGGATTTTACCAAATCTCAAGAATCTGTTTCACTCTCTCTTCTTAAAACATCAATACATTTATTGTGAGATTGCATTTGTCACAGTGAACTAATTATGATCTTACAGAGAGTCATTTGCTTTTGGATTTAAATCTGTGCAATGAATAAACAGCAAGTTAAAGACAAATAAATATAAAGGCGAACAACCCACCCGAGGCGGTCTTGAACGTGAGCCTGCTTTCTGAGTAAATCAGTTTTAAACAGTAGTCTATTATGCAACCACACGTTAATGTTCACACATATTGTATGTTATCTACAGTATAATGGATCCTATTCTCTTATTACCTCCTCTTGTAAACTGCATATCCTTATCAGGGTCATAATTCCTGGCTCTAATGTTTCTGTATTTACTCCTACTACTAAGTTACTGACTGTTCAGCAAAGAGATGTGAGCATCCGCACGACACGTCGCGGGTGTATCCGTTATGCAAACATTTTGGAGTAAATCTTCTTTTCCCTTTCCTTTTCCTCCTTCACTTTCTGGTTGACCCTCAGCATTTCATTTGCAATAGCTGTAAAGAAAAGAAGAAGAAAAAAAAGGTGACGTGTTATGTATTTTGACTAGCCCAAGCAAAGAATTACTTTACATAGTGAGGACTATTAAATGCACTTTAATATTACTTACTGAACCGTTTACTTAAATCAATTTACAATTTCCATAGCGTCCGTCTCAAGCACTCAAGGGAGCAGACGTGCGAATGGTCATGAGTGCATTTAAACCCTTATAGCTTGGACATGTTCTCACAAAAATATTATGCATTTTGTTTGTTGTGAACCAGGTAATCGGGCAATCAGTCACTTCACAAGCGCGGATCTCATTGGCTCTCTTATAAGAACGAATAAGAGATTGCATGACCCATGTGCTTGGCAGATCATTTTACAATATGCAGTGCATATGACTGAGCCCTCTGGTGGTTAAAGAGTGCAGTTAACAAACATGCAAAATGATAGTATTATACATTCCCATTCCGTATATTCTGTCACATTTTTGTTTTGCAGCACAATGTATCATTAAGCACCTACTTTCATTAATTTCAAACATGTCCACAGTATAAAACATATTAGTTATGTTAGTGAATAATTGCATTATGATTGTAAACGTTATTTACAATCTGGATAAATTATTTACATTAATTTGCTCTAAAACGAAAAAAGTGATATTCTAATTAGATTTGTTTTAATGGATGTTTTTCTGTTCATTTAATCTATCTACCCATGTTGACCTGAAAGATTTGAAAAGTAGCATATTGCATCACACTTGACTAAAAAGAGAATGCTAGATGTTAAATACTAGAATATAAATATTTTTTACATGTTTTATTTAAAATAAAAAATGTAAAATTGTAAAATGGTATAAAAACTTAAACCAGTATTAAAGAAATTATAAATCTTTACTTGCGACAGTCCTAATGGAAATTATTGATTTTCCATAATAAATGGCAATAATAAAATGTTTTTAAACTGCAAAGAATACATGCCAAAAAAGTAAATAAATAAAACTGTATATGATGTGATAAATTCATGATTTCTGAGCAAGCTGAATCAAAATCAAATTATGACTTCCCCAGAGATTCTTAGCTTTATACTTCATACTAACACAAGTAAATAACGAAAGACCGTGGAGAAGTGTAAAGGGGGCTGATAATGGAAGCTCGGAATGACCCAGGAATGACCTGAGATCAGACGAACGCTAAGGGAAACCCTGTGGATAAGAATCGAACTGGAATGGTACAGAGCTGGAATTATTCTTTACCCAACATAGAGAATTGAGCCCTGCGCATCTGCTCCAGCTTACCTTTGTCTTCTGGTGCAACCTCCTGTGCTTTCTTCAGATCGATCTGTAATGTGATATAAGGAGGGGGAAAATGAATGCTCCAGCATGCATTACAGGTCATGCCGAAGCACCAGACTTAAATAACAGGGAGACGGCAAAGTTCTTCAGATTTTAACCATTATAGATAGAGACTCCTTTAAATTCTTTTTACAGGGGTAACAATATGAGCTTTGTTAGATAGCCAAGTATAATCTGAACCTTTTCAGCCAGTTAACCAGAGATTCCTAAGAAATTCTGAGACAAAAATATTATCTCTGCTAACTAGACAGAGTTTTAAAACTTTTAGCCATTTAGTTATACTTTTACACAATCCGGAGGACAAATTATTAGCTCTGCTAGCTATCCAAGGAGATTCCTAAAAATTTCTGAGGTAAAAAATATTAGCTTTGGCAGCTAGTGATGTAGAATTTCAACTCTTTTAGCTATAAATTCCTGAGGCATTGGCTTTATTAGCCAGTTAACCAGAGTCTCCTAAGAAATCTTGAGACAAAAACATTAGCTCTGCTAGCTAGCCAGATAGAGTTTAAATATTTTAGCCAGTTAGTTGGAGATTCCTATAAAAACCTGAGAAAAAAATATTAGCTTTGGTAGCTAGATAAGTACAATTTTAACAATTTTAGCAGGAGATTCCTAAACAATCCTAAAGTAAACATATTAGCTAGCTAATTATAATTTAACATTTTTTAAGCCGGTTCCTAAAAAATTCTGAGAAAGAAAAAAAATTTCCTCTGCTAGCTAGCCAACTAAAGTTTTACATTTTTTGCCAGGTAGGTGCAGATGTAGGTGAAGAAAAATTATTAGCTTTGGTAGCTAGCGAAGTCGAATTTTAACTTTTAGCCAGTTAACCCAGAGATTCCTACAAAATCCTCAGGTAAAAATATTAGCCTTGTTAGCTAACCAAGTAGGACTGATGTTCCTGTTTAACTATTTAATCACTAAGATATATAAAGCTAAATTAATTTTCTTTGTAGCCTTTGTATGCCTTGGCTACGAATTTTGGTGTTGAATTATGTGCAGTTTGAAACCAAACAAAAAATTATCCATTTCATTAACATTTGGATCAAGCAAATGGATTAATAGGAGTGAAAATGTACGCTAACCCGCACATGAAATACTGTATTTTTGTCTGTTATTCAGTAAATTAATGTAAACAGTTGTTGTGCTGCTGTGCATGAGTAAGAGAAACTAGCATGATGTGGATGTCAAAACAAAACCTCTTATTGATCATGTTTTATCTCTGAAAAGCAGAAAGGGCTTAGTCATACTAGCACATTAATACAAGCAGCTCAGAGAGTTTGCTAAACAAGAAGCAGCAGAAGCTATCCAATTTATAAAATGAATCCCAGACTCTTTGTGTGTGTGTGTGTGTCAACACCACATACTGTGCAGTGAAGTGTACCTAACAATTTAATGAGCAGCACAGATTTCGCTGTGTGTTCGTTCAAACATCTTTCATCTTTCGTACCATGGCCTTGTTGAACTCCTTGAGGCCTTGCCATGCCTGCGCTCTCCTGAACAAAGCCTTAGCGTGCGTCTGATTCAGATCCAGAGCCTGGAAGGAACACAGTGAACATAGCAAACACCAATCAGATCATTGTGTGTCTCTCTAGAGCTTCTAATTAACCTTCAATTTACCCTTTAGAGCAATAGAAATGTTTTAATTAGTATACGGAGAGAAATATTTCTCGTCTTCTAATCCAAATTTAATCGACACATCGGAGCAGCGACCTTCTGGCTAATTGTGGAAATTTAGCATAGACGGCTTAATGAGGTTTCATCATTCCAAACATTTTCATGCAGCGTGGACTTAATTTGGTGCTTAATTAGCAGCAATATATTTGCACTGGAAAATAAAAACATAACAGTACATACAGTGGGGCAAACAAGTATTTAGTCAGTCACTAATTGTGCAAGTTCTCCCACTTAAAAAGATGAGAGGCCTATACTTTTCATCATAGGTATACCTCAACTATGAGAGACAAAATCCAGAAAAAAAAAAATCCAGAAAATCACATTGTAGGATTTTTAAAGAATTTATTTGCAAATTATGGTGGAAAATAACTAACCCTAACCCCTAAACCCAAACAAGCAAGATTTCTGTCTCTCACAGACCTGTAACTCCTTCTTTAAGAGGCTCCTCTGTCCTCCAATCGTTACCTGTATTAATGGCTGTATTAATCTGTTATCAGTATAAAAGACGCCTGTCCACAACCTCAAACAGTCACACTCCAAACTCCACTATGGCCAATACCAAAGAGCTGTCAAAGGACACCAGAAACAAAATTGTAGACCTGCACCAGGCTGGGAAGACTGAATCTGCAATAGG
>JAOVVB010000001.1:26345931-26366439 GCA_028570985.1 Heterobranchus longifilis
ATGTATATAGATAGATAGATAGATAGATATACATATATATATATATATATATATATATATGCAGTATACACACACACTCGCACTGCTCTGTAAATCTGTATAAATAAGAATATAATAGGAATGGGAATCTCATATAAATGGGAAGAGATAAATATATTATTCTTTCTCTTTTTATTTATTTATGTAAACACAAATACGTCCATATATAGTATGTAGGGTGTGTACATAGTATAAAGAGGTTGTGTGTGTACATACATATTACATATGATTCCCTATATATAGATGAAAAGAGATAGAGTAATATATCTGTATCTCCTCGCTTTCTCTCTTTCTCTTGTATGTGTGTGTGTGTATATATATTTATGCACACACACATACTGAGCTGAGTTGTGTGTTTGTATTGATAGATAGATTGATAGATTGTTAGATAGATGCTCACTCTATAAATCATAGTTAATTTTGCAATGCAGGAGCATCACAAAAGGACAAGCTACATACAGACTTCAGACACACCTGCACATACCATTATGTGTATATCGTTTTTTAAAATATTTTTTTAATTTCATTTTTATCCTGATACATGTTTTGTACACTTCACATCCTCCTATCCAGCCACACAGATTATTGCTGCAGGATCTGATGTTCTGTAGCGTGTTGTATACTAAAGCCTTTCGAAACTGCCTCACTGTTTCCTTGCAATCCTAAGCTGTTATGCTGCAACCAGTTCAGAACGAGAACCAGAAATATCGTCCCGTTTCATTTTTTATTGATGCATTGAAATGTGAAATGGCATCATTGGAGTGGTGATTGTCTGAGTGGCAATCTTATTAAATAGGCTGCCTGAAGGATTGTTTCTCCTACACCATTATGCAGAGTGGTTTTTACACTGCATGAGATGAATGTGTGACATTTTCCCCCCAAACTGCCTCCTTTCACCATCCAGGCCATGCACACAAGCTGTATTAATTTAAAGTTGCTTATTTTTTTAAGGATGTCTAGTTGCATTGACCATCATGGGTAGGTGTCTCAATGATATAGACAACAATAGCCAGGCTTGATCAATACCAGTTAAGGGACAGTTGTGGGGATGGGGGAGGGAGATGGTATATGAGCTGCTTTGTCAGGAGCTGTGTCCCCCTCAGGTTGGTCTGAAAGGCATATTTATTGCATGTTAACATTTATATTTAAACTCCATACATCTCTGTCTAGTTAAATATCAACACTGGTGGTACAAAGAGATTATGATTGGCGTTTTATTGCACACCTTTTGCATGTCAGAGTCAAGCTATAAAATCTTATTGAGTAGATCTTATCAGCAACAAAATAAGTTTGCAAAGCCACATCACTATTTTTGGCATTACTAATCTAACAGCACTGAATCTGCTCCTGCAATGCTTGATGAGAAACAAGAGCACACCTTAAATACAGATCCTCTCCAGTTCCCTCAAGGTCTTGGAATCTTTCCAGGAATATAACATTCAGAGGTTTTCACAGGGTTTAGGTCAGTGCCAGACCTGGGATGACCTGATGATCCTAATTTGGTGGTCATTTAAAGCATTTTGGTCTAAATGTTTTGGATGGTGGTCATGGTGGTGCATTGGCCAATCACAAGCATTTGTAACATGTTGGAAGAGGCAACCATGATATCTGATGTCTAGTATCTTGAACGGGCTTTCCTGGGTCTTTGGATGAACCCAACATAGTAGTTGGTGCTTTGCTCTGTAATCATTCTCCTTTTATGGCAAAAAGCTTCGTTTTGGTCTCTTCTGACACTAGAAGCTTGTTTTAGCCAAATGTCTCAGTAGCAACTGGTTAGAAGATAGGAAAGGTTTTCATTTGAAATGGAGGAATTTTTTGTTATGGAATCTTGTTGACCCCGGAATGATCTTCTAGTAAAAATAATGGTATAAATTGGACAGGGGGAAAAACATTGAGTTCCCAACTCTTTCAGTACCGGTCTTCTTGGTTCCCTTAGAGCTATGCGATTTAGGTAATCTTTGGTTGGTTTTGTAGGACAGTTCTTGATTTAGAATCTATTCACACTTAAATAAAATTTTTAGTTAAACTTGCACGTTAAATTGTCTAAAATTGATGAAATCCTTAGAAATATGCAACAGCTTTTGCAGCAAATACAATTTGCTTGCGTCTTGTGCTAATACACACGTCTTGCGAGAGTATTGTTTCTTCTTCTTTGGGAGTTTATCAGCAGTTGGTGGGTTACTACCACCTAGAGGACTGGAGTTTGGCACAAAACATGCAGGAAAAACCCCAGGAAAAACTTTAAGCAGTGTTTAATATTTGATGACCTGTAAGAGAGATGCTACTGAATCAAACTGACATATAAATTGCAGTGCCCCAAATTCGAATTAAATCGAATCAGCGCTCTACCTATGATTGACAGCTCTATTGACCGTCTCTTTATAATAAAGTATCTAAATATTATTGCATAATATGATAATCTTGGACTATTATTACGAGTCATATGAAATTTGATATTTGACACACTCTAAACTATTCACACATTGACAGGCAGCACAGCATCCTTTGTGATAGTGGCGAATCTTTTGTTGCGTTTGTTTAGAATTGCAATAAAAAAAAAAATGAACCTGATCTCTCTTCGTCTTCCAGCGATGTTCTGTTCTTGAAGCGTGCATGCCACTCAAAACATTTTGAACAACTCATTGTAGCATCGCCGCAAAAACTTGCTGAATCAACAACTATGTGGCAGATTTGCCGAGTTTCATGCATAATTTCGCATTCACTCTTTGTTCTAACTTGCTGTCTGTGAAATGGCAGACGTGGTAATGCATGTGGTCAGAATAACACCAATTGCACAAGCTCCTGATGTACACCGGACGGTGTCTTTTGGCACACTGACTTATGAAGGTCGGCGCTCCCTGTGACTCTGTGTGCAGTCTTGTGCTGCCATCTGTTGAATGCACACTTACATTCCATACAGACTTAAATAATTCTTTTGATTGTGTAAAGCTGCTTTGCGACAATGACAATTGTTAAAAGCGCTATACAAATAAAATTGAATTGAATTGAATTCAATCTGTTGGAGCGTTACAAAACTATTCTTTAAACGTTTCAATACCACCTTGTATCACTAAGTGCAGATTTAATTTAATTTAAATATTGTGATTCTATAAGTATCATGATTTTATAATGAATTCATTGTTATTTTTTTTATTTTGTTTTTTGAACTTTTGTTATCATTCTAAATAAACTTGCCAATGCCAGCATTAACAAGGAGCCACCAAGTAATTGGTGAACTGGTGTGTATACGATTGTGAAAAGATTGTCTATTCTAATTAATGAATATGTACAAGTTAATAATAATTAATTATGCCTTTAGCGCAGCAGATGGTGGAATCTGAATGATGGTAACTTATAGTCTAGACATAAAATGTGCTTAGCCAAGGTTCTTGTTTTTTTATATTTATTTTTTTATTTTATTTGTCATACGGATCTTTTTGGTCTTACTATGATTCGTGATCCTGCCACTTCTTGCTTTATATATAATCTTGTTGGGGCCTTTGCTCAGTGAGCCCTGATTTAATGCACTATAGTGTTACGTCGCCTCTTTGTATATAGAGTTTTATATGCCTGGCTTTTACGAGCACTGAACACTACTTTAGGTCAGCGTGGTATTCGTTAATGAACGTGCTGAGATTTCGGCACGGCTGCGTTTTCCAGCGATTACGCGATATCCTGCGTCCGCTCTCCCTGACTGATGGAGTGATTCTGCTGCGCTCAGTCTTGGCCAGAATTCAACAGTCTCGCCATTTCAGCCTGCGCCTCGACTCGGGTCGTCAGAAGGCTTTGAATGCCATGGCGAGCCCTAATTCGTTGCGTGTATTTGAAAGGTGCTCTCCAGATGCATGATGTAATCATGTAGTTGGGACCTTGCTAATGTGTTAAGTCTAATGTGGTATGACTACTGGAGCTCCAGACTGATGGAGCTGACAGCCTCCTTACTGCAGTGCAGAGTGTTTTATTTAGCTGGCATCTCTGCAACACACGTCGGTGATGATTGGTGGGGATTCAAGTATTTTGCATGCGCTAATCTTGCAGGGGAAACAGGCTGTTCTGGGAAATGGCAGGAGGCTATGGAAAGCTTTCTGGGATGTCTTTGAAAGCTTTAAGGAGCTTTGGAGGAAGGCAGATGTGTTGGGTCCAGTCCAGAAAGAGCAAACGGAGACTGAATGTCTTGTTTGACCTGGAGGTCAGAGAAATGCTGGCATCGCATCTGCGTTAAAAATATATCAGCTGGCGTTAAGACCCAACGTTGTGGCATGTGAGGTCAGAAGTTCTGGATTGAAGTGATGCAAGGGTGATGGGTTTGTTCTTCTGAATGCATGGCATCTTTGAAGGAAGGGGAAATGCACAGGAAAGTCCTTAATGGCAGGGAAATGCGCAGGGTTTTTATTGTTGAAATTTGCTTCCTGATCCCATTTCCTTCGATGTTGATCATTAGGGTTTTTCTTTTCTTTTCTTTTCTTTTCTTTAATCAGCTGACGGATCATTTCCAGTCACCCTGCTATGGTAATTGGCCCAAATTTTTCTGTCATCAGACAAACGAAACTGCTTCGGTATTGTTTGTGAAAACCTACTTCGCAGGCACTCATTTGATCGCTTACATTTATCTTAACATGCCGGTTCTGGAGATTCCTTGATAGTCGTAGCGTTTCCAGTAAGCTAGCGAATTTCATTATCGCTCGCGAGCGCGTGCGCTTGTCCGTAGCCCTCGGTCTCCTAGTCCGCATGTAAGTGGAGTCACATGCTGTTTTTGTGTCGAGTGTCGAATGTTGAATGTGCAGCCAGTGCCCTGAATGAAGTGGTTTTACACTTTACACACTGACACGCACTGACTCATCTCACACACAATGAAGTCATCTGACCTTTAAAGAGCACTAAAGCTCTTCCTTTTCATGTCAGAAATCATGCTTTTCTTTCCTAATTCTTTTCTTTTATAGACCCGTACAGCGTTCTGACCCTTCACCGGGACCCTTGTGCTGCTTATTATGACTTTTTATTTTCATGAGGTTTAAAAAAACATGCCCGCGTGCAAATATTTGCGGTCGGTTGGAACGCTCGTGAGGAACATCTGAAACACGTTACGGAAATAGTTTGAATTTGTTTAAGGGTTACGGCGCTGTCATTACTCAGGAGTATGTATGGAATGCATTATGGTACTGGATTTTGTAACTTTTGCAGTAGAGCAATTTGAGGTTCACGCTCTGTTAAGCATAACTACAGTCAACAGTAAAACTCACTCCATCAGCTTTTTAAAGTTTTATTCGGAAAGTTATTAAAATGTTAACATTCCAAGCATTTTAACACTTTAACATTTTCTATATGTTGCTTTATGTTTTTTTTTTCTTTCTCAGCCCTGCGTATTTCTGTTCAATTCTTTAGACATTGCATTAATGTATAATATAATACTAACACTAAACCCTAACTCTGTATTAGGATATTTTAAAACGGCTTTCCTGGACAAATCATGCTAGGGGTGTTCAAGTCAAACCGGGACTTTAGATTCTTGTGCAGAATAACAAAAAATATGAGAGTAAAAACTAACTTTATTTCTCTATATAATCTCTTGCTACACTATTGCACTTATTTATCCCAGAGTTTCACAAGTTCTTGACCCAAACCCATGATCAGACTGCCTGCTTCACGTCTGAAACGCTGACCTCCCAGGAACTCTTTTAATGGCCCAAACATGGCTTGGAGCGAGGTCGGGACTGTACTGAGCGGATGTGGCAATAACTCTTAGTAAAAGCGATGTTGGTGAGTGAATGTGTGTACAGTTCCAACGCCTCTCTTCTGCAAATTGGCGATTTTCAAGGATCAGTGGCCTCGGAGCGTCATTCACAGCTGTCACTCAAATCGGCCAAGATGAGTGAGTGAGGCACTGATGTTGGATAAGAAGACCTGGCTCTCAATCTTTGTTCCAGTTCATCCCAAAGTTGCTCGATGGGGTTGAGGTCAAGGCTCTGTGTTCGGGCCACTCAAGTTCTTCCACACCGAACTCATCAGTCCATGTCTGCACAGTCCTTGCTTTGTGCACTGGGGCACAGTCATGTTGGAATGGAAAAGGGCCTTCTCCAAACTGTTTTGACAAAGTTGGAACCATAGCATTGTTCAAGATGTCTTGGTTTACTGAAGCATTAAGATTGCCCTTTACTGGGGATAAGGGGCCTGATTGAAACATCTGAATTCAAGAATTAACAGGCCAAATACTTGTGTCCATATAATGCATTTTAATAGTTTTAATACCTGTAAACCTGTCAGAATTATAGCTGCTGGGAAAAGTGGTGTTTAGAAAGTTCAGCGAAGCGACCCATCTTGAGGATCGTAGGCCAGAATATTAATTTCCTAGCACACCTAATGCGTTTTTGTCGTCATGTGGTCTGCTAAAGATCAAGCACATCCCCCATATCAAGTGTTTATCATAAAAGTCAAATATTAAATTAGAATGAGGAGTATCTCATGTGAGGACCATGCGTACATCATGAACATGGGTCTCGTCTCCGAGAGCTGTACAGAGTCACGGTCACAACCGCTACACGCGTCCTCAGCAATCATTAATTAACACTCCCTCTATGTTTGGATTTTTTTTTATTGGACACGGTTCTGCTTCTCCTAGTGTAGTGTGTGTTTTGCAACCTTGAGAAGCGTGCTCCTTTCATGCAATTTAATTATTAATTCTACATGTCCTTGTGAACGAGTCGCTAATTTCCTCTATACTTTAACACACAATCTCTTGTCTCTTTTTATCCAAACTAAATAAAATCCACCCTGTTTAGAAGACTGTACCTGGTTAGGTTACTTTGATTATTGAAATTTATTCAAAGAATGGTTATTCTAGCGGCCAGAGCAGGGCGGGAAAGGAAGCTGATTTGACTGCGGTCGGCAAATAACTGTTCTGCTGTTGAGTGTTTTTTTCTTTTTTCTTCTCTCTCTTTCTGTAAACAACCGCTTGTGTGTTGGCGCCAGAATTTGATGAGACGAGACAATTAGATGATCTTGATATTTAAAATTACCAGAGGGCAGTTCGAATCTTAGTTATCACTTTCAGAAAAGGGTGGGGAATCATCGTAGAGCATGAATCATGCATATTTATCAGTGTTGATCTCTAATGCACTTTTCCTTTCCATACTTTGGTGCGTCAGGTCTATTTATTTGTTTCGTTGCTTGAGAGGCTCTGCTTGAGCTTGAGAGGTTCTGCGGTAAAACGGCTTTTTTCCGCATGCTTGTGTTAAGGGTGTAACATGACGGGGCTTTGTCATTAAAGAATATGAATTAGCTTGTTCTAAGCGAAGACAACAGGCCATACTAATGCACAGAAATGCATCAAAGTGCAAATTATCCTGGAGTGCAGTTGATTTACATCTTGTTTAATGTGCATTGATTGTTTTCATCATGCGCGTTTATTAGCGTAACTCGGACAGCTAAGAGAAGCTGACACCATGCCATTTGGCAAACGGCCACTTAGCAAACGAACTGCCAAGTCGTCAGCCCTTAAAACGTTTGCAGGTTGTAATATTTATGGCATCTTATCCAGGTTGTATTCCTGGTTTGCTCTCAGATATTCTCTGGATCCAGAATGACCCTGCAAGGGTAAAACGCTTAGTGACGATCAATTAAGTTGTGTTTCTGGCTATTTAACAGTTAAGTGGTAGATTAGATTTAAATGCATTATTTAAAATATCCTGGGTGTTCTAAACATCTACTACTACTACTATTACTACTATTACTAATGTACATTGACTGACCAAAAAACAAGTCGCATACTCTAAGATTCCATTCAGTCACCTTTAGCTTTGCATATAGAAAACAATATGGTGTCCAGTTTATTTATGAAAAAGATTCCTTGTCCTCCCAGAACCTGGAGTATTTCCCGTGCCATCAGGGAAGAGAAACTCAATAGATGTGATAACCTGGTCATTCAGTACATTCAGGTCGTCAGCTGACTTCATTTTTTTCCCCCCCACACAATGTTGCTGAGTCTAGACCTGAGCAACTGAAGCAACCCCAGATCATAAACCAGTCCTGTGAGTTCTCATCACATTGTGTGTGTATGGAAATGCTCCTACTTTTTACTATGATACATAGCCATGATTTTTACTGTTGATTTTATTACCATACGATCTCCATTCATGATCTGACCACGTTTCTTCTACAAAGTTGACGGTTCAGCACCTTCTTCCAGGTTTTGATAACCTGTTCAAGTTTTCTTACCCCAGTTCCTGTAATTTCAAATCTTCCGCTAAAAAAACAAAATAAAAAACAACTACTAGCTGTCAATACAATACAACATAGACTAGGGATCCAATGTTTTTGCGCTAAAAAAACATTGGAGAATGCTCTTGCACATACTGTACTGTGCTAAGTTTAAAATCTGGTCATTGCACTGAAGTAGGAGTGTACTGTGTCTCTAGTTGTTTGTCAGTCGGCTGCTCCCGCCAAGGAGTCGCGTACAACAACTTGGCACAGGTTTTACGCCGGATGCCCTTCCTGACGCAGCCCTCACGTTTTATCCAGGCGTGGGACCGGCTCTACGTCCAGTGGCTGGGGTTTGGACATTGGGTGGAAATCAAACCCAGGCCTTCTGCATGGCAGATGGGAAACCTACCACTGAGCCACAAATGTCCTTATTTATAATTAATACATAGATGCAGATATTAATGTTTAAAATTGACATGATTACAACTTAAACGCTTTTACTTTGTGGGTGCGAGCGGACAGTTAGATAGGCGGCTCGAAGCTCAAGGGTCAAACATAAAAAACACACTGGTGCTCATCAGTGACTGCTTTGATGCATTGATTCATTTATTCATCTTTCACACTTGACTGGTTGGGATCATGGTGATTTATCTAAAAAAAAAAAAAATGCAAAGCCTGATTTATTTTTTATTTTTTATATTGATCTATGGTATATGAAATATTTCAGGTACAAATAAATAACAACAGAATGAAAGCTTTTCAATATGTGGATATTAATCCGATTTGTGAACATCTTTCGAGCGCAAACATTGCAGCTGTTTGTCATTGAACTGAAAGCAAAAAGAGAAGTCGTGCATATTTGAAAGAAACACAGGAACCTTTATTTACTGTCATTGCACAATGAAATTGATTAAATATAGTAACGCATGCTAAATATAGCCTCATACACGTACACCGTGCCTCATGCTGCAGCTGCCTGCTGAACAAAGACCCCAGAACTCTTGCATTCTTTCACTGTCGTTCCTGAAATGTCAGGGCCAGTGAAATGTAAATCACCCTGAATTCATCTTTCTGAAATCCAACGGACGTGCCAGAGACATTCTTTGTGGTGGGGAAAAAAAGGGGTAGGGGGGGGGGGTTCATCCCGGTGGCCTCCTTGATGCTTCCTGGAAACTAAGAGCCCTCGTAGTACTGACCTCCTAAACTAAAGCCAGCTTTCTGACGGAAAATCCAAAACACTGATATTTTAAGTCGAACTGGCCTCGGATCCACATGGCTGCTTCTTATTGCAGTAATCCTTCCTGTGCCTGGAGCTATTTGAGTGGGACGACTGCGGCTGAGAGCATGAGCTGATTAAGAACCTGATTAAGACGTCTTGTTCTCCGAGACTTTGTTCATGGAGACGTTGGTACAGTACTGTATGTAGGCCGCGTTATACCAGCCACAGCTACTGGCCTTTGTTTCCTACAGCAGCCTTATTATGCCTGTATAGGTTGTCCATATAGAAGAGGTTGGCTAATATCTGGACAGTTGATTAGTATAAGGAGGACAAATCATATAAAAATTATTATTAAAAACATCCTTAGTCCAGTGTTTTGTTTGCTGGGAATCTAACTAGTTGCTAGCTAGTTGTTGTTAGCTAACTTCATGGTGACCTAATTAGCTAGTTGGGTGACTACTAAGTAATTTCTAATTTAGAATATAATGTTGTTGTTTTTGACAAAAAGTCAAATATTACTGATGTGTTCGCTATGTTCTGTCCTCAGATCGCACACAACAGCATTTATCATTTGCGTATGATTAGCATCTGTATGTATTATTTATGTGATGTTTGCTAGTAGGAATGGGAATCACCAGCCACCTCCCATTACAATATTATTTTGATAGCTAGGTGCCTATTTGATAATGTAAATAAAAAATTTTAAAGCTTTAAAAAGTTTAATCAGTTATTAACTGTAGCCTTACATCCTTTATAAAATTAGTTTTCTCACTTAAAAACGTCAAATACAAGAGTTTAATATTTACCTTTCAAATTAAATGAAACAAAAAGATACAGTTTTATTATTCTTATTTCTAAACGATCTTAGCAAATAATTCACACCGGATGAAAATTTGTAAATAGTTCAGACTGCACCACCTGTAGGATCATAAAGAAACGGCGGCGTCTTACCGCCTCATTGCCTCCAGGGTCTTAAAGTGCGTCTTCTAACACAGGGGCAGGCGGGGCTTCTGGCGCACAAGATTTCTGACTGATTTGAGTCGGGTATAATAAGTGGGTTTGAGGCTAATTCGCTCCCAGGTTTGAGTTTGGAGAAAACGCAGATCAGAAACTTTTTAGATGCGTGCGGTATTTGATGATGTAATGCCATAAAAATGCGTTTCTGTTGCGCCACTTGGAAGCTTCTGCACTCATCATACATCATAGACAGAATCATTTCTATCTGAGGCTGATCAGCCGATCACTTGTCACGGTCAATCAAACTGAAAACCAGCCAATTCTGCTCACTGGCTAATCGAGTGGTTCATCACTATTATAAATGCAAAAATAGTTTTTAAAAATTTGATTTTGGAGTCAGTGTGAGGATACTTGAATCACTACACAAAAGAATTGCACACAGCTTGTGTTGGACTACTTTGCATATTTCTGGAAACAAACTCTTTCACCTTTGCATAATTAGTCCAACTAATTTCACAAATGCTTTGCGAAATCACAAAGGAATGTGTCTTCTTTTTAACATTCTTTATCTGTGGAGCTCTATAACCAGTTTAATCAAACTTATGTTGATTCTTTTAATTTTATTGAATCGATGGGTCAGTTTTCGATTCCAAATCAATTATTGAGATAAAATAAATGAATGCACATTATTTATCGGCTGCACGACGATAAATTAGTGACTTGTTAACTGCCATCGTTGTATCGGCAGATAAGTTGGCATTCACCAATGGTGGCTGATGCTTTTTTGTTGCAGATCAAATGTGCACACACATTGAATTCTAGTTTACCATAGCAAACATGGTTGACTGTTACAACTTCAAGACCAAGAACGAGCTGTAAGGGAGCTGTAACCAAGCTAAATATTTATAAACAATTGGTGCATCCTTTAGAAAAATTCCAAACGTTAAATGGTCCAAAATGTAGGGAATATTAAAAATGTACTTTATAAGTTTTGCGCAATACCGCCACCTACTGGACTGGAGTTTGGAACGGAACCAAGGCAGGGATAAAAAAGATTATCGCTTTGTACGAGACATGACATTTAAACAACGAGCAAGAATTATATTTCAATTTAATGTTTAGTCAATACTTTTAAGAGTTTTTAATGCTTCGAAACCTGTAGGAATTATAGCTACTACAGACAAGCATTTGAATCAAAAATAGCGAAGCGCAAAAATCCAATTAAGAGCCTGCCTACGCTTCACAGCTCTACATACTTATCTGCATGGCAACTGAAACCTGGACCTGCATTCAGATCCGCTCCAGCAATTTGGGCTATTTTGGTAGCCAAGCATAAGATGCATATAATGGTGGGAGATTTTTCAAAACCCCCGTTCTGGCCTCCCGCTGCTGGCGTCCCACAATGTGCTGTAGATTTGGGATGTTGGCAGTCTTAGCGCAGACACATGAGCCTGGTATTGGATTCCACTCCATCACTGACGATGGCAAGCAGCCATTCAGAACGCCACGCTCGTGAGCTCATGTTTCCTCTGGCTCTTTATGAACATATAGAGCTACACTTGAGTGTGTTTGTGTAGACAAAGGTTTGGTTGTGTCACAGTCTTGGGCAACACAAATGCAACTCAATCAGCAATCAGGTCCCGGCTGACATTCTTTCATACTGTACAGATGTACTGTAACCTCATATTTTGGACCTCAGATTTGTGTGCTTTTTAGGTCTTGTTTTTTTTTTTTCTTCTTTCCCCGCCTTTTGGCATGTCTTACTATAATTGTTGCTCCACTATAACGGTGAAGTGATGGCTCAAAAGATAGAAGGCAAAAAAATAGTTATAAGTTAGGTGATAACATGAACTTGTTTTATGGACATTCCACAAGTGCTACAGTATCTGTTGTTCTTTAATAAATGAAAAATGTCGTTTTTGGCACATTGCTCTTTTCTAAAACACACAAGAGGAATAAAACATCCAGGGCTCACTCTGTTTTTGTAATATAACAAACTTTGCACTAGTGCCCCGTTGTTGATTTTCCTCCAGCAGCACATCATGGAGCGACGTTCTGAATGTTTTGGATGCTGCTGCTGCTGCTGTGTTTGACGTATGACCCACATTTCCAGGTTAAGGCTTGTCTGAGCGATGAACGTTGAGGGACGTGTCTCGGCTTGCTTCCCTTTAAGAAGAATGATTTGCAACCATAACATTATCATACCAATCGTCGTTCCGTTACTGTGCGACAGACTTTCACGGCAACAGGAGGCCGTGGTTATTATCAGAGTAATCAGCGCTAACAGCGAGATATGCCCGAGATATGCCCCATGAGCGGGGTCTTATCTTCATTGTTTATAGTTTTATGATAACGTAAGTGCTTCAGTGTCTGATATCTACAGCACAGGCCTTGGTGTAGCCTTTTACACTGATTAAAAGTGTATAAGAGCGGCATCGATCCTATTTCAGTTAAACCTAATGTCTCTCTGTGGAGGCATTACAGCTTGCTATGTTATTTAAAAGCAATTTTAATAAATCTTCAATTATGTTCAGTTTTCAACTAGTTCAATTATGGTGTGGATTTCTTTTTCTGAGGCAATAATCAATCAACCAACTAGATGTACGAAAGATTTTAAAAAACAAGAAATTTCACTGGGACTGACCGCTCTTTCACTTGGATTGAGTTACAAAAAGACACGCCTCCTTAACTGGGACAGGCACGTGAAAGCCACGCCTCCTTCACTGGGACGGGCATGTGAAAGAAAAGCCTCCTTCACCGGGATGGGCACGTGAAAGCCATGCCTCCTTCAGTGGCACGAGCACGTAAAACCCACGCCTCCTTCACTGGGAATGACATATAAAACCCACGCCTCCTTCACTGGGAATGACATATAAAAGCCACGCCTCCTTCACTGGGACTGAGACACAAAAGAGACACATACACAAATATTATAATTTCTATTTCCTGTGAAAATTTAAAATGTAGAGACTATAAATACTATAACGTGTGTGTGTGTGTGTGTGTGTGTGTGTGTGTGTGTGTGCGCCGTGCATTGGATTGTAGGTCGCTTTGCAGCCGCTGCTCTGGATCTATTGTGACACTAAAAGGTGACGATTGAATGATGACTATTTTTATAAGATAAACAGAAATGAAAGCTGAGACAATATTTTCATGATATGAAATTTTAATACTACCACATGTCTTTTAACAAAGCATTTTTCCACATTGAGTGCGAGTGTGTGTGTGTGTGTGTGTGTAACACTGCAACTTCTTGAAATGTCACTGGTTTGCACAAACACGTTTGCGTTGCCACATTTTTTCTTTTTCCCCAAAACCCATTTGGATTGAAAAAGGGCTGTTATCAAGGCAACGTTTGTGGTTTTTAGGAAACTGAAATGCATGCTCCTGTTTAGACTCCAGATGGATCCTTCACATGTCCTCTCTCGCTGTCTCGCTCACCTCAAGGCTTTGTGGCTCTAAATTTAGTTTTGCTGATCTTGTTTGCCAAGCTTTCCTCTGTCACATTAAGCCGCGGTGTGTGACTGATGCAGTTTTAAAACTCAGCACCTCATGAGCCCAATTAGCTAAAGCCACTGCTGACTGGCCTGCTTGTATGTGTGAGATGTGCCCGAGTACTGTTTCTAATCCTGTTCCATTATACAAGATTGCTTAATGGAATGTTTAATATAAACATCGACTAATCATCAGCTAGCTAGGAAAGTAAAAACTGAAGGACATGGGAGAAACTAATGACAGCCAGCCATTAGGATTTGTCGTTTAAATGTATTTAATTGCATTGCATTTGACAGGGTGAAAAGTGTATAATTTAGAGGCACTTATTTAATTTTGAAATGGAAATGCGACTATGCCATGCTTGCATTTTTGTAGGACCTGAAGTTGTAATTAGTGGAATATTCCAAGAAATGATGACTTAACTCTTAGGTTGAAAATTTGTCATCTTAGGATTCCCAAGTGGTGCAACACGAAATGCTTGCTTCACCTTTGGTGGATTTTGAGTTTGAATCTTGATGATGCCACATCTATCTGGGGCTAGGAGCCATAAAAAAATGCAACACCTCTTTTACTGAACCTGACAAAATGGCCACACCCTCTTTAATGTAACTGACACACAGGCCACGCCCTCTTCAAAACAATTGACACAGCTCATACCTTCTTCACTGGGAGTGATGCACAGTCCATGTCCCCTTAATTGACCCTGACATGAAGGCCACACCTTCTTTACGGGCACTGATGAGAAGGCCACGCCTTCTTTATTAAGACTGACAAAGGCTACACCTCCTGCACTGGTACTGATGTACAGGCCATGTCGTCTTCATTGGCCCTGACATAAAGGCCCCAACACCTTCTTTTGGGGGATTGATCTGAAGCCCACACCTTCTTTATTAAAACTGACAGAGGCCACACCTCTTTCACTGAGACTGTCAGAAAATGACCATCCCTCCTTCACTGGAACTAACAAAGGCTACACTTCTTTCAGTGGGACTGGCAAACAACCGCCACACCTGCTTCACTGCAACAGATGCACAGGCCACGCCTCCTTCACTAGGACTAATACACTGGCCATGCCTCCTTCACTAGGACTAATACACTGGCCACGCCTCCTTCACTAGGACTAATACACTGGCCACGCCTCCTTCACTAGGACTAATACACTGGCCACGCCTCCTTAATTGACCCTGACATGAAGGCCACACCTTTTTTAAAGGGAATGATTTGAAGGCCACACCTTCTTTATTAAGACTGACAAAGGCCTTGCCTCCCTCGCTGTACATGACACTTTGACTCACAGAAGCCATGCTTTCAGATTAACTGAACCATGGTCATGCTCTGGTCTATGAGAGTGATGCTAGCTAATTGTTTGCATCTGTGAGCTCATGTATGAAGAAGAGGGCTGATCTTGACAGCCCCAACCTCTAGGTGATGGGTGGGGATTAGCAGGCCACCAAACAGCAGAGCACGATAAGCTATTTCCTTTTTACAAAACCATTTTTGAGAACGATAGATACAGGATGGTGACCTGTTGATGGTGGAAAACGATAGTTCGGCCGTATCACCCTGGTATGAATGGGATGACTGTAAAATTCTCCAATTTATTCCATCGCTTATGAAGTGTCAGAGTCCACTGGAGATGCTTTAAACAATTTTCCTTTATGACTTTATTCCCCATGGTGAATTACTGACGGTGCAATCTTCTGCCGTAGCTGTTTAGTCTGATTAACCTGCACATTTTCTTCATCAAGTCATGAACACATCCAGGTATTAAATTATAAACTCACGCTACTCAAACACAGGGACTGATGATCTGCTATACGGGCTAATAAATGCCTAAACTGAATAATGCATTTGCTAAGGCTGATACCATATTTGTTAATCATTATCGTGGTATCCTTGGTTTTTGTGGTACTGATTATATTATAGGAAACTGTATTCAGTTCGGCCAGAAGGTAAAGTGCTAATTCATTATCTGGAACAGCAGCTCTGACAGTAGTTATGACTGTAATTTAGATTACAGGTTTATATTAAGCCCTCGTTGTAAAATGTTAGATATCGTTTCTACAGCAACACCTTGAGGCCGAATGGGACGCGCAGTGGCAGGACGGGGCCGAGTGGAGATACGGCAGGAGAGCTGAAGCAGAGCTACAGTACCGGCCCAAGTTTTTTTTTTTTCTACGTTCTAGAACAATACTGGATTTTTTATTTTTTTTCAAAACTATGAAATACCATTAAGTAACAACCACAAGTCTGTTGTTATTTTAAAGCATGAGGGTCAGCTGTTCTTGTCATGTTGATACACCACTTAGTCCGAGGTGATACGTTTAAGAAGGTCACATCAGTGCATTTAGCTGTGGGTTTGGAATATGCAGCAACTGCAGTGTGTGTGTTTTGTGACACTGCTCAGCCTTCCTCAGTAACTAAACTGATCCACTCTGCTGTTGCTATCTTGTCTTTTGTCATTTCCGGCCCCGGTGCTAAACCACCACATGCCCTTCTTTCCATGTGGGTGTTACCCGTGCGCCTCATTAACATCTCCATGTCGAGAGCATATTTGTGACTTGAATCATCATCTGTGATGCTTAATGGCCAGTTTTCTAGGACCGTGACCGGTGTAGAAGTTGATGAATATGTTAATAAGTGTGATGTTTGATTGAAGATGTCCAGAGAAGCTCTCATGTTGCTTTGAGTGAGTGTGGGCCAGCGTACAAAATGGGCCTGTTACAATCAACACCACTTAGATGTAATCGACATCAGGGAGAAATAAAACATCTTGAAAGGGCAACATGTGAAAATCATAGAGAGCCAATCAGTGGGAATATGACGCTCGTGGAGTAGAAGCTCAGAAACGTATACCTCAGGAGGGAGAAAATAAAATGGGACATGGGACATGAGAACAAAGCGTGTCATTTTAAGCAAATCAGAAAGCGTTATCATTAACGAGAGAGATGGATTAGATTATTATTAAATATTCTGCTTCCTTTTGTCGTCGTCTTCTACTTCTTATTATGCTATTTAGTGCTGCACAAATAATATAAAAATCAAAATCGCAATTTGGACCTGTGCATTCATTTAATCGCAGAAGTTTACAATTTATTACAGGTAATATACTCATGGTCTGGAATTTATTAGGGATGGGAATCGCCAGGAACTAGCCGATATGATGATATTGCGATACCTAGGTGCACATTAAATTTTTATTGCAATTCTATTAGTATCACAATTTTATAACAACCCTGATTGTGTATTTTTTTTTTTTTTTTTTTTTTGTTACAATTGTAAACAAACTTGTAATAATTCTGTCCTACTGCAAAGGACACTGCTGCATGCCAGTGTGTGACTAGTTTAGAGTGTGCCCCCTGTAGGATTATAGAGGAACTTCAACATTTTACCACCTCATATACAAACATGTATACATTAAAAATGAATTTAAAAAAATATTGATTTTGGAGTCACGGTCATGGTAACACACAAAGAACTGCGATATATAATTGATTCCAGTCAGATCGGCAGTCAGAAAGGAAGTCCCAAGGGGGAAAAAAAAAAAATGTGACCTTGCTTCCTGTGTTGTCACCATTCTGTGCCATATCCTGAGGATGCATGTTGAAATAGCGTTGCGTTTTCTCCGTGTGTTCCCACTGTGGCTTTTTGCGCTCAGGTTGAAGATCACACGGTTGATGACCTTCTGTAAACAGGAAGTCCTGTGTAAAAACACTGACATCAGGATTCCTCAATCGAAACACTTTTAACAGAAACAACGATGACAACATGATGCTTTTCAATAGATACAACAAAAAGAAACATGCAGATCAAGTGACGCTCAGCTCAGGTCTTTTGAATTGAGTTCAAAAGACTTGAATTGCCATTATATATTGCCATCATATCGTACTGTGTATGACTGTGTACGTGACAAATAAAATTTGAATTTAATTTGAATTTTTAAATCGTATTTAAATAATTCTTCTATCATCTATAAGCAATTTTAAAGTATGTAAGCATGTAATATTTACTGATTTTTCTGAGCACACTATATTCAAGTCAAAGGTGTTCGAGTCAAACAGGGACTTTTGATTGTGCAGAATGACAGAACACAGTTACGAGAGTAAAAAATCTCTCTTTTTTTCCTCTATATAATCCCCTCCTACACTAATGCAGTTATCCCAGTGCTTTGAGTGTTTCTAGTGCTTTGAAACTATCAAGGTTCAAAATTCCCAATCGGACTGCCAGCTTCATGTCTGTAAACCAGGCCTCCCAGGAACTCCTTTAAAGTTCCAAACACGGAAATGACTTGCAGCGTGGTCAGAACTGTATGAAGTATGTCGCAAAAACTCCCAGCCGAGTTCCTGTAATGTGCAGGTGGTGTTGGTGAATGATTGTTGTGTGAATGATTGTGTTCCTCAAGTTGCCGAGTTATCGGTCAGGCGTTCCACTCGCTGAATATTGAAGTGAATGACTCGGCGTGGATCGCTACTCACGGATATTCGGCCGTCCTTAAAACGTTTGTATCGTTCAGATGTTTTACTGCGGCTGTTACTGGAGTTCCATCGCTGTAATGTGCTTAACGTCATCTGCAAATGTCAATCGGTTTTACACTTTCATCCATAAGAATGAAACCATTTCCGGTATGGTTTGAACACCCCTCGTATTTTTTTTTATTTTTTTTTTTACATCCTTACATATTGATTTAATGTGATTTCGTTTGTGTTGCTGCAAGGGATTTGAACTGTAATAGAACTTGAATTTTATTAGCCTTTAGATGTTAAAAGCAATTTCACTGGCCACAAAGTAAGCAGTAAACACTATGTCTATGGAAATATTTATTGCATTTTTTATTCTTTAACCATTTTAACAAAATAAAGAACTCCAGATGATTTGAATCAGTTGCATAAGAGCAGTACAACTGGCTCTGCGTTTTTTTTTTTTTTTTTGTCATATGATCCAGCTCTCAGATGTTCAAACATGACTTTAACATGTTTCTTTGCAGATCTGTGCACTAGATATTGAGGGTTTTTTTGCATGTGGCCTATTTATAATTCATTATTTTGAAACACACACACACACAAAAAAAAAGACTCATAATTCCATTCTTTAATTAAATTCTACGTCTAATATTAGATGATATCTACCTGAAACCTTTTTTTTCTTTAAAATGTAGTAATAGCAGGTTTAATTGATTTTTATGCATATTAAATGGTTTAATTCTGTGTCTGTGATTTATATTCTGTGCTCTTTGCATCATAAGGAATCAGACTTTGAACCCCACGGGCCTGAAATATGCAGCCAAATAGTTTGAATACTCCAAAGCTCAGTGCTTTGTCTGGCTGTTCCTCAGCAACCGAGGTGCTTTATAATGAAATAAAACAGCTCCGGTAGGACGAACTTCACTTTATTCAGCAAGTCTCAAAGTGGTGCTTAAATACTAAAGACCAAAAACATTAGAGCGGAGTGTTGGAGTTTAAATCCCAGGGCCGAGAGCCATTAAAATTGAACCGTAAATTGAATTTTTAAAGCAAAGGCGGGTTATGGGCGTTGGAAGTGCAGAGTGATGCTGTTGCATTTCGCCTGCCTCAGCATGGATGATTGTACACTTAGTCGTCGAGGGAGGAGAAAGGACGCCGTGCCCTGACTTTTCCTCCCCCTGGGTTATCTCATTAGCCCATTTTGTGTTTGTTGATTATGTTTTAGGTCAAGCAAGAATGCTGTAGTTGCATTTGAAACCTCCAGTGCTTGACCTTTCAGATCCCTGACGACTGTCTTGATTTTTTTTTTTGCCCATGCTAACTTGTAAATCAATAACGTAACCTGTAGATTACTTGGGCCAGGACACCATTTTGGACGCCACAGAGTGCAACTAGCATTGAGCGTATAGTTTAACATGAGTAAACATAAGCCGAACTGCCACACTGGAATACCATGGTAATGTCTGCAGCTTAGCTAGTGCCCTCTTACAAATTTAAGCTAGCTAATATGGTCAGGAAACACCAGGGACTGCCTGATATTATATCACAATAATCACAAGTATCACGATTTTATAAATATCCTGATTTCATATATATATATATATATATTTTTTTTTTCTTTTTTTTCCCCCGATTTTGTTAAAATTTTAAACAAACTTAGCAAATCAGTAGCTTCTACCCTTCCAATGCATGAATAGTTTACAGTGCGCCACCTGCAGGATCATAAAGGGACAGCAACATTTTACTACCTCAAATAAAAACATATAAATTTCATAAATATAAAAATTTAAGAAGATTCAGTTACCTATCTCTAATAGCTAACATTAGCCTATTATTGTGTTGTTCATTAGCCACTCTCTCTCACTCTCTCATCTTCTATACCGCTTTATCCTGTATTCAGGGTCACGGGGACCTGGAACCTATCCCAGGGCACAAGGCAGGGTACACCCTGAACAGGGTGCCAATCCATCGCAGGGCACACACACACATACACACACTCACACACCCATTCACACTACGGGCAATTTTGGGAACGTCAATTAACCTTACCTACATGTCTTTGGAATGTGGGAGGAAACCGGAGTACCCGGAGGAAACACACCAAGCACGGGGAGAACATGCAAACTCCATGCACACAGAGAC
>JAOVVB010000001.1:26371144-26382430 GCA_028570985.1 Heterobranchus longifilis
GGGCTGCAGGCTGACGTTAGACAGAGACAAACGAACGCCAGTGTAGAAGTCAATCGAGCGCCACTACAAAACGCAACCTAAACGTCTAGGACGTTCAGAGCACGTTCGTTTATCCAAAAATTAAACGCTCGTGTGAACAAGGCCTAACACACCATATTTTAAACAAGCTTGTGGTTATATCCATTATTGTATTGCGATCATGTTTTCTGTTACATATCACATCATCTTGACCAATCGGTGTCAAGAACTGGACAGCGTCGTGCTCTAACCGCTGTCCTCTGTGTGCATATGCAGAGTTGCTCAGAGTGCTGACATTGCTTTTATACGCACAGACTCCACCTGCTGTTACGTGCCTGACAACGTCTAAAAATGCCCTAAAGGCATAGTGCGCAGTGGCTGTCGAGCTAGATTCAAGGACAGGCCGATATTCAACTCGCTCACACCTACAGATGGCCCACAGGACGCGTTTCTGGATGCCAGAGCAAGCGGGTGACTGGCGTTAAGCTTGGCACATGGTGTAGCAGGTGTCCAGGCTGTACTAATCGCGCCATACACTTTACATTATTATGGCTCCGCCCTCGTTTTTCCCACCGTCTGAAATCTGGATGGCTTACAATGAACACTGCCATATCTCTGTGAGTTAATAAGAAAAGCATTTTAGTGCTGTGGGGATAGCGTTCGCACCCTTTCCCGGATGGATTCCTATTCTCAGCTGACCGGGAGTCTATTCATCAAGCTGACAGATCTCTGGGGTTTAATTAAAAAGTGCTGCATTGTATTCTCTCTTTTTTTTTTTTTTTTTTTTTTTGGCTAATTCTGGATCTCTGCTGCGTTCAATAGTGTGAAACGTTTTTTTTTGTCCAGGAAAAATGTGCGACAATTTGGTGATTGTTAATTCTTTAATAAAATTTGGCTTAAACTGAGTTTAACAACTTCTCCTAAACAACTTCTAATAAATTTAGAGAGAATCCAATTTTTATTGAGTATACTAGTACAAAAAAAATGTATTGTGGTACTAAAATTTTGAAAGCGACACAATACAAGCATTTCAATATTATTTGTTCATTAATATGGTCTGACTATAGTAAATATATAAAAGGGATCTGTCTCTTTAAGCACAGCAGTGACGTATGTGTGAGATAAGTGAGGGAAAAAAAATTGACTGAGTTTGTAATATGAGCCACAGGAATCTTTTAAAGAATAACAGTAGTAGCAAGAGCAATTCGTCAGTCATAATGTGAGCGAAATAGACGTGCACCTGAACATAACAGCACCTCTGCGCACACGCGTGGTTTTAAAATGTTGTAGAGTTTCGTAGGTTTGATATTGGGACATTCACTTTACATTAAAGATTCAGTTTTTTTTTGTTTCTTAAGAAATAAAACACAAAATTATCAATCTGTGTATTTTTTTTATTTTGGCATAGACGCAAGTACAACTGAATATATTTGTATTTTCTACAGTAAAAACCCAGTGAATCTAATACAGATGGGGGTAAAAATCGATTCAGATATGTATCGAGATTCTTTTGTGTGGCAAAACTCTAATTCATTTTTATTTATTTATTTTTTTAAATATCTTTTTAAACAGTTTTGCAATTTCCATTTATTGAAAATTTTCCAATAAGAATTTTGCTTATTTTTTTAATTTTTTTGATCATCGGGCATATAAGCATTTCATTTCATATCATACTGTGTCTGACTGTCTATGTGACAAATACAATTTGAATTTGAATTTTTTTTTAATACAGATAGCATAATATACAGAATATGGTAATTTTTCATTGCATATGTATTTTATTAATGATTATTAATGACGCACACTTTAAAAAAAAAAAAAAATCATGTCCAATTCTTTTTCCCCGATTTTTCTCCCTAATTCAGTCGCGTCCAATTCCTCCTCGTCACTAGGGGGGGCTCCCACATTAAGGCCACTTACTACCACTCAGCCAGGAGGGCTGTGGCCTGTCACGTGTTTCCTCCGAACCACGTGACACCAGCCGACACCTTCCGTTGGGGGCAGCGTCACACACTCGGAGGACAGTGCGCTCCCTCCCTATTCTTATTATTATTATTTTTTTATTATTAGATTACTATATTATTTTATTATTCATGTGAAGCACTTTGGGGCATTCTTCTTGTTAAAGTGCTATAGAAATAAAGATGAATTGAGTTGAGTTGAGATATACTTATTATACCCAGGAGTAGTCTTAGTAATGGCTTTTAAATGAGGAAAAAAATGATAAGGAACCGAATACATTTAAATAATCATTGAACCTTTTTACATTTTAAAATTTAATATTGAATCGGGATATTTATAAAATCGTGATACTTAGAGAATCGCAATTTTAACTGAATTAACTCGTGATAATATTGTATCTGGGGGTGACTTGTGATTCCCATTCAAACGAATGTATTTGTTAGCATTTATCCTCTTAACATTCATCCACCCCAATTTATCCATTAACCAGTTATTCTCCACATATTTTTTTAAAGTAAGAAAACATCTCTTTTTTTTTTTTTTCATTCTGTTCTTAAATAAATCTGTTTTTTGTTGTGTGTGTGTGTGTGTGTGTGTGTGTGTGTGTGTGAAATGCTGCATTTCTTTTATGGCATCTAGAAACAATTCTTTGTGTCTTTCATTCTTATTTTTAGTTCTTGATCTTTTTAGCTATTTTGACTGTCATATAATAATCTAACTAAGGCCAGATTTTTTTCAGAAGACTGAATTTACCAGAGAAAATAAAACCGTTTAATGTTTATTCGGAAACACTCGATTTAGCTTTAACTTGACAGCTAAGCGCAGCAACTGTAGTCGTCTGGCTGGCAGATGAGGGCTGTTAGCTTAGCAGAATTAGCCATGTGGTGAGGAGATAAATGGCTCTAATGAGGAAAGCTGTCAGCGCTAAGCAGAGATACAGCACAGCTCTGGACACAAAAAAAACCCTTCATAACCCTGCTGAGGCACAATTCTCAGGGCTAGCGCTGCGGTTAGCATAATGATTTAGAAGAACACTGAATTTTTTTAATAGTGAAATATAGCGCACAGGTTCATAACTATGGGCAAATACACATGGTTCAATTTCATTTTTATTTTACTCCGATTTTGGTATATGGTGGTGGTAGATTTTAATTAAAAAAAAAAAATTCAACCATCAAAAATGAATAATTCTTTTGAGATCCCTTCATATTTTTTTTTTTTTTTTAAGTACTTGCTCATTTTTGAATATTATGTGGTTATATACACTACAGATCTTCAGGAAGCTTTAAGCATGTCTCCTGTGAATTTTAAGCAGTACACCTCCTTGTTCATTCACTCAACAAGGAAATAATAATTCCCTCACGATATTATTTTTGTTGATGTTTAATGAGATGGTTGCCGTGGTTACCAGGGTACCTAGAGCCATGTTTATTAACCTTAGGGTCTTAATTTCTGCCCTTTCAGTTCTTCTGGATGAATGATGTATTTAAGGTCCAATCAAAACTGGAACGCCCTAAGGTTACCTAGTGTGGCTTGATAACTATGGCAATCATCTCATGAAACATCAACGAAAATGATATCGTAAGGGAAGTAGTCAAGGGGCTGAAAACTTATGCACAGCATTAATACATGCTGATCGCTTTTCTTCTATCGCACGTTTAGTATCATGTTTGAACTACAAATCCAACATTAAAATTAAACATGATAATAAACGTGTGTTTTGGAATCTCCCTGACAGCTGTTGAAGTAAGTGTTGCTCTTGTCCGTGGGGGTTTTCATCATCCCCGTCTATGTTTGCTCTCTAAGGGCCTTGCCACTTGTCTTGTTACCACGGTAACCGCACCCGGGCCTTGGGGGGGAGGAACAGGGCCAATTAGGTGTGGCTACTTAAGAAACGGCTTAGCTTTCTGTTTCTGGCCAATCACAGTGCACAGAGTGCGTGTTGTCCCAGGGGACATCGATAAGAAGCCTTTGAACATGAACAGAGAACGGAAAAGAGATCAGCGTGACCTTTTAAAAAATATATTATTGAGGTGTATTAACGCTGTGCATAAATATTCACTTTTCCCCCCCTTTTTTCCCCACATTTTGGAATATTGAAATGAGACTTGATTGGGATTACGGGTCATAAATCTGCTCAAAATGTCACGCAATATTGAAAGTACCAAAATAGACCTAAACAAGATGATTCCACAAGTATTTACAAGTATCCCCCCCCCAAAAAAAATCCCCCTCTGGTGCAACCGGTCTTCACGAGAAGAGACAGAATTAATTAAATGGAAGTGACCCTGTGTGTAAATAAAGTGTCATGTGATCTCAGTGTAAATACACCTGTTCCTGGAAGAACCAGTGTGTTAGAGGAGAGACCTAAACAAACACGTGTCAGGAACACCCAAGAGCCATCAAGACTAATCAAGTTAAAATCGATAAGTGTTTCTAACAAACTGTATTAATTATAGTTTCAGTGTAAATGAAAAAGAATCCCAAAGAGCATGAGTAAATCCAGTATTTTAAAAATACACAGGCACAGCTGTGGCCTGGAGGAACTGAAGGAGGCCATCAACAGCAGGTTAACATGGGATTAGTGAGAAAAGCCTGATTATATAATCCTCCATTTGGTTTCAGGTTGTAACACGACAAAAAAAGTTAAATGGGGGGTAAATACTTATGCAAGCAATCGTACGTTCCAGGCTCGTGTTCTTTGTAACATGATCAGTAAGAGCGTGTCTTGAATAGTGTGTATTATGCTGAAAACTCCTCCCAGAGAGATAGAGTGATAGAGTGAGATAGAGAAAGAGATATGATTGACACATTTGGCAAGGCCGCACTAATATAGTGATTGTTGAATCTTGATTTTGTGTGTGTGTTTGTAAATGGGACTTGGTGTGTGGGCATGCTGCACATGGATGTCTTCCTTTAGAGATTTGTGCTCTCGAGTATCACTCGGCTCATAATTACAGCGCAGATCATTCAGTCTTTTGCATAATCGCTTGATCTCATGACCCGACGCTGCACCGGGTTACATCAGCCACTTTCTGAGCTCACAGAGCAAACACGGACATCATCTGTGTCATTTCAGATCCGGAAACCTGCACACTTTATGGAGAACACAAATGATACAGCAATGGTGTTTTAAGGGCTGAAGTCTTATTTTCTTCTTGTTATTAACCTGAGAGGGAATGCGAGGGAGGAGGGGATGGAACATCAGTGATGGATGTCAGAACTAAACAAACAGGATTCCATACATTCCTTACAAGTTCCTTAAAGTTGATTTAAAAATGTCATATTTAGAGGAACAAGAAAGCTTATTTAATGTCTCTTATAGCCTTTTTGTTCATATTCTAGCCAACAGCAGCATTGGCAAAAAGCAAACTCTGGACCTGACTGCCATCTAGTGGCCAAACTGGGATTTGCTAGGCTTTCTTTGTTGTGTATTAACAGTTTAAAAAAAAAAGGCAAAATTCTTTAAACTTTTGATTTATGATGTTTAATACAAAATTTTTAAATCTGATTAGTCAGTAGGTTGTTGATTATCTTTCAATAAATATAGTTCCAATTTCATGGCAAACATTTTGTTTTTTTTAATGCACTTAATACTGATTCAGTATTGTTTCTATAGTAACAACTAAATCAAAAGGATGTCTGTGGCAGCATCTAAAATGATTTAAAAGTGTCTAAAGGTTGATGTGTCAGGTGGTATTCATTTAGCATTTATGGAAGGAGTCTCCAGTGTCAGGGCTTTGTACATGTAAACATGTGCACAAAACAGGAAAGGAAGGCTTTTATTTCTCTTTTTTACATTTTATATATTTCATTTTAAGAGATTCAAGCATTGAAGTCCTATATAGTACTGCAGTTTATTTAACTAACACCAGGTGGAGACACAGCCTGAGACGCTTCTCCTGTGTCCCCTTACTGGTTCGCAATAAAATGAAATAAATATGCAGTTTATAATCCCTTATTAATTCCCTAAGTCTTAACCGGTACACCTGCCATTTTTTTTTCTGTGCAACATAATTTCAGGTCTTATTCATCTTATTAGATTTTTTAATTTAGTTGATATGTTGTGAAATAGCACAGGATTATGGTAATTTAATATGAACCAAACTTCAAATGTCCAAATCCAAATATTACTACTAGGAAGTGCTATTTCAGTGGGCTTTGCATTGGCGTATGTCAAAATATCAAAACGCTATGGTTTAGTGATCTCTTTGTGTGTGTGTGTGTGTGTGTGTGTGTGTGTGAGTGAAGTACCTTTTGTGCGTTGTAATATCAGCTTTCTGAGAGCAGGCTAAATTGAGTCTGTGTGTGAGGACAGAGCCTCTTTTGTCCCTCCGCCATCTCAGCATGCCTTTGTGAGCACAAAGGTGGCCCAGTGCTGGAGAGCGGTGTGGCTGTAGGGAAAGGATAGGGTGCACTGTGTGCTGCCACGCACATGCACTCACACACATGCACGCACACACATGCACGCACACACACACGCACACACACTCACTCACGCTCAGTGACACGTCTCATTAAGGCGCTGCTTATTTCCCCAAGTCAATGTTTGCGCACGTGGAGGATTTACCTCCTCTTTAGATCAGAGGAGATCTTTTTATTTTACATTCTATAATTTTTCCTGAAAAAATGAATGTAATCCTTTAAGACGCCCGGTCCCAGAGGTCTGATAAAATTCCAATTTAAATTCAGGGCGTTTCTGATTTTTTTTTTTTTGAGTGACAGCCTGCCGTTTGGCTTACGTCTTTTGTGTGCACTGTTTAACACTTACAGTTGTGTGTGAAAGTTTACATCCCCTCAAGCTCAAATGAAGTGGACAAAGAAGACGTTTTGTTTGTGAAGTTTGATAGATTAGTAACACAAGTAACAGAAATTGCTTTTTTGTTTAATAAAAAAAAGAACACTTTAAAATATTTCATTTTTGTTTAAAACACAACAAATTTTGTAAATCAACCCAGGTATATAAAGAACATATAATTTAACATATAACATTTAATATTAAATGTGAAATAAGGAATCAATTTTGTTAACGGTTTGTCTACTAGATTTTGCATGGTCAGTGTTTTTTAACTGGCTTTTTAATATAATTTTTTTGGGTTGATGTTTTTTGTTTTTGTTTCCTTTCTCTTTTTCTCTTTATCTTTTTGTTTGTTTTCTACATTTTTCATGTTTCTAATCTAGCAACTATAAATGTAAACTCATGGCATGTCGAGGCACTCCTAAAGTTTAAAAGTTTAAATATCTTTCTTTTACCTCAAATAGGTTGAATCTTTAATGATGTTAATCAATAGAATATGTAATATGTTTTTAAAAAATATATACATCTACAACATGTGGAAGATATGACCAAAGAAATGGCTATTCTGTATATCTGTCAGACACGGTCACAGTCCAATATAGCTCTGAGACAAAATGGCGTCCATTTAAGTGCGCAGTAAACACCATGTAGCATTGGTTTAACTCGCACTGAAATGCATTTTTGGACACCGCGAGTGAGCGTCTGACGTTTCCACAAGGTTCCACAGGGTGAAAATGAATGTTTCATTGTTATGTGGAAATATGTAATCACTATGCTAAAACTGCAAACACTTGCAGTGAATTGCAATACCGCAATAATAAATAATAAAAAGCACAATAATAACCCTGCCACCGCACGAAACCACGTAGATGAGATAGGGGTGTAAGACTCAGTTTGTCGGACTTATGAACGAATCCGACTTATGATCGTGCTCCCGGAACAGAACGATTCGTAAGTTGGAGACTACATGTATGATGGTGTATTTATTTATTTAGTTAGTTAGTTTAATTAATTTAATTACAAACTGACTGGAAGGTAATACAGTTTAAAAAAATTTTTTGCACTTAAAAAAAATAAATATCTATTTTGTTCTGCCCTCTGTTTTTGTAAGTAAAAAATTAAAAGAAAGAAAAATTTTTCAAAATACAGCATCATTATACAATAATCTGAGGCAGAATTTAAGTTTATCCCTCCTATTATAGAGGGATATGTATGAAACATTTTTCTAATCTGTTACCTGACTCTAGGGTTAGTTGTACTGTCTTGATTTTGTCCTGTGAAGTAAAACAGAAAAACTGAATTCTGTGAACTTATATTTTCATTTAATCACTCCCACTTATAGCACAAGAGTGTACCGACTTCAGCTCTTAACCTGTAATGTGTTTGTGTGTGTAAGATTTGTGCAAGAAATCCTCATCTCTATTCTCTTTCTCTTTCCTCTGCAGGATTTGGAGATTGTATATTCCTATTTGCATGGTATGGAGGCGCTGTCCAATCTCAGAGAACATCAGCTAAGGTAAAAGTGAGCGTGTGGGCGGATGGATTTGGTAGAGTTGTCGAGTGGGATGAATATATGAATGCTAATATTTATATATCAGAGTCAGAATGTACAGGCAACTCCCAGTCAGTCACAAGCTAAGATGCATGCAAAATCAGAAAAACAAAAAAATCCAGTGACAGAAACTGAACTAATGCATAGATTATTTGTAGAGATTTACTGATAAGAAGTGAACAGAAATATACAAAATCAATCATTTAGTTGTTTAAATTAAATTTTTAACTGTAGAAAATGATTCAACTAATTTATTAACTAGATTAAATAGGCTTTGTATTATTTATTAATTAATCATCACACAAAAGCGTTTTTGGCGCCCCCTAGTGTCAGTCAGTGTATTTTGCTGTTGGATAAAATAGCACAGTTATGCTTTCAGTTGTTTTGTAGAACATTTTGAGGTTTTTCAGTGCTTCAAATGTGTCATTTTAATCTATAACAATCTCATACAGACTAAATCTTGTTTCAGATTGGTTTCTAAGCACTCCCATGCGCATTATTTTACCACTAGTCCGGTGTTATGGTTGACACTTCCGTGAAGATGTGTTTTACACTGGTATTGAAACCCGGGAGACATGCTCATACAGGACCACTTTGGGTAAATTTGGGTTTATTGTGGAGCAGTGTTGGCTGGACATACCCACTTATCTTTCTCAGGCCTCATATGGGGCAGCCTATGCAGGGCCCACCGCTGTTTTGCCCTTTTGGGCCCCTTTGTGGGTTTTCTGTGGGTGAGCCCAATTGTGGGCTCGCCCACCGCAAACCCACAGGGCCCACCTGTAGGTTAACCCATGTGATGCCCACAGCTGTTTTGCTCCTTTGGGCCCCTATGAGGCCCCCACTGAGCCCACACTGTTATCTTTGCTGGGTATGTGGTAAATATAGTTTTTATTAAATAAAATCCCTAAACATCTTGATGCTTGTTGGTACAATGAAAAATCAGCCCGTCGTAGTGTTTCTAATTTCTGATGGAACACAACATGTTTGTAGATGCTGTTTCTATATTGTTTCTGATTTGCTTTCATTTCTTTTTAATATTACATATCCACATATTTGTTTAAGGGTTAAATAAATTCCAATAAATTACCAGTGTGGCAACACCTTGAATCATAATGATTGCTAGAAAAAAGTTGTAGGCAATCAAATAAAGCTACTTCATCAACAGAATAAAGAGAAGTATGTTTCTACAGAAACATAAACTTTAAATTTGTGACTTATTTATTTTATTTATTTATTTTTAACCTGAAGGCAAGGCTAACAGGGTGAGGCTAACAATTTGCCTAGCATGTAGCTGGTAAGGCATTGCTAGAGCCATTTTAAAGGTAAAGTGACAATCTAAACAGAACAAACTTACTGAAAATATCAATATTTACCTCAGATGTGGTGGTAATTTTCAAGTAACAGGCTATTTACTGCTACAAATACACCACAATTACAGTTAGCGTCAACCAAAACCCAGCTGTCTATGGACCTCATAGTTAAATTCACTAGGGAAGTTTGGCTTCAGAAACAACTCGCTTTATATGAAATCTTTTTCAAATATCATAAACATTGAGTGGGAAGGACAAAAAAACATGCAGAAACTCCACAGTACAGCATTAATGAGGTATTTTTTTTCTCCCCAGAGTCTCAACCTCTCTGAAAGGTTTCTCAGGTCATTGTATGTCCTCAGACAGGATTAGCTTCAGGAACAACAACACCGCTAAACCGCATGACTTGGGTGTTCCAGAACATTCCAAACCCTGAGGTCTGCATGGCCCCTCAGTGGTCTCCGGGCGTCCTCAGGAATGCCCGTCACAGGAACCCACGTTAAAATTTCAACAGCAGCAGGCAGAGTGTGGTTTCTGACTTTATTCCTAGTGTTTAGGAATGGGTCGCGCTGTTCTGCGGTGGCGTGAGAGTCCAAATAGTCGAGCAGAAAGCATTATTTTGTTTTCTTAAAGGTGTGTGATGTTTGAAGTGCGGGTGGGTTGTAGTGGAGTGGGGGAGGTGAGTGATGGGGTTTACCTCAGCGAGCCTTCGTGGTGACGGCACTCTTTATGAAAAACTCCTATTTTATGAGTTTTACTGTAAACTGTTGGAAAAAAATTTCAGACAGAAAAAAAAAAACAACTTTTTTTTTATACGAACGTTATAAAAAAGCAATTGCGTTTCAGTGTACCGCAACACGCAGCGATGAAAGTGAAATATAACGAAGTGCAAATTACGTTCAACTTGGACATGAAGTAAACATTAAGTTCTTGAAAAAAAAAAAAAAAAGCAATGTCTGTTGTTTGTGCAGCACATGCAATGCGATGACAGTTTTTCTTTTCAGTTTGACACAGTGTTGCATGATTTATATTTATTATTTTTCTGGAAATATGCCACACGAGTTAAAAAAAAAAAAGGGTTCCAAACAAATCCCATATGCAAAAATGCTCTTTCTGTTTAAAACACCTTTCCTCAATCCTTTTTAAAACAAGCGCTGTTTTTGTTTGTAATAAGAAGACCTGGATTTGGATGAAAAAAAGAAAGAAAAGAAAAAGACACTGTGGCTCCATCTGCCAAACTACATTAGTTTTCACAGCCTCTCTCTCTCTCTCTCTCTCTCTCTCTCTCTCTCTCTCTCTCTCTCTCTCTTTGCAGGATGATGTGTGAAACCGTGCGCTATGAAAGACATGAAGCAAATGAAGTGCTTTACTAGTAAGTGTTCTTTTTTTTTTCCTCCCCTGCTTTTAGGGAAAAAAGAAAACACCTTTAATGCCGTATAACATCAATAAACATGCTGATGTTTTAAGTGTGGACATGTTGCTTTTCTTCGGATCTCAGATGCCACAGATACACATATTGATCTTCATCTTGTGCACTGACCCACATTTGGCTCTTTTTCTTTTCTGTAACAGTGTGTGTGTGTGTGTGTGTGTGTGTGTGTGTGTGTGTGTGTGTGTGTGTGTGTGTGGGGGGGGTGTGTGTTTTT
>JAOVVB010000001.1:26425071-26447344 GCA_028570985.1 Heterobranchus longifilis
TTTAAAAAAAAAAAAAAAAAAAAAAAACCATGTACACACTCTCAAAGATTAGCTACAGATGGACTGGGGGAGGATGATGCACTGGAGAGTGAGTGCCAACCGTTCTCCCCCTCCCCCCCTTCCTCTGATCCCCCGCGGTACACCCCTCCCCTCTGCCGGCAGGCTTTTCTAGGTCACTCCGGCACATCCTCTCGCCTCACCTCTCCCAGCACATTAAACTTTCAGTGCTTCCACAGCTTCACACACGACGCTGTTGCCATGCCAAGCACAGGTCAGCCTGAACGCCAGACTGCTGCCGGCCAGCCAGGCGGGGAGGGTCGGTCGGTAGACGGGAAGAGACGGGTATTCTCCTACTTTGGACCTCAGTGTAGGATGCTGCAGAATGTCTTCAGCCCTGCATTATATAAAGCATTTCCTGTGGAGACACACCCAGTATTAAACCAATTCACCCAAACAACATATTTTCTTACTTACGATCCATGCACACAGTTTTTTTTTTGGTGTATCCAGGTTTTAAAATATCCTGCTCTGAAATATCTTCCACCACCTCGGTGCAAAGGAGGTGAAAACAGGGTTTTTTTAAAGACAAAGGCTGGAAAATGTGCACGGCATGCACGATGTACACAGTTTGTGCGTGCACCTTTTAGAGTGGCTGCTTTACGAAACATACATGATGTGAGGGATTGTGTTTTCTGCAGAGGCCACTTGCTGTGTGCTTCCTGTGCTGACTGTGGAATATGAATAGAACAAAAACACAATAGTTTCGCCCTTCATTTTCAACACAGATGGCAGCCAGTGAGACAAAGGTGCCCCACCTTTGAGTTAAATAGGCAGATGGAAAATAATTTAGCATACGCTGCCTAAAACAATGAAACACTTGAAAATAAAAGGAAGAGCAGCTTGTCTTTAAAGAAACAATGCCCTGGTTGCTCTGCATGATCCTCAGACCTCACTGGGACAGTTTTCAACTTTCTGCTGAAGAAACTGTCTCTAAAAAACTGCTCACAGTGATCTGTGGATTGTCCTGAGTAACGGGTATTTTAATAATTGATTAATCGTGTTATTCAGCAGAAATGCCAACACATTTGATAGTTACAGCTTCTCAAACGTGAAGAGAAAAACATTGTTTTTGTTTTTTTAACACAACACATGTTTTCTTCACAAATTCAGGGTAACACGGGGTGAGTAATTGATACACAAATTATCATTCTTGGCATGAAGTATTCCTTTAAACTCACACAGAGGTCAATGAGTGACGTGTCAGCAATTATTCCTGGCCAGCCTTGAAGGTTTTTATCGATGGAATAGATATTTGGCATTATGTTCTCCGGATAATGATTCCTCTGTTGGCTGTTTCACCGTGGTGATGATCCATTTTGATGCTCGTGCAGCACAGGCGTGCCAACAGCGCTGCCGCTCCTCTTTCTCTCTCCTCTGGGTGTCGAGACTTTTTTTCTCAACCTCCTGCACTTCCTCCGCTGTCTCTCCTCTGTCCCTCTCGCAGAGCAATTACTGGAGTTCATGCATCAACTGCCAGCGTTCGCCAACATGACCATGTCTGTGAGGAGGGAACTCTGCGCCGTCATGGTTTTCGCTGTGGTCGAGCGCGCCGGCACCATCGTTCTCAATGATGGAGAGGAGGTGTGTGTGTGTGTGTGTGTGTGTTGGTGCATATTCATGCACACATAAGCCCTGTCTTGTGACTTTGTCTTGCCTTTAATTATATTTATATATGTGCGTGTCTCTCGGGGAACTCACCCCTTCACACCAGTGAATCTTTCGTCTTCCATTTAATGTTTTTTTCTGCTCTATTAAATCTGAGTGGCAGACGACCCGTATTGCCAGGACTTATCTCCCAACCCCGAGGCAGCTAAAGCAGCCATCACTTATTCTCCATCTCTCTCTGGTTAAGACACAACACGAGTTTCAATGAATACAATTTGTTTTTTGTTTTCTTTCTCTGATGCATTCACACAATAGACAGCAGACGCTGCCTCGAAGGCCTGCTCACTTTAGTAAGTGTCCGGTCGCAGAGAGTTCAGGGTTCAACGAGCATATTGTTGCTGCCGGGAGAAAACGTGTGAATCTCTGAAATGTCAGCTTTTCAGCAATTCTTGAAAACATCTTTCATGGTTCCCACGGGTCCTTGAAATCCTTGAAAGTGTGTCATGACAGTTTCAGAAAATAGATTTCAAGAATAGAAATTGAAGTTGTTTTGATTTTTTCTTTGTTTTTACGTAATGTTAGTAAATAGGTTCTGCTGTCTGCATCTCCCGCAGCAGCCTGATCTCCTAAAAATTACATTCCATGGAGAAACATTTTTCCTCCTGGGTTCCATTTGTTTTTATGTATTACAGAAACGTTTCTAATCAAAGTCTGCGTGGGGAGGAGGTCAGGGTCTCGTGAAACCAAAAGTCAACGTTGTTATTTAACAAACGTAATTAGATTTTGTTACTGAACAAACGTACTTATTCGAACCCAAACCACGACCTTTTCCTCTTTCCTTTTCATCAATTCACAAAGTTAACGAGGTGTTTAAAACTGTGACCGTAGTCCGGGATAATTTCCCTGGTACGCTGTGTGGAAACGTAATTTTGTCGGAGACGGTGTTGCCTGCAGTTGCGTCATTGTTTCACGCACCATCCTGCAAGTTCTCATTTCAAACACTCTCAGTGTTGTAACAGTAATGAACCTTGATCCGTGACTCAGACTGTGCCATGTTGTGTTTGATGTTTCAGAAGGTGTAGGAACCCTGATCTTTATTTTCACATAATCCCTCAAAAGGATATTTCTTCATTTCAGTCGAGCATTTATCACTTGAAACAATACTTTGAGCGTATTGCAGCTTCATATTCTAGTTGTTTTTCTCTGGAGCAGCTCTAATAATCCCGTGCTGTTGCTGTATCCCTCTGAGGGAAGTTAAAAAAAAAGCATCTGTTAGTGCAGCAGTCCCCTTGTAGTTACTGCATATGGTTCTTTTTGATAAATAACTCTGACGCATTAAGGGACACCAGCTGTTGGGAATATTACTTGACTGAACTCAATCTGATGGAAAAAGTTATTATTGTTTCTTTTTTTCCCAACATTTTGTTTCTTTTTGCTCTCTTTTCTTCCACCGTCTAACGACTATAACCACGTGTTTGTGCTGCAGCTGGACTCGTGGTCGGTGATCCTGAACGGGTCGGTGGAGGTGACGTACCCCGAGGGCCGGACGGAGATCCTGTGCATGGGGAACAGTTTTGGGGTGTCACCAACCATGGAGAAGGAATACATGAAGGGCGTGATGAAGACCAAGGTGGACGACTGCCAGGTGGGAGTTTGGTTGTAAATGTTCCTGCAAAGTATCTCGGGGTTATCGGGTCCATTTCCTCTGCAGCTCAGTGTGTCAAAAGTCTGGCACCGACCCCCATATCTTATGACATGAAATCCCACTGGGACCCGCTCCACGCAGACCGCGTTTGCACTCATGACATTGAAAGTTGCTTTGAGCGAGAGCGTCCACTTAAATGCGAGAAACAAACATTTTGAAAGAGAATAGGCCAGCGCATTTAAAGAGCAAGATCACATGATTTGCATCATGTGTTTAATGGGAATAAAACACTGAACAGTAAAAGACACTGAAATGTGTTTAGACTTTTAATCATCAGGAGCTGAGCGATGAGAAAATCTTTGCTCCTAATTAGTGAAAGCCATTTTTCCATAATTTATCAGTAGTATAGTAGTTTTGCTGCTATGTGGATTTTATTTCTAATTAGCTGTTGTCAGTTGTATTAATGAAACCTTTAATCTGCCATTTATTTGTGTTCTCATCAGTTGTATATGCATTTGTTTGTTGACGTAACTCGTAGATACCAGTGTTTCTTTCCGTCATCAATCAGGACCAAAATAACGACTATTGCTGCTTTGTATGTATTGTGGAAGGACCAGATATGGAAAAACAAACGCCGTCATGTCTGTGTTCATAACATTTGTCCGGAGGCGCACGCAGCTCGGTGGATTTCACAGCCTTCTCCAGGAAGTACGTCTGGATGACTGCTGCTACTACAGCAGTATGAACCCAAAATAAACAGATTTTTCTGTGATTTAATTACAATAAATGGATGAAACAACAATGCCGGAACAACTACGTCATTATACAGATTTGTAAAAAGTCTGAATTCATGCTTTGTCACGTCTGCCTGCAAGATGACAAGCAAACAAATTTTAAAATGCTTGTTTTCTGAATGGAGTTCGGATCCATCAGGTCGCCGGTCAAATTGATGTGAATTTGCATCTTTGCATTGACTTTGTATGTAATCGCGCTGCATGAAAAAGTCGCTTTGCGTTTGTTTGGTGTGAACACAACATTAAAGGTTTGCTGATCTCTGATCACGTGATGGATCTAACAGGTCAAGAATTAACAGGATCCAATAACAGAAGTATCATACATGTTTAAAATGTACATAACTGCAATACAGTTAAGCGAGTTTGTTTAAAAATGTTTCAGCTCTGTCTGTAACTGTGGTTTCCTCCTGTCTCCTGTCAGTTTGTGTGCATCGCGCAGCAGGACTACTGCTGCATCCTCAACCAGGTGGAGAAGAACATGCAGAAGGTGGAGGAGGAAGGAGAGATCGTGATGGTGAAGGAACACCGAGAACTGGACCGCACCGGCACCAGGAAAGGACACATCGTCATCAAGGTGACTGATCAACTATTTACATTTTCTTAAAACCTCAAAACAAAACTAAGAGAGCTCAGAAGAGACTAGAGCTGTGTCTCACTTTGGATACTTCCGTTACACTTACATGTAGTACACTGTGTACACGATGTACTTACTTGTGTAGTGTGTATATTTCAACAGGGTAGTGTTTTCTTATATCTACCTGCTAGTTTTCTCACTATCTGACTACACTGTCGTGGTACTAAGTGAGAAAAAAAAACCACACATATAACTTACATTTGTATCGTTCAGTGTTCGCCGTTTCAATCGCAACCACGAACGAGTGTGAGTGCTCCATCTGGGTGCACTGCATTTTGCAGTCAGTGTAAACATACTATGCACCAGGCTTAGGCGGTATCTATTTTTTCATACCTTCATACCGTCTTGCTATTTTACCATGCTATACAGTATTATGACGGTATTTGTGTGTAGCAGCCGCCATCATGCCCTCTGAATTCATTCAGAAAACAAGTATTTTAAAAGTTATTTGCTTGTCGTTTTGTGGACAGACATGACAAAGCATTAATTCATAGTTTCTTTTACAAATCGGCATCATGCTGTCGTCATTTCGGCGTACTTTTGAGCCGTTTATTGTAATTAAAAATCATAAACTACCTCAAGTAGCGCTGGAACCGGCGTCATCCCGACATAACTTTACTTCCTGAAGAAAGTAGCGACACAGTCTCTCTGTACAAAGAGGAGCGTCTGTATTTTGTGACGGTATTGAAATTCATCATCTGGATTTCAAAGTACCCTGGTATTCTGTGATACCACCCAAACCTACTATGCACTCAAAATAACAAGTGTAAGTACAGAAGTACGCAAATTGAGACACATCATAGATTCCAATATAATAGATCTTTGCCAATCATGTTGCATGAAAGGTTATTTTTTTTTATCATTTTAACTCTCAGGGCACACCGGAGCGTCTCACCATGCACCTGGTGGAGGAACACTCAGTGGTGGACCCCACGTACATCGAGGACTTCCTGTTGACCTACAGGACTTTCCTCTCCAGCCCCATGGTCGTGGGCAAGAAGCTCCTGGAGTGGTTCCACGACCCCAGTCTCAGGGACAAGGTACCACTGCATACCGCCGAGTATCTGCATGAAATCAAAGATTAATGTCAAACAGAGACGATACACTGAGAATACACACAATGAAATAATGGAATGGAGTGCTTTGCATGAAAACATGTGAACTCAAAGACATGTTTTAGGTCAGGATGTAAACTACATTAATACACGCACTACTAGTCAACCAGTAAACTGCATACTGACCCCGGTGATCATGTGACTGCTGCAGGTTACACGGGTAGTCTTGCTGTGGGTAAACAATCACTTCAATGACTTTGAGGGTGACCCTGCCATGACTCACTTTCTGGAAGAGTTTGAAAACAATCTGGAGAAAGAAGTAAGTGTAACAGCGTACACAGGGATTACTCACATGCAAAACACGTGTTTTGTGTATGCCATTTATCGCTCTCCTCATATCTGTGTCGTATTTTTCATTTTACAGAAAATGTGTGGGCACCTCAGACTGTTAAACATAGCGTGTGCTGCTAAAGCCAAGCCGCGGCTGGTGACGCTGACCAAGCCGTCCAGGGACTCTGCGCTGGCCTTCAGCCTCCTCGGAGGTCAGGAGAAAGGTTTCCGCATCTTCATTGATGCCGTGGAGCCCGGGAGCAAGGCAGCAGAAGTCGGCCTTAAGCGTGGAGATCAGGTAAGATATCTTCAGATTAATTTGTCAGACAGCACACATTCAGGGGAACACAGATCCTTAAAAAGTCTGGGAAATGTAAGGTCGTAAAATGACTTAAAAAGTCTTATTTTTTAATGATGGTAGGTCTTGAATTTTGAGGTGGATTTACTTGTTTAAAGATGGTTTGGTCTTTAGTCACGACTCAGTCCAGCTCTTTCTTTTTCATGAAATGTTTGTTTGCTGTCACGAAGCTAACAGGATTAAATAAGTACACAGAACAGTACAGATGAAGCTCAGATAAAAACTGCTGTTTAGGAGGTTTCAGAGAAGAAACAACGACTTCTGTTATTTCTGGATAATAATGTTTTTAGTGCAGAGCTGTAAGAGGCAGCGTGCGACAGGAAGGAGAGGAGCAGACTTTTAATTTGGTGACCACTTCGCTGGAGTTTACAGATTAAAGGTCTTTGCACATTGAGTCCGTAATTTTTTGTATGCGTTTTTTTTAATCCGTCATCCAAAAAAAAATCGTTACACACAGAAACCTCGCACACTGAGTCCGATGTGTTTTATTATTCCGTTAGTTGTGAACATTCGAGATAAGGAGATTAGAGCACGGAGAGCTTCGCCTGCTGATGAAGGAGCTGCGGTGTTTTCAGGATATCAGTTGTCCAGTTTGACACACAGACGACCCGACAGAGAGGAGACGACCCGCTGCTGTTTAGCCGGTGTTGTGCTGAACGGCCCGTGTGTCCACTGTGTTTGGAGAAACTCACACTGAACTCCCTGATGTTTTCACTGGAGAAGCTCGAGTCTCTGAAGTGTGGAGTTGAATTTTACCTGTCCTGTATTTACAGTTTGGATGATGACGTTTGCATGGACGGTGGCTCTGAGTGGTCAAACACCTCTTTTCCTTTTGACAGATGCGAAAAAACGCAGAAAATCAAACCTGTTCCGATAAACTTTAATGACGGACGAAAGTTTTGGAGTCGGTGTGTAAATGTAATTGACACAACGTGCACGAGTGGTATTTATTTATATACAGATGAAAAAAAGGGACTCAGTGTGCAGTGGTCTTTAATGTACTGTTAAAGTGGATGACATGTTTATTATACTGTAACCTGTAAGAGTCTTAATGAGGAGAATTAACTGCAGCGTACTCTGAGAGTGTGAGAACGACCAGAACAGACTTCTTATTTTACACAACGTTGTCAAAATTAACAATTCCAAACAAATTGTAATTGAAATGAAAAAAATGTATCAAAATGTTTTTTTAAAGCAGTTTTATCAAACATAAAGCCTAACAGTGGGACACAGTTCATTGCATTTGCTTTATTAGTCTTGAAAGTTTGGAAAATGCTTAAATGAACTGTTATGTTTTCAAAGTTGCTTGAATTTTAATCACTTGTGTTCATCGACACAATGATCTCAAATCTTTTCATATTTTAATTTAAAAGATCCCGTCATGTTTGTAGGCCGTCTCCTGGAATTCTGTAAACTTTAATTTTCACAACTGCATTTATAGAAATAATATCGATGTGATGTTAAAGGCTGTTAAAGAGTCTGGAAAATATTTGGTTTAGGTGCTTGAAAAGTGCCTGAATTTTACTCCGTACTGTTTATGAGATTTTACTTATGATTATTGTCTGGAGGTTTATTTTTTATTTATTTTATTTTATTTCATCTTTATTTAATCAGGCAGTCTCAGTGAGATTACGATCTCAAGTGTGCATTTGTTTTTCTGTGGAAAGAGTATTACATTTTCTCTATCGAGGTCAATCGAGGTTTCAAAGCGTGTGCGCTCCTGACGAAGCTTCTGCTGTCAGAACGTGTCTCCGGTTTGTTAAAACTCTCGAACTGTCGGGAGGAAAACTGTAACTGCAGCTGCACGGAGACTTCAAGTCTTTTTTGGTCCGTCGGCTACAACTGTGAGTGAAAATCACTTCTGTCACACAGACCAGCGCTTGAATTGATCTTTTTTTCTCGTGTTGGAAGTTCATTTTTGTTGTGAAATTGGTTTTACATTTCGCTCTAACTAGCATTAAAAGGTTGGGTTTTTTTTAAAGTCTTAAATTGAACTTGCCAGTAGCCGCGGGCGTCCTGTGTTGGCTTTCTCCTCGCAACTTGACTTCTCAACCATTTTCACACTCTGCAGTCCTCAGGGCTTTACGCAAAGTCCCTTAATCCTTGAAACCATCTTGAGAGTGTCGGGATGCGAGTTAAGCCCTCTTGACTCCAAACATCCCCTGCAGCTGTTTCCCCCAAAAGGAAGCAAAAGAGAAGCTGGCATCCTCAGAAGCGTTCGCTCTCTCGTGCCCTGCTCACACCTTCGCTGCTTTTTAACAGCGTCAGTTACAACCATCGCTCACTCAGGACATATCATTTCACAGCTTTAGTATTAGAGCCATTTGTTTTGTCATCGGGCCATTAGCGGTAGTCTCTAAGTAGTAAACTCCGTGCAATGTCTCTTTAATCGCTGCTGATCCCTAAACAGACATGTGGTCTTCTAAATGCGTGTTTCCCGGCTCTGCGGCGGCAGAGGATGGTCTGCACTTACATTACAGTCAAAGGTGACTTCCTCTTCCTCTCAAGAGGAAGCGGCAAAAGGCTGGTTAGCAGATTGTGTTAAAATGCAAATATCCGGCCGACATGCAGAGGGCAAACTGTGAAGACAATTTAAAGGTGACGATGTTAATGTCAAAACCATGTGTTGGACTAAATGTCATGATGTATAACATGTCAGAGGATTGCTTCTTCACTGGATAAAATGTGCAGTTCAGAGATCATTATTTTTTTTATTATTTATCTTTTAGAATATATCTCTATTTTCCACCAGGGTGGAAATTTGTCTTCAGCTCAGCAAACACCGGAAACAACAACAAAAAACATAAAAGAGACGCCCCCCCTTCTTTGTCGATTAGTCAACTAATCGGTTGTTTTGGTTTTAGTCGACTAAGATTTGTTTAGTCGATTAGTCATTTTTTCATGCTGAATCATTTATTTCCAAGAAACTTCTGAGCACGTCTCTGGTAAACACAAGATTTAAAGTGCTGCTTTTACATGATTCTTTGTGGAGAAACTCAGTTTTACAGATTAAATCAACTAATCGATTGTTAGTCGACTAAGAATTCCTTTAATCGAGGACAGCCGTATTTTACACATTAGAAACCGTTCATATCTGTGGCTTAAATCTCATCGGTCATTTTGCTGAGTTATGAATCCTGACAGCACTTGTGGGATGAAGGACTTCTTAAATACATTTTCAGTCTCCAGAGGGACTTTATACCCGTCACATTTAAATTAGTTCAAGGCTCAACACTTTCTGCACAGATTCGATATGGCATGCAGTCTGACGTGACACGGTGTGAGGTTGTCACGACACCAGAAAGTATGAAAAAAACGATATTCAATACTTTTGATACTATGGCAAAAAGAAGTCCTAGGCACACAAAATAGGATACTTTTTAATCTTTTTTTAAATTGTAAACCTGCACACAGTGTTGGGTCACTGAACACACACCAACACATTTGTAATAATGTTAAAAGTAATTAATTATTTCATCTGTGCAGCTTTGGGTTGAAAATCTGATTGTAGATCTGATTTTTTTGATACCTTTGGTGTTATTGATACTATCAAATGTATAATTAACAAAGATCATAACATTTTAAACGTGGTATCAAAAAAGAAGTATCGATACATTGAGTAGTTTTTCTGTTTTTCTTGCTCACCAGTGCAGCAAATGACTGTTTATTCATGTGCATAACTTTGGATCAGCTAGCTTTAGATTTAGTTTCTTGTTATGAGAGAGTAGTTTTAGATTCAGTTTATTGTTATGAGAGAGTAGTTTTAGATTCAGTTTATAGTTATGAGAGAGTAGTTTTAGATTCAGTTTATTGTTATGAGAGAGTAGCTTTAGATTCAGTTTATAGTTATGAGAGAGTAGTTTTAGATTCAGTTTATTGTTTATAATAAACAGTAATTATATTATATATATTGTATATAATAAATGTTTATATTTCTTCTTTCTGCAGATCTTGGAGGTCAACGGGCAAAACTTTGAAAATGTCCAACTCAGCAAAGCCAACGAGATTCTGAAGAACAACACCCACTTGTCCATAACTGTGAAAACAAACCTTTTAGGTAAAGTTTCATCATATTTATTATCAGTAAACCTCGTAAGATGAGCTGGTGAGATGATTCTATTTCTGCTATAGAAAGTTATATTTATTTTTCTGACTTTTCTCAAATCTTTGCTCTTTTCTTGTCAATTCTTGGATGATTTAAAATAATAAATAAAAATAGCATTAGCAGTAGTAGTAGTCACAGGTAGACATGGCTTCGTTTTAAGACGTCACAAACCAAATTTATTTTATTTTATTTGCACACACATACGACTGTATGAAATCCAGATAATTAAGAAATAAGAAATGTGTCAGGAGAGGTCAAAAAGCCACAGGCTCATAACATGGACCTCCCCTCAACTTAAGCAGGAAAACAAACAATGACAAAATAGAGAAAAAATGAATCTAACACAACTTAGATAAATACAACAAAGAATAAATGGCAACAATGAAGAACACAAAATGAGCAGAAAAATGAACCGTCAGTAGACGACAATCCAATAAAAACAAAGAAATACATGAAAAACAATACAGACTTTCAACTCTATTGTCTGTGCACATATTTGTAAAAAAAAAATTAAAACTATATGAAGGTAATTGTGAGAAATGTCTATGTATAAAAACACTGATCTTGGAAATACTTTCAGTAAAAACTAGTAATGTGAAAAAAAAACAATACAGGGGAAAAGAAGAAGGAAAAAAATAGACATCATAAATTAAATGTGGTGACAATTTGGAACAACTGCAGCCCTGGATCTGAACGATGTTTACAGTATTTTCCTTCTTGTCGTTCAGTGTTTAAAGAGCTGCTAACCAGACCAGAACAGGACCACGATCTGGACGGTGAGGAGGAGCACGACAGAAAGAACGGCGCGCCTCACCTGCCAAAGATCGGAGACATCAAGAAGGCGAGCCGCTACTCCATCCCCGACCTGGCGGTGGACGTGGAGCAGGTGATGGGCCTGGAGAAGGTCAGCAAGAAGGCAAAGACCAACTCTGTGGGAGGACGCAACAAGCTGAAGAAGATCTTCGACAAGACGCTCACCAGCATCCTGCCTCCGAAACCATACAAGTAATAACAACTTCCATCACGAAAACAATAAGCACCTTATTGTAAGAGAGCCCTTCATGTTGACAGTCGGGCTGCACGGTTCTGCTCAAAATGAGAATCACAATTCTTTCCACTCAAAACTGAGGTCACGATTTCCTCCCACAATTCTTCGGGATGTTTATTGCAGTGTGTGTTGTCTTCATGCAGACAGTGAAAGCAATATGATCATCACGATGTGATAACGTGATATAGTAAGTCTTCAGTGTTTTCCTGAAAGTTTGTGGAAGACTTCGGTGCACGATCGTGCAGTTTTAATTGACAGTTTCCCAAACTGGGTCACAGATCCATTTTTTATTAGGTCAACAATCAATATGAGTAAAATGCATAACAATGCTAAATGTGTGAATTCATTTTCCTAATTAAAATAGAAGAAGAGTGTTTATTTTTGCTGGTTTGTTCAGCTCAGGTGCTGTGTGTTTTTGTTGTTAAAGTTTGGGTCCTGGGGAGACACCAGATTTATCTTTTGGGCCTCAAGCTGAAAAAGTTTGGGAACCCCTGCAAATGTTTGAGATTTAAAATGTTATGTGATCGTTTTATATCAAACGCTTTCTAAAAAGCATGAGAGAGAGAGACGATGAGTCAAGTGCAGTTTATATTTTCCTCCTAAGTTTTGATGAATCTGATGCAGAGAGGAAACTGATCCTCATCCACATCTGATTGTGACTGATTGGGCTGTTTGTCTCTACTTTCCCCAAATTGTAAAAATCTCAGAAAGTTTTCTTTTCTCCAGACGTGCTGCTCTGATTGATGTATGCGACGGGAACGTACAATTTGATCGATCAATCAAACACCTGCTGAGCTGAGTCAGACAGATCTCGTCTCGTTATCAGTGTAGTTTGTTTGTGAAGGTTTAAATAATCTCCTCACTGATCAAATATGCAGCTTTTGCTGAATGTGATAGCGCCATTGCTCGTTTTCCCTGAAGTTTAAAGTCACGTAAGCTGATATCAACCAATAATATCACGACATCCACCCATCAATCAATCTGCAGCTGTTAGCAGCACAGAGATAAGATCCTGTAGCTCTGCATGGTGCTAAACTTTAAGCCCGCCCACTTTTTAGAGATCCAATCAAATGCATAAAATTTGATTTAAATCCATCTTGTAACTGTACACTGCTCAAATATTCTGTTTCACAGGAAAATACGCCACAGTGCAGAAGCTAAAGAGACTTTAACTTCCTTCTAACTTTAATAAAACTATTACATTATGTTTTATAAAAATATGTGACATTAGCGGAGGTGCTCTTAATTTCTAGCGAGGCCTCTATGAAATACTGCAGGAAAACCTGGAATAAAAGTTAAGGAAAGTGCATATTTTTAACATTATAACAATAGAGATTTTATGTACTGATGGCATTGCAGCCCACAGCTGATAATTTAAATAAAATATGATAAAATGTTTAATATATTCCTTTCATTTCTTCAAAATTTAATTGAGCTGACCATGAGATGTCATTAGCTGTGGCACTACTGCAACCCCCCCCCAACTTTGTTTATTGGGGTTTTTTCAACATAACTAGCTTCTACAAAATAATTATTACAAATAAAAAGTTATTTGGCAGGAGTATAAAACAACACATCAAAAACCAAAGAACAACACCACAGGGTCATCTAATCACAAAGACAGGAATTAAAAATATCTATATATTAAAACAGAAAAATTGTGTGTATATATAGGAAACATATATACACAATAGCAATAAAAAGGAAAAAAATAAATAAATAGGCTCAGAAAAAATCTAAATATTAACTCTGATTGTAGAGAGCTGAGATAAATCAGAAAGTACGTTTTAAAGTTTTCAGTTGTGTTTGTAACGAGCTCCTGAGGAGACATTCAGTTTGTTATTTTAATGATGTGGCACCAGGTTCAGCTCTCGGGTTGATATTTCTGCACAAATCACCTGATATCAGGTGTAAAATGTGTTTATTTCTTGCAGAATCTAATCTATGGATTGCACAGCCTCCTGCCAGCACTAATATCGCCCCCTGCCTTTTGTTGACAGAACTGCTGTCTCACCCCTCCCATGCTCTGCCTCTTGTTTCCATAGTGACGTTTGCGTGGGCCAATCGCAGGACGACAGCATCGTGGGGATGAAGCAGTCCAAACAGATCGCACCGGCTCTGCCCGTCAGTGGAAACCTGTCGTCGTCTAACCCCGACCTTCTGCAGTCGCACCACCGCATCCTCGACTTCAACAACCAGCCTGGTGCGTAGAAACTGCTGCTGGATATAATGTCACACACCACTTTTTAATTTCCTTTTCTTGAAACATTTGACATGATCATCGGCAAAGAAGATCTAAATAATTATGATTATATCCTTTTTATGGATAATTTACATTAGCAGCAGTTGAAATCTTCTCATGCCAGCAGTATGCTTTTCACTTGTTTCTAGAAATCTGAGATTTTATTACTGAGGAACCCTGAAAAGTGATATGATAGAATAGTATTCCTTTAAACCATGGGATATGTGATGTTACACCATGATGCTGGTATAGATGATACATTTACTGGAAATTAAATTGAGAAACCAGTTGACAAAACAATCTCCCCTCAAGGTCTGTTTACTAACTGTTCTAGTAGCTTTCGATCAGTTCAATTAAATTTAATTTATAGTGTCATATCATAACAAAAGTTATCTCAGGACACTTTTCATATAGAGCAGGACTAGAACAGACTCAAGTCCCAACATCACCCTTACAACGCATTACAACATGACAGGCGAGAAAAAAAACAGCGTTTTACAGAAAAAAACTGCCTTTTACTGAAGCCAGAAATCTCGAGCATCATAACCTTTTCTGCTCATTTTTAGGTTCATACTTGTATTTTGGGTTTCTGTTAGAACATGTTTACATGCTTTAATGTTAAAAAAACATGTTATTTTTCTCATTCTGTCTGTCTGAATACACCTGTATTCACCCTCTGTCCGTTTTAGCGCCTGTCTCTTTAAGCCCCCTGTCCGAAAAAGCCCAGTCTGCTCTGATTGGTCAGCATTTCCAGGGTCTTGCTCTTTCTGCGTCGCTGCACCGACATTGCAGGAGAATAACGGCACTGTAGCAGCACATTGTACCGTGAAAAATCACCAATAAAAGCTTCTAAACCAAAAACTACAGAACCGGACAGCAGGAATCTGATCTGAAATCGTGGAGAAATCATCGGCATCCAAGATTACAGCTTTCCCTGACGTTAGCATGTAGCTACATGTAGCAGTGTATGTAATGTAAACTGGAGCAGATGACTGTATAAAGAAATCTGTCACAAACTGACGTCAGCTTGTAGCCAAAAACAGTATGAAGCCTGATGTTTTGGCTCACAGTGATAACTTATATATTTACCTGATCATTTGAATCTTTGGCCACTCTTAGTCTAAACATCCGGCATTGTAACGTTATTTATATCAGACAGAAAATAAGGAAAAGCATAACAGGTCCCCTTTACGGTCGACACAGACCTTGAGGTGAAATTGTTTGTCGATTGCTGTTTACAAAAGTCAAAGATGAACTTATTTTGAACTTAATTGAGATGTTTGGACATTAAAATTAACCAAATATAAATGCCTGTTTTTTGGGGGGGGTAATTAAACACAACATGGATCAAGGTATTTTATCATATTGATGCAACAACTCTGTAAATCCTTCTTGCTGTAAAGACGTCTAACACAAGCAGAGATATTGAAGGGATAGCCACCTAAACAGTACGATAACATGATAGAAATATGGTTTCTATATTTCTATCTTCATTAATCCTGTGCATCACATGTTGTTTGTGTTCTTCCAGTCCCGGTCACACTGAGTGAGTATCTTCTCTCCCCGTGACCCTGCTTCTGCGGCACAGTCACGTCTTTGTGTGTCAGACATTAATCAGCTGCTGTACTTTAGTTTGGACACGTAACATAAACTCTCTTAATCTGCTTGTGATCGCTAATCAAGTAAAGCTAACGGCATTGCACTGACTGCTGAGGGCACGTGGGTATTGATTTCTGTTTTTTATGGAGATTCTGGGTCATGTGATCGGTGGGGTTGTGTTTCTGATCAAACTGATGGATGATGGGAAATGAGGTTTGCGGGCGACGTCACGAAGATGCTGGTGTGTTTCTGCTGGGGAGATGGAATGGCTCTTTTATAAATCTTGTAAAATAAACTACTTAAAAAGCTCATAGTTTACAGTAAAAACAATACTCATAAATCTTTAAACGTTAACTTAAAACCTACTTATTCCTCCAGGCTTTTGATTAAGAATGGTAGATATTATTTACATTATTTTATTCTCTTACTTTATTGCATTTATGTTGTGTGATTATTATGATTATTATTATTATTATTATTATTATTATTATTATTAGCTTTTAATGTATTTTATTGTTTTTTAATCTTTATTGTTGTTTCGTCTTTTTATTCTAGTTATTTAATCAAGTTTTTTATGTCACACTGATTTACTACCATCACTGTTATTATAGCTTTTACATCTATTTTATTACATTTTCATCACTTTTATTGTCTTGTGTTTTTTTGTTGTTGTTTTTGTCTTTTCTGTTGTTTTTGTGGTCTTCACTTGTTCTGTCTTATTGTTGTTTGTCAGTCATCTGTGAAGCACTGTGAACTAACCTGTATTGATTGATTAATTGATGTAATTGATGTAATTGTAATTGATTGAAGTAATAATTTATGGCCGTCATGTGTTCTGTCAGATATGTCGGATCAGGTATTACGAGTCTTCAAGGCAGACCAGCAGTCTCGGTACATCATGATCGGGAAGGACACGACGGCGAAGGAGGTGGTGGCTCAGGCGATCCGGGAGTTCGCCCTGACGGCGGCCGCGGAGGCGTACTCTCTGTGCGAGGTGTCCGTCACACCGGAGGGCGTCATCAAACAGCGGCGGTTACCAGACCAGCTGTCGAAACTCGCAGACAGGATTCAGCTGAGTGGAAGGTAATTATTTCTTCAAGTGCCAAGTGCCAGGATTCATGTGTTCCCTCCTTTTTCCTTCTTCTGATTCTGTGTATGAATGTTGATGTTGTAACATTATAGTTCTGCCATTTTGACCAGGACTCTTTATTCAACAGCATTTTATCTTCGAGAATAAGGGTCAAATACTTTTCGGAAACTTTAATCTTTTTAGAAAAAGTATGCTAATATTTATCTTCTATTTTATCCTTTACTGTTGTTTATTTATTTTTTACTCATTTATTTTTTTACTTTGATTTTTAATACCACTAATTGCTATCTCTATTTTATTAAATGTTTATGTATTTATTTTTATTTCTATTTTTTCATGTCTTTATTTTTATTTTATTTATTTGGTTATTTATTTTTATTATTGTTATTATTTATTTATTTTAATTAATAATTAATATTTACTACTATCTCTCTGTCCCTCCATGTATAGAGGTATTTACCTGTGTACATTTACCTGTCTGTAAATAGACATTGAAACTTAAAAACTGAACTTGTGTTCTGATCCATGTATGCCCTGAAAACTTAAATAAAGAAAACTGTCAAAAAAAAGTAAAATAAGAATAAGTTAGGGTAGCAATTAATTATTTTCTTAACCTCAATTGATCATTTAGTCTGTACAATGTCAGAAACTCCAGTCACATTTTTCAAGAACAAAAGGTGAAGGGTTAAAATTGCAAGTTTGAATGTTGTGTTTTCAAACAGTAGTGTTGTTTTGTTTTATTAGTTTCAGACACATAAATACAAATCACACTGATTATAAAGTGTGTGTGAGGGTGTGTTAGAAACCTGTGACGGCTTCTATAAAAACATACCCAAAGGATATCCAAAAGATAAAATGTAAATATACAAAATCAGCAGTACATTTTAAATATTAATGTCCACAAGTTTCATACAACATGCATGTAGAATTATATTTAAGAATAGAAAAGAAAATATCAGAGAAACAGGATTATATTTACAGTAAAAACAGCAGTTTCTAAGAGTGATCTTTTTTTTTCCAAATCAGATGTTTTTGACAGCAGGGTATTTTTCTAAGTCTCTTTTTTTTACATAGACAACGACAGAGGAATCTATTAAATGTACATTTACAATCCACAAGATAACTCTATTTAATTTAAGTGATTAATCTGTGAAGTGGTGACTTTTCTGAATTGTTGTAACACTGAAAGAAGAGTAAGACCACCCCCCCGCTGTCCTCTATCATCAGATACTACCTGAAGAGCAACATGGAGACGGAGACGCTGTGCTCAGACGAGGACGCTCAGGACCTGCTGCGGGAGGGACAGATCTCCCTGCTGCAGCTCAGCACGGTGGAGGTCGCCACGCAGCTCTCCATGCGAGCCTTCGAACTCTTCTGCGCCATCGAGCCCACCGAGTACATCGACGACCTGTTCAAGCTGCGGTCCAAGACGGGCTCCGCCAGCCTGAAGCGCTTCGAGGAGGCCATCAACCACGAGACCTTCTGGGTGGCCACGGAGGTGACGCGGGAGCCAAACCAGCTCAAACGCATGAAGACCGTCAAGCACTTCATCAAGATCGCGCTGCACTGCCGCGAGTGCAAGAACTTCAACTCCATGTTCGCCATCATCAGGTGAGAGCAGTTAATACATGCGTGGAGGATTGTGTCATGGTGTTATATTTTGGAAACTGAGTGGATATCTTGATTTTTATTAATATATTCTGTTGTGATTTTGCTTTTCGCTTTTACTGTGTAATCATGTATAGTTGTTTTATACTGTATTTCCTCAAATAGAAGCTGAATAATGGCTCAGGGGCGACAAAAACAAATAAAGGCCTGAGGAAAAAACAAGGGTGGATGAACTCCCGGTGGCTGTCGTACATTATGCTTAGTTGGCATGCAAATATATTTCCATCATTTTAAATTTAATAAACAATAATCAGGCTGTTTTCAACACCTTGTTATTCTGGATCAGTCATCTACAGTGTTATTGTCCAAATAGTCTGGTGTATTCAATTCAATTCAAATTCAAAAAAACTTTATTTGTCCCCAGGGGGCAATTGAAGGCACATAGAGCAGCAGTATTACACAGGGCAAGATTAGTGCAGGTTTTCTTGATGCTTTATGTAACTCACATGTATCAGTGAGAAGGACACGTGTGTGAAATGCTGATCAAGAGCAGCAACATACTACAGAAACCCTCAGTCGTGGCATGTTGCTTTCCTTTGTCTCATGTCTGACTGTTGGTCCTACAGGAGCGTAGCTGCAATAAACTGCTCTGTATTCAGTTCAAACACTCAGCATTCTTGTGACCTGCAGTGTCAGCCTGATAAGATGTTCCAGAAGCTTTGGTTATAGCTTAAAGTGGATCACAATGAGGTACTGAGGGCCACCGTGGCCTCAATTAATCCTACATTTCTTCTGCACCCTCTCTCTCCCCTGAGTTCTATTTATGGTGCTCTCTGGGATTCTCATATCTTCAAGTATCTCTTAATTATCTGAAGAGGCGAGCCGTGTTGTGTTGCATTTAAAGTGAAAGAGATAGACACAATGAAACACCGAAACAAAACCACACGCACACGTCTTAAAGTGACAGCCTTTCAAACATGATCGCAAATGCCATAGACTATAAAAAACAACGGATGTAGCAGCAGTGATGTCACCCACTGGTTTGCAGACTACCGTTTTGAAGCCACGAGTTTGGCATTTGGCCGTCGTCACCTTCACTGTTTGGAGCCAGAAGTGACCATATTTGGACAAGAAGGCGGAGCTGGGGAGGATGACGTCTATGGTTTCAATGGCGCTGCTAAGCTAAACCCATGAGCTAAACGCTAAAGACGGGGGAAAGCTGCAGATTTCCAATCAGAATCAGAATCAGAATCAGAATCAGAATAGATTTATTGCCAAGTATTTTTTTACATACAAGGAATTTGTCTTGGTGATACGGTGCATAACAAGAACACAAAAACACAAAAGTATATATAAACAAATAAAAACAGTAGGTAACAGATAAAAACAGTAGGAATATGTAAACAGTACGTTCTGTATGAAAGCTGCATAATTTAGGGAATATGTACTGGGAATATTGACAGGAATGTGCAATATATGAATGCGCTATTAGCCGATGACAGTATAATTACAAAATAAAAAATAAGATAAGATAAGATTGCAGTAATGTAATGCATCGTGCTATGAGCTGAGAACTCCGGTGTGCAAAGTTTATAAAGTGCAGCTTTATAAACCGGCTGACAGTTGAAAATCGTGTAATCGGGTAATCGTGGACGCTTAAGATCAGCAAACCTTTCCTTTATTTACTAAGATTGGTGCTACCCAATGCTGAACAAGACATTTTTTGGTGCCCAATTAACTTTCATGAAGTGAAAACACAGGTCAAAGTTCTAAGACGAAGACACAAAAACAAGTTCAGGTCTGTTTTAATGTACACAGGGTCTGGTTAGCATTGCTATACCCTCTATTTTGATTGACAGGTCGCCGTGTAGCTCCGCCCTAAAGCATCCCCTTCTTTATTCTTTATCGGCTATTTTACTCTAATTGGGACAATAATTTACAAAACGAACATCATGATGTATGGAACAAGACTTGAAACTATGTCTATTTGAGTATATGAGTATGTCTATGATTGTGACATACTAAATCTTTTTCTGGCATACTAAATAGTATGGTAGTGTGAGTATTGGAATGCCCCAAAGCTCTTCCTCCTGCCTGTATAACTAAAAACCCAGTCTGTGTAGTATGGACTTACCATTCATGGCTGTATCACACACTGAGATCATCAGCCGCTAACAAAAGCCCATTCATGGATATAAACAGCCCTCATTAACAATGACTTTCTCACTCTTCATTTCCTCAACACAAACAGACAGAAAACTGCTCTCATGCACGCACGCACGCACGCACGCACGCACACGCACGCACACGCACACCCCTGTGGGTCTATGTGTACTAAAAGGACACTGAAGCCCAAACCCGTTTTTTTGCTGTATTAGCCTGGCACCCCTTTCCACTTGGTTTACAGAGATGTGATTAGTATCAAAAAATCTGGTTTGAGCCATACAACACACACACGCACGCTCGCACGCGCGCGCACGCACACACGCACACACACACGCAGGCCCAGACATTAAATGACTGTATGTTACAGTTCTACTCACCATATGTCTACATAACAAGTCACACATTGACTGTTAAAACTGATAAAATATGGTTGAAAATATTTCATGTTTTTCTGTAAGACGTCTTTGGAATAATGATAGAAAAGACTGTATAGAGAGTGTGTAAACTCCAGTGTTGGGCTGCTCAGAGTCAAAATAGATGCTGTATATTTAGACGTGATGAGATCAAAGCCTTTCATCCCACTCTTTCAGCCTCTAAAATAAGAAAAGATTATCTTACAGTAGTCAGCCTTGTACACAGAATGAGATAAAGGACAACATAATCTGTGTTTTATGTGTTGATGGAATGACGAGCAAATCCATCAGGTTCATTTACAGGAGAGAAATGCAGAAACCAATTATTTAAAGGTTAACATCTTTTTTTTCAGAGGGGTCATGGGGGACAGAGGATCTGAAGTGTGTACATCACCAAGTGGTGTCAAGTTTTCTATAGTCATACATCTGTAGTAAAAATAAAATAATTAATTTAAATAAATTGTGAAAGTATAAAGGCTTAGAACATTATGATGGCCACCATGCTCTATTGTGTTGGTTGATACCAAACAGATTTGGTGCTAAATTTAACAACTTTTGACCACTACACAATTGATGAAAATGGTCAAAAAGACATTGAGAAACACAATAGAAAAATTAATGCTGTAATTTTTTGGCGATTGCATGGCGAGTTCTGGAAACTGGTCAGAAACCTCCCTTATTGTCAATATATGTAGGAAAGCCTGACATCCTCTCGGTATATTTGTGGATGTAAAGTTGGTCTCACAACAATGAAATTGTTACTATGGGGACTAGCATTGTCACACATGAATACAGTTGAGCTCATTGAATCCACAAGAGTCTCATATTTCCAGTAATACCCATTTGATGTAATTCCAAGACTGTTTAGGGACCCCAGTATGCAGAAATATTCAAATACACCATTTCAGAATAGGCGAAAATAACACATTTTCTACTGCATGAGAAAAACTGCATGTTTTTTGCCCCGATCTCCTTGGGATTAGAATAAAGTGGGTATGTCTGTAAAGGGGAGACTCGTTGGTACCCATAGAACCCATTTTCAATCAGATATCTGGAGGTCAGAGGTCAAGGGACCTCTTTGTAGAGTGTTTGACCTTTACCTGTTGGAAAGAATAAAACCATTTGATAATAAAATGATTGACTTGTATATCAGTTAACTTCTGGACAAGCAGGTGTGGTAAAATCTGCAAACAATGCGTATGCCTTGATGGTCTTCTAAAAATGTTTGCAGATTAGGTGTGTCCCACTGATAACAGCATCCTCTGTACTCCGCCTCACACACATTCAGAGGATTTTTAATTCATATAATGTTGGTGCTTTCCTTTGGCACCAAAACTCCTCTATTCAGGAAAAACCCTGTAATAAAATAGATAAATAATAATAACAATATTATGATTATTATGATTATTATGATTATTATTAAAAATAAAATAATAATAATAATTATTATTATTAAAAAAATAAATAATCAGAATCAGAATCGTTTTTATTGCCAAGTATTTTTTTAATCTAATTTTTTTA
>JAOVVB010000001.1:26452956-26470163 GCA_028570985.1 Heterobranchus longifilis
TTTTGTTACTTTGGTTTCAGTGTGCCTCCCGCTCCTCGACGAGGTCGTCCTAGAGTGTGATGCAGTCACTTTTGCTAGTCTGGGTCATTGAAATAAACTCGCACTTGAATATTACCCAATTCTGCACAAACATGACTCCACCATTTTATTATTCCAAAATAATGATGTGACCTTTCATGATCCACTTCAGCAAAAGTGACGCGTTCTAACACGTTTAACCTCCAACTGCGCTACTCACCAAAGCCGCCCGCATGTTTTACCCGGTTTTATTTTCAGTGCAAGTTTACTGGTTTGGTTCAAGTTGACAATTTTCTGTAACTTCATCCAAGCTTTATATTGAAGGTGAAACCCACAGTAATTTATATGTCCTGTATGAATTACTTAAAAACTTTAACCTAGATCAGGTTGCATAACCATTTACAGTATGGTACTAAAAGACAGTTTGATTCGAATGGGTAGGGCATAGAAAAAAGGGTTTCTCCTTTTATATGAAAGACCAGTACAGAGGTCACTCCTCATTCACTATGACTGAAAGAAAGAGGCCACACCTCCTTCACTAAATCTGATATAAAGAAGCCACACCTCCTTCACTAAATCTGATCAACTGAGGCCACGCCTACTGTACGTCACTAAATCTGATATAAATAGGCCACACCTCCTTTACTAAGTCTGATACAGAGGCCACACCTTTGTCACAGAGTTTGGCACAGAAGACACACCTCCTTCACTCAGCCTGATAGAAAAAGGCCACACCTCCCACACTAGGCCTGATGGAAAGAGGCCGCACCTTCTGCCCTAAGTCTGATATAATGAGGCCACACCTCCTTAACTAGGCCTGATGGAAAGAGGCCACACCTTCCTTCACTAAGTCTAATAGAATGAGACCACACCTCCTTCACTAAGTCTGATAGAAAGAGGCCACACCTCTTTGCCAATTTTGATCTGACAGACAGAAGCCACACCTATTTTACTAGGTTTTTACATCTAAGGATTGCTCATGTAAACCTTCTGTATACATCCAAAAACATCTGGAACCGTTTCAGTTGCCATTTCTTACCCTAACTCCACCCCATTCAGTCTTAAAACAAAAACCTTGCTCTTCTTTTCCCTTTTGCCTGATTGGCCGAAATGCAAAATGCATGGAATTTTCTAAGAATGCAAGGAATGTGACTTTCTGCATGTCTGTGTCTGAGAACAGTGTGGATGAAATGCTCCCCTCCCGCCAACCATTCTTACTACTGTGCTTGTTTGTGTTTGTGTGTGTGTGTGTGTGTGTGTGTGTGTGTGTGTGTAGCTCACTCAGCCAAGGCAGTGCCAATGCAGCCGTACTGGATGTGACTCAGACGGGCGGGCACAAAAAGCGCGTAAGGCGGAGTTCTTTCCTCAATGCCAAGAAGCTGTACGAGGACGCCCAGATGGCACGTAAGGTCAAGCAGTACCTGTCTAACCTCACACTGGAGACTAATGAGGAGAGCCTGCAGACGCTGTCTATACAGTGTGAACCCTCCATAAGTACACGTGAGCTTTTGTATTTATATTAAAACCATGACAACTTATCCCACCTACTGTGTGTGTTAATGCACCATACAGTCACCTGCACATCTGGATGAACTTGTAATGCTACTCGGCCTAATCTCATGTCCTTCTCACAGTGCCTAAGAGCTCAGGGGACAGGAAGAGGCCAGACACCTCGCCAGTGGTAGCACGAGCCGCCCTGCATCCACGCCAGCAGCTCCAGAAATCCAACCAGGGTCTGCAGGTGCCAACTGTCGCCCTCTACCCATCCCGCAAGAAGGTCCCCGTCAAAGACCTGCCACCGTTTGGTAAGATTTGCTGGTTAAGGCACTAGGTTGTTGGTTTGGGGATCTGAGGATCCAGGTTCAAGCCCCAGCGTTGGTGGGTTGCTACACCCCATAATACCCAGCCACTGCATGCAGTGCCGGTCCCAAGCCCGGATAAAATGGGGGGGCATCAGGAAGGGCATCCGGCGTAAAACCTGTGCCAAGTTGTGTGCGGATCACATGGTCTACTGTGGCGACCCCTCGATGGGAGCAGCTGAAAGAAAGTTGTATAATACTGTCTGATGGTGTTTGAAGACGTAAGATACTAGAGTTATTTTGTCACTAGTTTTTATCAATAATTAGCAATAATACTGTATTACACAGTATTATACATCTGACACAAGGATGTGTTACATACTGTACATAGGGTCCAATTTGAGAACCAGCAACACGTTACTACAATAAGTTGCTTATGGAAATTTGCTGACTGCTTATATACTGTATAATTTAACTTTTCATGTTTCTTACACAATGTATCATTACACACCGGAAAATTAAATACGGAAAATTTACATACTGATAAAAAAAGTAGCATGTAAAGATGAGGATTACAGCCACCATAAAAAAAAAATGATTTGACTTTAAACTCAGAATTCTGACTTTAACATCAGAGTTTCTTTTTCAGATTCATAAATTCAGAATTCTGAGAAAAAAGTCAGAACTCAAATAAAATTTCATGGTGGCTGTAATCCTCTTCCAAAGACATGCAAAGGCATGTAAATGATAAACAAAAAATGGCCCAGAATAGAGCCTTGAGGTATTCTGCAACAAGCACAGTAAGAAAATAAGTCAAACAAATTAGCGATATAGATATATATTTAAAAAAAAAAACAATAACTATACACATCTGTGGATCAAGTGTAGAAAACGTTTAGAATTTGAAAGTGTTGTGTTCTTTTTTGTCTTCGAATGTTGGAATAACTTTGTAATTCACAGTATATACAAGATCAAGATTCTATATATTTTTTTGTTTTGTCTAGTAAAATGTATGTACATGGGGAACAATGCATATTAGGGAACAAGTTAAGAACTTTTGTCATTAATTGTGTAAAAAATGAATAGACTACACGCATACTACTAAACTTTATAGTGGTGTTAAGTGAAATTTGTGACTTTATCCACAGGCACGAATTCCCCACAGTCCCTGAAGAAGATTCTGTCTCTGTCGGAGGAAGCAGCTGAGAGACACAGGAAGCAGACGGAAGATGCCATGTCCAGTACCTCGTCTCCCCCGACGTCTCCTCGCAGCTCCCCGAAGAAAGGTAACCAGGACAGACTATTTGTTCACCCATGCACACTTACTTATCAGGTATTAGTGTGTTAACAGATATCTAAAACAGATCAGTTCTGAAACCTTTAACCCTTTTGTGTGTAATCTGTGACATTGTCGCCCCCTGGTGGCAGCTCAGTAATACTGTAATACACATGTTATTTTCCAGACTTCTGCATTTAGCTCCCCCTGGTGTTCACAAGGCAGACATAATGCTAATACTAGAACATTCTGCCACCTTGTGGCAAATCATCCAAATACAAGATGCTAGAATATTCTTTAACAGTATCCTTACTGACCAGACAGTCAGCCAGACTATGCCATGGATTTTTGCATTTTTTTCCCCTGTCATGATTTGTGAAGTCTTTATACTAGACAGAGGCAATAAAATGATTTAATATACATATGAACCTGGTGTTCACTTTATTCCCCAGCACATATTCACATCCGTACCAGATTTAGGGCAGGAGGTGTGACTTACAGTCGAATGTGGAAGGTGTTGGTTAATATTTTGTGTCTGCAATAATTGTTTTACTAATTGCATTTTTGTAAGCTCTCCTTAAGGTCAGTAACCTTATTTGAGGTGAGTCTGATTTTAGACCGATGCTAAACTGGGGCGATTATAACCTTCACTTGTGCGCATCTCACCCCAAACGAGGCCGAGACGTGTTTGTTTCCTGTGACATTGTGATATTTGGGTGGCGTACCGTACGAGCTCCTGTTATGCTCAAAGATCAGGAAACTCGATGCTTTATTGATTAGTCTACTTCCGAGCACGATCCGCTTTGGTACCGAGGGACTCTGCTGCTCTTTCTGAATCTGAGTCTGGTGAAGGTGCTGCATCATTTTCTTTTGCTTTGCTTCTAAAACTAATCATGGAAAGAAAAGGGTAGGAAGACGTAAAAAAAAAAAAATCATCACTGTTTTTGCTTTGTAAGGATGTCCAGCCGAAATGTGTTTTCTTACAGAAGAAGGCGTGTGTGTGTGTTTTTATGTAGACATACATGTAGCAGTGCTCACTGGCTAGTTTAGCAGGATTTGTGATGTAATCAATAGTTAAATGCACCATAACGAACTACAACTGCTCGATCAATATATAGCATTTAAAATGCTGTAAAGTCTTAAATAAAGACACCGAGTCTGAGGTTTCTTGTTTGTCATGTAGGTTTAACAAGAGCGAGTGATAACCTGTCAGATTCGGGCCACAGTGAGATTTCTTCCCGCTCAAGTTTGGTCAGTACGTCCTCCCTGGACATGGGCCAGGACGAGCGGCGTCTCCGATACGCTCACGGGGTCATCGACGGCCACACCGGTGGTCATGGAGGTCACCGGCTCGAGCGCAGGGCCACGGCTGACCCAGACCAGTACAGTCTCGGGTGAGAGGACCTCGAAAAAGTTTAATAAATGTTCTATTTGCACTTGCAAGATACAGGTCATTAACAACATGATTATTCTTTTCATCAGCTCGTACTCATCAGTGCAGGACTGGCGTGGTATGTACGTCAGCACGGCCATGCCGTCCTCGCCGAGTTCAGAGGAGTTAAGTCAGGAGCAGGGCGACCGCGTGTCCCTGGATGCAGCAGACTCTGGACGAGGCAGCTGGACGTCCTGCTCAAGCGGCTCACACGACAGTATCCAGGCCATGCAGCAGGGCAGGAGCTGGGAGGCGCTGGCTGAAGGGGCGGGGCTCTGGGCCGGACGAGGAAGCTGGGCGTCGACCTCGTCGTGCTCGTCCTCGTCGGCGGCGTGCTGGGGAGACGAGTCCGAAGGTGACACCGGGACTATCAAGCGGAGAGGGGGTAAAGACGTGGGCACCGACCCCGACACCTGCAGCATCACGTCTACGGGATCAGAGGAGTCGAAGCAGCAGAGCCGCCGACCGTCTCCCATCACTGCCGGCACGACCAAGACCAACCTGCGTAAGACATACACTCATCATAATTCAAATCCTCGTTTCGTTTTTTTTTTTATTTCCACAACACCAGTCACTCATTACTTGTCCTCCGTTTTCCCGCGCAGCGCGTAAAGACGGTCGATACCGCGACCCCCCTCCCACTCCTCCAGGCTACACGGCCCTGTCCATCTCTGAGGTGACGGAAGGGACGACGCACACGACCAGGAGGCCTCCAGACTACACCACGGCGCTACAGCGCTCCCGCCTCGTTACACACTCGCCCAAACCGGGGACCGAGCGTGCGGGAGAGGATGACGAAGAGGAGGAAGAGGTAGAGGAGGAGGGTGAGTGCTTTTCTCCCAAACTCAGAGGTCAGAGGAGGAGAGGTCCACATACAGCAGTGCCCCCCAGGCCATGAGTCACACACACCACCATGGCAGGCAGGTAAAACCACCCAAACTTCAGCTCACACACACACACACACACACACACACACACGCTCCCACTCACTCACTCACTCACTCACTCATATATTTAACACCAAACCTGCACCGCATGCAAGAAAGTGCACCCTGTTCACCCTGCCTAGCAGCCACCACCCAGCATGTCACGTAGTGCCTGTCAGGAGACGGACAAGACCTGCCTATGCCGTGGTGGCAACATCCCTCCCATCACTTATTTCTGTGTGTGCGTGTTCACGTGTGTGTGTGTATGTGTTTGTAATGACACCAGACTTACTCAAGCTAGGATTTAATTCAAGAATTGAAACCCACAAAGTTTTCAGTCACAAAACGTAACCGATAAACCAAGACGTCTTCACTTTGTGCTAAGAAGAAATCTGCACTAGAGCTCTTTGTAGACTTCAGACTATGTCGACTTTATATTGGACTGACTGACACTCGTAGTTAAGTGTGTGTGTTTGTGTCTGTGTGGTATGAGGAGTTATATGCATGTAGTCCAGCCCACTACCAAAAACTGTTTAAACAGCATTTGTCAAAAGAAATTCTTTATATATAATATATACTGTATATGACTGAAAAAAGCATTTTTCAAACTAAAGTTATCGTTCACGTCAAAATCTCACACTTTGCTCTAAATAAAATAACTAATTACACATGACTCACCGTATAATCCCTTATAAAGCTCGAACGTTATAGCAGCTTTATCCAACTTTGTCTTTAGCGAGCTCAATATAAAATTGCAGTGTATCTAAAGCCTTTGCATTTTCATTGTTCCTTAACACAAGCCTCAATCTTAGATAGTGTGCTATTGGATGTGCTTAATATTTTTAATACTCTATACGCCATGTACACTAGCTCTAAAAGTATGTACACCCACAGTGTCATAGAGTCTAAATACTAGGGATGGGAATTGGCACCAAGCAGCACCCGATACGATATTACGATACCTAGGTGCCGATTCGATTAATATTGCTATTCTGTATCTCAATAAATATCCCAATTTAATATGACATTTTTTCTAAATGTAAAATCTTGAACCTTTAAGATAACACAAAACAAACTCGTCAGAACCCAATATTTTTATGCCGTAGCTTCACGACTGATTCGTTCTTTATTGCGTTAGTTTTCTCACTTAGAAAACAATCGCATCAGTTAAAAAATACGAACTAACTTCGAGTTCAAAATGTAACTTTAAATTAAACAAAAATCTACATTATTACTGAGCAGCATATATCTCATATGTCATCCGCTATAATTATTATTATATTATTATAGCAAATAATTCACTCCTACCACACGCCATGCCAGTGTGTGAGCAGTTTATAGCACCACCTGTTGGATTATAAAGAAACAGCGAGGTTTTACCACCTTAAATGAGTATATCATTCAGCTGAAATGTGTTTTAGATTTGAGGCTAAATTTATTATAATTAAAACACTTCTTGGTAGTGGACTCAGACTTTTTAATCACCTGCTGTCTTAGGGTGTAATAAATATCCTGTCTGATTTGATGGGCGGAGCCTAACTCGGTTTCTCTTCCTTTTTCCAGAGGACGAGCAGGTGTCCGCCGTGTGAACAGACATCACTTCCCTTACTGTTCGGCTCTCGCTGCAGTGACCGAAGGCCCGTGAGGCCGGTCAAAGGCAGACAGACAGCCAGAGCAACCAATCATCACCTCGATGCCACTGCCTGTCTCTCTCCTGATTGGTGGATTCATCTCCCTTCTCTGCCTTAAAGCGTCATGAGGGGTTTTGTCACCCTGCATGCTAAAAATACTGTGAAGAAAGGAAGAGAACGTTCAAAACGAAAGAAATTACCTGGCACTTTGGAAAAATCTAATTATTTAGCTTAAAGTAGTAACAAACAAACAAAAAAAAAAACACAAAAAAACAAGAAGAAGAACTTGAACCTGAATTTAAAATGAACACACAGCGGTGCGACATTCACACAAAGACAAGACTGCCGTTGACAGTCACCGATAGACGTTTCTTCCCTTCCTGACACATCCTCACAAAACGTTTTTTCCTCATCTGCACTTTTTATGTATGTTTTATAAGAACAAAACGCACATGATCTTCATCATCTCATCTGGAACATACACATTCTACATGGGTGAAAGTGAAAACATGTAGGGGAGAAAAAAAACAACACTCACACAGAGACTCTTTGTATGCGAATCGGCACTCGTCTGTACAATGTGCGCGTCACTGTTGCAGTATTAATTGAGCTTTCGGGGGTTGGTGGATGTCGGAGAACTGGAAAGCCACACAGCAAGGAGGAAATGAAGCACGCTGGCGTGACTAGGCGTTTGGGTGCGTCCTAAAGCCTTTCGCTACGTATACAGCACCCTGCTTCATGTTGTAAATGGAGAGATGTTTGACTTGTACTTTTGACTTGGGTACATGTCGAGGGAAAGGTCAGGCCCAAACTGAGAGCTAAACCCATCAGGAACCAGGAGATGTCATTGGCGTGCTCTGCTACTTGATTCGAGTAGAACTAAGCTGGTATCCAGAGTGCTGTTTGGATCTCAGAAACTAATCAGAGGAAGCTAATCAACAGGCAAGACGTTTGAGATTTTTGTGTCTCAATTGTTTTTTTTGTTCATCATTCCCCCCATCTCAACCACTGCTGTCACTTGTAAAGAACTGTACAGTTGACACCAAACTCCACTGGTGCATTACTCTACTCTCTCGAGTTCTTTACAAAGAATTTAAGATTACAAACCTTCAGACATACCAGGATTCCAAAGGCAAGATTTTTGGCTCGACCAATTTTGTGTCCTATGAAAAATAAGGGATTTAAGAGATGGTCCCAAACTCCACCTAGAATTCTTTGATGATTATTAGTGTGTGAACTTGCATGGAGATGCCAGTAACTTTGTACAGGAACCCAAAGACTATATTTTAATTTAATTTATTTCACTTGAAAAATTGTTGCTCCTGCCCCCACTTCCTTTTCAAAGAGAGGACAATATGTTTGCCACAGGCCTTATTTAAAAGAACAGGAAAATTATAAAATCTTGGAGCTGAACTTACTTCAATACCTGACGCCGTAATCCAGGGGCGAAGTCTCATCTTAGAGTTTTTATTCTTGTCCAGTTTCATGCTCAAAGCAAGAGAGTTGTTTCAGTCCTGTGTAAATGAAATGAATTGACTGACCTGACTTGAATTGAATTGCAGCTACAGTAGCTCCCCCACATTTCTATAATTCTGGACAGTTTACCCTGTATTTTGGGGTACAGGGTTGCTCGAGTAACTGGTTACAGCGATCTAGAAGTTATTCTTTACCACTGAGAGTTTTTGTTCCTGCCCCTCTCTTGGGAAGAAAACGAGACCTTGGTTCGGAGGGACCATTTGACTCCATTCTTAATCGCTCTGGGACTCCAAACAAGTCCCTAAGATTATTTGGTTGTTGTTTTTTTAAATGTGAGTTTACATGGAAGGGCATCTAAAGCTTATCTCCTTTTAGAGTAGGAATCTTCCACTCCAGTCATGCAGAGCCAGCTTTGGTTATTCTTATTCTCAACCAATATGTTAAATACACTAGGTTCAGTGGGTGTGTTTAGGTGTTGGTCAATTATAGATTGTGCTGAACACCGCCTTTCCTGCACTGGAATTGAAGATCCCTTATTTTGAGGTTTAGCTTTTGCCCCATCAGATCCAGGTTGACGGGAAAGCTTGGGCATTGTTCTTGACACCACTGGTCTCTACTTTTGCATGACCTTATCAACTCCTTCATGTTGCAAGAAATATTTGGGTGGATGTAAGAATGTAAGGTTGTACGTTATGAGGTTACAATAGTCTTCGAGCTAGGTATGTTTCCCCTAAGCATGATCCCACACATTTGGACAAAAATCAAGCCCATTTGGTGCCTGATCCATCCATCCATCCATCCATCCAGTTCATTCCCATTTCACAAAAGAAAAATGATGAGAGGTTATGAGGTTACAAGTTTGGTATAATCCACAGTCATCCTGGCCTTTTTTATCCCTGCATTATTCCACCCATATGAAAGATCTTGGTTTCACCACTGGTGCTTGACACCGTCCGGGTAATTTCCAATCATTATTGATTCCTGGTTCTCGTAACCTTAGGGGCAAGTTTTTTTCCCCTGTAACCCACTTGAAGGAACACCCGACCATTATTTCATCCAGTGTGCCGCTTTAATTTTGTACGGAACAAAATTTACACCAATTTCTAACGACTCTCGACTGCATTCCCATTGATCCACAAATGATCATGGTTTCTTCTGAGCTTTGTTAGTTCTGTTGTTCTGTTCTCATAAAAAAGTTTCACATGGATGAAATACCATGAGTTGCCTATCAGAATGGATCATAGGCAGGAAATGACGAATCGATCAGACGATTTTTAGAAGGAAATCTCTTTTCCAAAGTGCTTCAAGTCTTTAAACAAATGTCTCGTTGCTCAAAATAAGTCTATGGTGAACAGGATGTATATTAAGATGATTCATTGGGTGACTTTTCTCTTGCCCAAACTGAAAGTTATCACAACTACCTATTACTATGGTATGTAGAGATGACTGTCATGACAAACGCCTGTCCAGCCAGTGAAGTCCACGCTTGACTGGGTGCTACTTCCGTTCTGATGCGAACACGTTGCGGTTTTTGAGGTGCTACATAGGCTTTATGAAGACATATAAACCTGCTTGTGTCACCCTGCACATAAAGAAGGGATCTGGATTCGGAGCTGAAGAGCTCACAAGAACTTTTAGAAACGTGAAACTTCTACGACTCCGGTGGGGAAGGAACGCCTAAAACCCGAGCCGAAGGCTGCCAAGTTGATTCGAACTCAACCGGTGAGAAGTCACTATTGTTTATCGTTTATTTTTAATCACTGAGTTAAACTGATCACATTGATCAGTAGTTTAGAACTGATATTCTTTGAGGGAGGGGTAGGGGAAAAAAAGATTGCAGTGTTTTCCACTGTACCCTGTAATATTATAATATCATGTCAACATTTCTTTCTCTTCTTGCTGTACTTTTTCCTTTTTTTTTTTTGTAAAGGTTGCCGTCGTTTAAAAAAAAAATGAATCACATTTGTAAATCAGTGGTTATATAAATCATTCACCTCCATTAGAATTTTTAAAACTAGTCATGCTTTTTCTGGCGAGCTGAGTGGAGTCGTCTTTCGAAAAAAAAAAAAAAAAAGATAAGTTGCACAAACTGTACAAGCATAAGATAAATCGTAGTAGTTAGCACTGCTACTTTGTTCGATGTGTGATGTCAAGTGAGAAGTGTACATTTAGCTGGTGAAGATTCTCTCATTCTTGACTACTTTTACCTGTACGTCTTTTACAAAGACAATTGGTGGAGTATGTATCGTTTGTTATTTTTTGTCTTCTTTTTTTTTCCTTTTTGTATTTTTAATACAATAATTGTAAATATTGGTTATATTTTTGTTGAACTGTAGAAATGTACTATGTTTATGCCTCAACATCCAGTTTATATAAAGCTGGTAATCAATAAATGCGAGAAAAGAAACTGAGTTGTAGGTTTCAAATGCACTTTTCTTTTTTTTTCCTCCTTTTTTTCTTTTTTTTTTTCTTGTTGGTTTCCCCATCAACTCATTCTCTTGGGAAAATTGTTACTTTAAATGACACCATCTAATGTTTGCACAAGATGAGACATGGAATTAACTTGAAATGTGTATATGATATGTTTTTTTTTTTTTACTGACATGAGTCAGAATGAATAAAAAGACACTGATGCCTACTTGCTCTGCTTCTATAACAGTATCTTCCCTTCTTCATCACACTGATGGATGTGTAAAGGTGAGTTGCTCATTTTCCTGTGTAAGTATTTGACCCCATTGGAACTTTTTCTGTGGACTGGATTGGGATTATGTGTACAGTATATCTGAAACGGATACAAAATGGCCCATGCATTTGAAATGGGGGGAAAAATCTATATAGAGCAATTATTAAAACACTAATGTGTTACACTACTGCATTTGGTTATTATATTAATGCATGTATCCCAGGGTTTCGCTAGTGCTTGGACACCATCTGAGTAGAAAGTTTTCTCAGTATGCCAGAGCCATAATCAGACTGCTTGCTTCATGTCTGAAACCCCGGCCTCCCAGGAACTCCTTTAAAGGCCCAAACATGCGGGAAATTATTTGGAGTGAGGTCAGGACTGTACAGGGGACGTGGTAATAACTTCCAGCCAAGTTCCTGTAATGTGCAAGTGGTGTTGGTGAATGATTGTGTGTACAGTTCACACGGATAGATGTGTCTCTTTCACAAGTTATCTGTCAATTTTCAAGGTTGAGGAATTCGACTCCCTGAATGTTCATAAGATCAACTGCCGCACCACCTTGGTTAGGATAATCATTCACAGGCGTACAGTCTTCTTTAAAATGTTTTCACCGTTCCAATGTTTTAATGCAACTAAGAGTCTAGTCAGTGTACTGTACTGCGCTTGAAGTCTTCTGTAAATCACATTTGTTCATTAGAAATTTCATCACATCATATATATATGATTTCCAAGTAGTTTATTTAATCTTTCTACCTTGAATGGTATCCAAGCACGAGTGAAACACTGGGATTAGTGTAGCAGGGGATTGTTTTGGATCTTCTGTTATTCTGCACATCTAAAAGTCCTGATTTGACCCGAACGGCCATTGTATGGGAACGTGTAAGTGTGTGTGCTTGTGAACATCCTCGTTTATCATTCTGCACAAGTCCAAGCCTTGAGACAGCCTTAAATTTGCATTGTTCATTAAGCCTCATGATGCAAAGGATAGTTTGATCTCTTTGACTCTGAACTATGATCGATGGCCTGATAACGGCTCTTTTCCACATCATTTCAGTCAAGACTGAAAGAAACATTGCTTCCTGAAGAACACATCCCAAAGCATCAAAAATATTTAATAATTTATGATTTTATAAATTCCTGGGAAGTGCGGCATTTTAGACTCCTGGCTCATTTTTTACAATTTACATACTGTATCAGCATGGAAGTGTTGTGTAATCCTCCATGTAATTTATTTTATTATCTTGTTTCATCTTTTAACTTATCCTTGATTTGATCTGGAAGGTGTCCTTGGGTGACTAGAAAGGCGCATATATAAATAAAATTCATTATTATTATTACTATTAATCTGATGATCACATGGATTTCCAAGGTCTGAGAGTTCCAATGTCTCCGAATAACACACTTTTGGTCTGTCTATTCTTTCTTTTGCAGTTTGTACATTTTGAGGCAAGGAACACTCCCAGTAATTCTGGCATCCATTTTTAATATTCAGTGTTCTTTGTTAAATGTGATATTTTATATAAATATTTATAGAAAATCATTACAGAGCAGCAGTGTTAAGTTGGCATTCTCTTCATTAAAGCTCTGATTCACAGGTTCACACTGCTACTCTGATACTTTGACACTTATAAATTATATGTTTCTTCATCATGCATGTATTCAATTATGCCTTTTCTCTTTGATAGCCTTTGACTTCATCCAGAAGGCATGCACGAACATTTTCTACTAATGCCTCATCATTTACATTTTAACCGTAGCAGTTTTTTTCATCGCTTTTTGATATGTAGGATGTCTGGAAACTCCTGGACACTTTTATGTTTTGTTATGGTTTATATTTCTCCCTTTAGCAATGTCCAATTAAATGCCAAACAAAACCTCATATGTCAGAGTTAAAGGGACAAATAACATCCATGACGTCACCCATAGTTTTTCTGAAGAGTGGTGATCTGTGGGAGCCTCTGGTCGACACCAGCTTAGCAGGAGCTGACTCCACCTGAACCAGGTTAATTCTTAAATGGGCAGAAAGGACAACACCTGGCTGTTGGTTGGAACATGGCTACTTACCTCAGTTACCACAAGCTAGCTAGCTTAGCTTTTTAGCTTAGTTAAAATGCTACGCTGGCTACTGTAATGTGAATTTATACACTAACGCTACTTTGCATTTGTCATCCACACCTTTCATGTTGTCTCATGTAACGATTTCAGTTAGCTGGCTTTGCTGAAGTGATGCATAGCAGACAGCTAGCGGTTTGACACCTGCATACACTTTTAATGAAACTTTAACTATGGAGTTACATAAACATTCACCCATGTAGAGCCGTCATGAATGCGAAATGTAGATATGGAGCCTGTAAACATGTTCATTTCTGTTGTAAAGTTGGACATTTTAACATGACGTCTAAGGAGATTGACTCGCATTTTTGGGTCATTCGACGAACTGTACATTTTGACATTTTTACATTTTATGGCCGTGTGGCACTCATTTTTCAGAACCGGAGGTTGCCACTTGGTTGGGCCAGCCATATTATGGCGCAGCTAGTGGATGGCAGCTTGGCAGTGCTGTGGGTTGAGGTCCAAACTACTGATCAGTATGCCCTAAGCCTTAACCTTTGAGTCACCACTGCTTATGTTTCTGGCTTTGATAAAATATGGAAATATTTTGTATGAATTATGTATTCATAACTTTAAATACTTTATCTTCGTTAATCTTAATGTATCAGTTTTATGTATTTTTCGTAAGATTTGGTCTCTCATCTACCAACATGTGTGTCTTAGCCACCTGTTCATATGTGTCTACCTGCTTTGGGGTTTCTTGTTAGCAACATTGACACATTGATCACCTCTGCAGGTTAATGATGACCTCCTCATTTTCTTGGATGTTTAACATCATTGCCATAATTTGACAAAGACACCATTTATATATACATACACACATACACACACATAAGAGGGGGTGGGGCTCAGGGAACTCATGGCACAAGGCAGGGTCCATCTGAATCGAGTGCCAACCCATTGCAGTGCATAAGCGCACACACTTACAAAACCAATCATACACTAAGGGCAATTTGGAAATGGAAATTTGGAATCAGATTACACCGCGTGTCTTTGGACTATGGGAGGAAATCAGAGTATCTAAAGGAAACCCACCAATCAGGATAACCTGCAAACTCCATGCACACATCCACTCCAGGGGCAAGATTGCAACCCCCAACCCTGGATTGAAAGGCAATAGTGTTTACCACTAAGCCATTGTGCTGTAATTACCACTAGTGCAGGGAAAGAAGTATGTTTTGGTATTTTTTCTGGTGTTAGGATTGTGCAACAGGAAGTTGAAGCGTGGCATATCTTCGAGTATTGTTTCATGTACTGTAACTGTAGATGTTATTAATCTAACAATCAAACAAGGGATGTCCTATTAGACTTTTATACTTCATTTTTAAGAATGAAATAGCACTCTGAAGTACTGTATAAGAGGGAATTTCAGTGATGTGGAACTGCTGCTGTTTATTAACTGTACTGATAAATATCCACATATAAGGCTCGCATCTGGAATCATACTAACTTTCTAATGAATAATGGTTTCTAAAGCAGTCTTGTGTACTGGAAAGTGATACTTGAATAAAAGTACAAGAATCTCACCAAAAAATGACTTTGGTAAAAGTTAAAGCCACCTTTTAGAAGGCGATTTTTTTTTTCCTTGAGTAAAAGTCTTTAAAAATCCCATATTTTATGTATTTAGTATCAAAAGTAATTTTCTCATATTACATTTTTAAAGTAGTTAGAAATTTGATTATGATATAATATTTTATTGTGGCTTCCTTATAGAGAAGCATAATATTTTAGTTAAAAATTTTCATGTACACTAGCCAGCAAACTTAGCTAGCCTGGGCATTACATTAGCCAGATATCTGAACAGGTTTATGATAAAAAAAAAAAAAAAGTGATATAACCTTGACATTGTGGCTCCACTGAATCAACATTATTTAAACGTATTTAAAGTGACTGGGGAGACAGTAGGTTTGAACAGAAAACGCTGATAAGATCAACAGAAGTTTTATTATAACTGGAGTGCGGATAATTTTTGACTCAAAGTTTTGTATTATGTAACATGACAATGCTATTTATTAGTAACAACTCATTCGCATGGAGTTGTACGGTTGACAGACTACAAAATTTAAGATTAATAACATGATTGTAAAGTCCAACAAAAAACTTTTTTTTTTCTATGGAGACATTTGTTTAGCATCTTAAGTAACAGTCATGATGTTTCATAAAGTTATATATATATATATATATAGAGAGAGAGATAGAGATGGAGAGAAATGCTGGTGAGGAAATAAATGTTTATAGGAATAAACAGCTTACATATAATGTAAGTGATAAAGAATTACTTGGCCCTCGGACACCATAAACCAATAAAATGCACAACATTTAAAATGCATACAGTAGTCATTCAATAAATGCATCTTGCATAGGGGCCACTGCACATACACCGTGTGTTATGATCTGAGGTTGCTTCATTCGCTCAGGTCATCTAGGCTCGGAATTGTTATGCGGCAATAAAATTAAGCTAGCTGATGACCTGACTGTACTGAATGATCAGGTTATCACATCTATGAAGTTTTTCTTTCCTGATGGCTCAGGCATATTCCATTGAAATTGTGATGTGGGGGGGGGGGGCATTTTCACACATGATGTTGCCACCATTGGAAGTCTTTTATCTAAAGATAATTTAAAGTTTTACCAGCAAAAAGTGATGTATTTTTTCCCATTCCTTAAACAACTGATTTAAAACAGAGTCGGTTGAGTCAAAACTACTTTTTGAACTTTTTCCTTCTCATTCTGGCAGCTTTAATAAAATATCTGTTCAGGGAAGAAGCTTGTGTCTCCTGCATTAAAATTCAAGTGTTCTATCTATGCAGTGTGTGAATGTGTTTTGTTGGTGTGGATATGGAGTTTTAAAAGAGAATGACTGATTATACCTCTATTACATAAATACTAAATAATGGACTTTCCAATATATATAAAATTTAATCATCTAAAAGCAATATGTATGTAAGAAAAGAATTAAATATACCATAGTGTGCTGTTATTGGAAATAACTACTGACACGGTGGTGTGATTTGTGAAGGAGAATTACATTCAATTACATTTTGACCATTCACTTTTTATCCATTTTTTTATTTAGTCAGGATGTCATCTGTTTTGTTGTTTTCTTGTGATGTCAAGCTTTCACAAAGTGCTGTGGAGACCCCTTCCAGAAATGGTATAAAAATGATAAACATCTGTTTTTAGAAAACCTCATCATATTAAATACAAGGGATGTTCAAGTCAAACCAGGATAAAATTTCGGAAAGATTTTTCTGTATTGAAGGATTGACATTTACAGATGTCTTTAAGCACAGTACGGTGATGAGCCTCTTAGCTGCAGTAAAGCATTTGAAGGATGCAAACCTTTTTAAAAAGGTCCGTACACCAGTGAATAAAGATCCCGGCCGAAGTGGCTCAGAGCCCACTGCAGTCGTCCCATGAACATTCAGCGAGTGGAACCCCTGATCCTTAAAAATTGAAGGATAACTTGTTGCCAACTTGAGTAAGAGGTTCATCTGTCTGTTGGAACTGTACAACATTCACTAACACCACTTGTACTTTACAGGAACTCGGCTGGGAGTTATCCACCACATCCCCCATACAGTCCTGTCCTCGCTCTAAGCCATTCCCACATGTTTGAGTCATTAAAGGAGTTCCTAGAGGGCCAGCGTTTCAGACGTGAAGCAGGCAATTCGACCATGGCTCCGGCGTACTGAGAAAATGTCCTACTGTACCTTGATGGTGTCCAAGCACTAATGAAAGGCTGTGACAAGTGCATTAGTGTAGCAAGGAATATTATATAGCGAAATAAAGGGAGTTTTTACTCTCATAACTGTGCTCTGTTATTCTGCACAATCAAAAGTCCCAGTTTGACT
>JAOVVB010000001.1:26470263-26484318 GCA_028570985.1 Heterobranchus longifilis
CAAGGAATATTATATAGCGAAATAAAGGGAGTTTTTACTCCCATAACTGTGCTCTGTTATTCTGCACAATCAAAAGTCCCAGTTTGACTTGAACACTCCTTGTACAAACCACTTCCATTTTTTTTGCATCTCATTTTGTAAGTTTTTTACAACGTCTTACTTTAAGTTTATGGGCTGTTCAGTCAAATGACTAACATGACATTTTACACTGAACAGGATCAGGTTTTGTTCTACTATTGTTCTGTTTTATATTTCAACTATGAGTAGCAACCAAAGTTTACTACTAATAGACAGCATTGCATAACATAATTTTTATTGTAATTATTAATGCTAATAATGGTTAATTAATGAATAATATTTGTATTATGGTCTTATGTTATTTTTGTCCTGATTTTGTAACAGCAGTAGGTTACTTCTGGTCATACATTACAGGATCTTATCATGGGTAATGATGTATTTATGGTGTTTCACATTTACAAAAGGTTTATTTCACATACAGTATTTACAGTTTACTGACTTTTACCGTAATGCTTTGACAATTTTTCACCCTAAAGTTTTATTATGCTACGTGTCTTGTGTACAGTTGGCTAGAAACGCATTATTCCAGGACTCAAGTCGTTGCGTTTTTAGCCCAGTTTAGCACAATATTTGTTAACTTTAAAATCCCAGTTTCAGTCTAAACTGCAGTCCTGTATAATTAAATTGATTTATAAATAATGAAGATTGACAATTGAAATAACAATAAAAAAAAAGAATGACTGAGAAAACTAATTTAGCCAGCTGCTGTTTGCAAGCTTGCGCGTGGTTCAGAAATCACACCTAGTGCGTTATGATTATTTAGGAGAATTTGGTCTCGTCTATTATTGGGTAGACACCTGGAAGGGGAAGGCGGCACGGTGGCTTAGTGGTTAGCACTATCGCCTAGCACCTCCAGGGTCCGGGTTCGATTATCGCCTCTGGTCTGTATGCATGGAGTTTGTATGTTGTCCTTGTACTTGATGAGTTTCCCCCAGGTAGTCCGGTTTCCTCCCACAGTCCAAAGACATGTAGATTAGGCTAATTGGCGTTCCCAGATTGCTCATAGTGTGTGAATGTTGACCGAAGGTGGTCGTAAAAATGGTAGCCACCATTGGCCTCCATGGTCCCTGGTTGGACTACAGAGGTTTCTAGATGGATATGGTCCTAGAGGGTGAAGGCATTACTTAAATAAGCGTGGTTAAAAATTTCCAAATGTATATGTCTAGTCAGGGATTTATGAGATCAAAGTTTTTTCTTCTACATAATCTTTTAAAGAAGAATATTTTTTCTTTTTAATATTACTCTCTTTTCATGTTTCTTTTAGTGAAGATACAAAGGAAGATCACAGGATCATTTAAAAATTAATGGAACAAAATGATGGAGTGTATTAAATGAGCAGCTACAGTATGTTATAGATCCAACATTTTGAACTGTTATTAAAAAAAAAAAATTATCATAGATTGTTCGTACAAAGAGACTAAGGCTGGAACTATGGCTTTTGTTCACCCAGCAGAGTGCACTATTTTATAAGGAATGTGTGTGTGTGTGTGTGTGTGTGTGTGTGTGTGTGTGTGTGTAGGCTTATCTAGGCCAAGCAGCCGGTCAGTGTTTTTGCAGCACTTTTGGTCAGAGCTGGGGTAAATGAAGCGATTAAGAGCCATAAAGCGATGTGATTGGCGTCTTTCCTTCAGGAAAAGCAGCTCTTCACTGTTCGCAGATGGAGTGTGGAGCAGAAGAGACTGAGGAAAACCTAAATGGAAAAGGAAGAAAAGGATAGAACCCTGTGAAGCAGCTCTAAAAGTCTATTGATCTCATGTGTGTAACCTGACATGTCTAATACAGCAGGACTAAACCAGATGTAAGAGCAACCTTGTAAAAGTCCGGTAATCGGATGGAGCACACAGATGGAAGTCCTGAACCGCTTCACAAATGTAATGCACAAGTCTTACGAATGTGTCTGATTGGGAGCGCTGAACCGAGACACTGACCGTGTCAAACATGTTTAAGATGCTTTTTATACGGGTTTTAAGCAAGGTTTCTGCCACAGTGCTTTAGATGTTGGCGTTCTGATTGGTCAGAAGGTGGTTGTTCATTTTCTTTATGCTGCAAATACGAGGGTGAGTCAAAAATTACCCGCACTTCGGTTTATGAAAGCTTCTGTTGGCCGCACTTATAAGACCTTATAAGCACTTTGCGTTCAAGGCTACTGTATCCCCAGTTACTGCTGTGCAGGTGTGAACATGTTACATCAGTTCATCTGTAAGTGCGATGTGAGCAAAAATGGATGCCCCACTTGTGATTCGCATAAAAAAAGAGTGGCGTGCTGTGAGACTTTTTGAGTATGAAGAAAGTGTTTTGTCACGAAGAAGTGTGTATGTGTTAGCCATCAAGAACGGACCGGATGCCTGTCCATGTCCACAGCTAATGATGACGACATCACATCCTCCCCATAGTCCTCATCTCGCTTCATCAAACTTTGACCCGTTTGGTCTCTGAAAGCAGCCCTACGAGGATGAAGATAAACGTCTGATGAAAAAGTGAAGACAGCGGTGCATTCGTAGCTCACAGCTCCACCTAAAACATTTTTAATGAGGGAATATGAAATCCTGTTGACAGATGGACAAAGTGTATTGAAAAGCAAGAGATTACAGCGATACCTCGGCAGACGGATTTAATCCATTCCGGAGACGAGTTCTTGAGGCAGAATTTGCATTGTGAAATGCATTTTCCAATAGAAAATAATTTTAATTATACCAATTTCCAACTTTATAATCATATCTGTATATATATAAAAACAATCTAAATATTTAGAAATGCCATGTAAATGAAGTAAAATATGAAATAAATAGACATTAAACCTCACATAACCTTAATTTATGATTAACCTTAATTTATGAGCACCGGCTGTTTTAAAAACCATACTAAAAGTGGCGCCCTTTCTTTCTTCCTACCATCTGTGCTAACATTCTTGGGACCCATGGTGCTACACCTTCACTAAATCTTGCATCAAATGCAAAAAAATGTAAACTCTCTTTGCTTGGCTTTTCACTGACACAAGTTTTGAACGGCTCCCGGACGTACTGGAATTATGTATACTTCAGTCGCGCATATACTGAAAGTGCTTCGCATGCTGAGGCAAAAAATTTAGTTCTTAATGCGAAAATTCGCAAGGCATAAGGTTCGTATGCTGCGGTACCACTGTATGTCAAAAAATTATTTATTTGTTTTTTGTAAAAAAATTTTTTTTATTAAAATCAATGCTAAAAAAGTGCTTCCTAACAGTAGTTTTATACCTCGGGAAAAGTCTTCAGGGCAGAGCAGGTTACACTTCCTGTCACATGATTATAACATGAGCGATAATAGAAACTAACTTACAATGTAACTGCAAAATGTTTAAAAGTCATACTATGTCGTTCATTAATGAATTTTAAATGATCACTGTTATCAAATTTCCTTGATGTAAGAGGGATAAGACACCTTAAGGATGTGGGATTATTACAATATAATCATGTACACTAGCTCTCTCATGTCAGGCTTCATCACACTACAACATTATTAATTATTTTCTTATAACAGCACAACTCTTTCGTTCCTTACATAATATATCATGTGCATGTTTTTTTTTTGTTTTTTTTTTGGAAATATGGATAAGTTAAACATAAACAAATGACGGAAGGAAGTAAAATGAAATCCAAACTACAAAACTCTACGGGATTAGCTTGAATTTAAAGGACTCTTTTAAACCACCTTTCATTCTGACTTGAATCTTGAATTGCAGGGTCAATCATTCAGAGGTGCTTTGCTGAAAGCAAAGCATCATGGGGTTTCAAAAAGGTTACACTTCAAAAAGGTTACACTTCAGCTGCTGTTCTGAATAACACAATAATTCTAGTTTGACAGGACAAAAAAAAAAACCTGTACTGTTAATGTTTTTGCTGCTTGGTCAAACCTGATGTATCAGATGATATAATCCTGTAGTTCAGTCTAAAACACTTGTTTTTTAACCTTGTCAGGAAAAAAAATAAAGTCACCCCCTCCATTTTTTTTAAATTATTATTGGAGGCCTTTAGTTTTGATTACAGTGCTCATTTGCTGTAGAATTATTTTGACAGCCTTACAGTATGCAATGTCACAGCATTTAATTCCATTCAGATTTGGTCGAGATGTTATCAGTGATGGGAGAGTCAAACCACTCCGTAAAGTCTTTTCTAGCACATTCCAAAGTCTTTCAATAAGCTTAAGGTCAGGACTCTGTGCTGACCATTTCAGATGTGAAAATGCTCCCAGAAGCACTCTTTCACAATTTGAGTCCTGTAATGTATACACGACCAGTCAAAAGTCTGGACACACCACCTACTGTAATTCCATGTTCCATTTCTTGATTTTTATTTTTTTCTACATTGTACAGTATATCTACGGTGGCCGAGAAGTGCAAAAAAAAAAATTGCAAAACCGAAAACAAAATAACAAATTTAAAAACAAAATAACAAAACCTAAAACAAAATAACAAAACCAAATACAATGTAACAAATCCGAAAACACAACGACATATCCAGAAACAAATTACCTAATGAGAAAACACAACGAGAATTCACTCAAACCAGAAAAGTTCGCAAATTAAATTCTTATTGCTGATTGGATGAGACATCTGTCACTCAAGACATACCAGCAATACTATCAAGTGAAGTCAGAATCATTTTTAAAGCACATTTAACACAACTTAGTTGACCAAAGTGTTGTATAATCCTAAAAAACTGAAATGAATCCTTAAATGAAAATACATTTTCAGATGTCTTGTCCAATCAGCGGTGAGAATGTCATTCGCAAACCACACCCACCTTTGATTGCTTGTTGATTCTTACCGCTGATTGGACGAGACATCTGTCACTCAAAATACACAGGAAGTACTGCAGCCACACTGACATTTAGTTGTATTTTCATTTCTACCTGTTTTTGTTCTTCTATCTGATGCTCAGAGCAGGCATGTAAAGTATATATGCATTAATTATGGAACACATTTAGTAGCTAAAACAATGTGTGCTGTATCAATTTATGACACAAGTACAAAAACAGCTGTGGAATTCCCTAAGAGAGCTTTTACACACATCATAATTGTCTCTATGTGAGGAATTAAACACAACATGGTGCGGGGTTTAATGCAGAGTATACATTATCCAAAGTTCATTCTTTCCCAATAACAGCAGGTCAGAGTGCTTTATTTTTTTATGCACCATCAATTTTCTAATTACTACAATATTTTAGTGATTACATTGTGACATGACAAACTTTTCTCATCCATTTGCAGCTACATTAAATGTTGTAGAATGTCCACAAAACAATTCAGTCTCCATTTTTACTTGTGCTGTAGCAGCTGGAAATAAGCATTCTCTCAGCCATTTTTTGTTTACTCCCTTGATGGTAATAAGACAATACTTAATAACAATACAAAAAAATAAGTCCTGAAAACTTTTTTTGGGTCAGGAAAAGCTTTAACTCGGTGTGCTACAAAATTGCTGGCACTGGAGTCTTCTTCCACAAATGCTGATCTCTCCTCACAAAAAAGTTTATCATATTCCTGCCATTTACATTGATCAGACGTTACATGTAGGTCCCCATTTTGCCACCAAAACAGTACTGCGCTATGTGTTCTGACACCTTTCTACTGGAACCAGGATTAACCTTTTTAACAATTTGAGCTACGGTACACTAGCTCTTCTAATGGTTGGGACTACACAGGCCAGCCTTTGCTCCCCCTTGCATTAATGAGCCTTGGCAGCCCATCACCCTGTTGGTGGTTCACTGGATTTCCTTTCTTGGACAACTTTTGGTGTGTCCTGACCAACTGCGGACCAGGAACATCCTACAAGAGTTGCTCTGATCCAGTCATCTAGCCATCACAATTTGCCCTTTGTCAAAGTCACTCAAATCCTTTCACATCTACTTCCAACACATCAACTGCAGGAAAAAAGGTTCACTTCCTGCCTAATATACCCCTCTCATTTCCAGGTGATTGGGTCAGAGTAACTCCAAACCTACAGCTATTGTGAGAGTTTCCCGGCCTTCAGTGGTACAATGTGTATTCATGTTAACCTTTAAAAAAATCTGGTTGTGGCCAAGGGGCTGAAAAATGAGTGCCAAAATGTGCAGTTCCTCAAATGACCACTGTCTATCATCCTATCCTGTCTCTCAAATTGAGCAAAATTGAGTCAATTAACCCCCAAAGACCCTCAAGTTAAGCAGTGTTAACTTGTTTGCAGTGTGGTACAAAAATTATTTCGGTCTCCATATTTCGGTCTCTCAATATGCCATTCCTAACTATATGAGGTGAATTTTTATGTACCTTATCAGTTTATGTACATTAAGTCATAAACTTTTACCCTTTATAATATAATAAAAATTATACTATTCTAAAGGGCTGATTTGAGTGACATCTGCATTGCAGGTGTCAAACCACTAGTTGTCTCCTATGCTTCAACTGGAAAGTTTAACTTACCACAAGAAATGTCGAAGTAGACATGGGATGATGTGATGGAGAAATGGTACCATATAAATTACCGTTAGCCACCATGACATTTTAGCTAAGCTAAAGCCTGTAGCTAGCTTGGGGTAACTGATGTAAATAGCTGTGCTCCAACCAAAAACCATACGCCCAATTATGGATTAACAAGGGGTTTAGGCGGAGTCAGCTCCTGCCAAAATGGCAGCAACCAGAGCTCCCACAGTTGAGCTTCAAAACCGCATTTCAGAAAACCTGAGGATAACGTCACGGAGTGTTTGTCCAGTTCTTTTTATACATTCTATGCTTATGACACATATTGTGCTTTCACTTGATGTGCATGCATGTGGATATATTTCATTTATGCCAATGTGATTCTGGGAGTTCACACTACAGCACACTGTGTGCCTGTGTGTGTGTGTGTGTGTGTGTGTGGGCCAGTTGAGTGTCTTCTGCATCTGTTTCTGCCTGATAACATTGATGAGCCTTTGTTGTTGAGGCTGTCAATCAAAGCAGCGTGCCAGAACAAAGTGTGACCAGGAAGGAAAAAAAGATAAATAGAGTGAGATAGATTTCTTTGACCGCCTATAATCAATTTCTACCCTGACTGACAGGATCATTTCATACGGAAAAACTAAAATGGACATGGTCACCATGGAGAATGTATTTATATACAGTATAGAAAAAGTGAAAGTTGAAATTAAAAGTACTAAAAACTTGAGGTAAAAAAGTTTTAGCTAGGTGTCTCAAATTTGAACTCAAGTTATTGAGGGAACTTATATACAGTAGAGGGAAATAATTTTAGATACAGTGCCTTGCAAAAGTATTCATACCCCTTGAACTTTTCCACATCATGTCATGTTACAACTACAATCATCAATGTATTTTATTGGGATTTTATGTGATAGACCAACAAACACTGAAAACTGTTGAGATTATAGGATGTGAAACAAGGGATTGATGCGCCGCATGGTGGATGGAAGGAGAAGTCGAATTGTGCATGGGTTGATTACCTTAGATGTGGTGAATGGTCTGATGAATCTAGGGAAAATCTTGTGGGAGACTGTGTTAATGGGAATGTTACGAGTGGAGAGCATGACTCTTTGTCCAACACGGTAGGCTAGGCAGTCGAGCGTCGACGATCTGCTTGATGTTTGAAGAGCGCGACCGAGTGGCAGAGCCTGGCCCTAGGCTTCAGCCAGGTCCTCTGGCAGCATTGAATGAAGGTCTGGGATGGGGGGGACTGCAACTTCCTCCTCTTGGGCCGGAAAAAGAGGAGGTTGGTAACCCAGAATGCACTGAAATGGTGAGAGGCCCGTGGAAGCTGTAGGTAGTGAGTTGTGTGCATATTTGATCCACGGCAACATTTGGCTCCAGGAGAGTGTATCATGGGAGCTCATGCAACATATGGCTGTCTCGAGGTCTTGGTTGGCTCTCTCAGTCTGGCCGTTGGTTTCGGTGTGGTAGCCAGATGAAAGGCTGGGAGTGGCTCCGATCAGTCTGTAGAATGCTGTCCAGAACTGGGCGGAGAACTTGGGCCCACGATCTGAAAACGATATCTGTAGGGAGGCTGTGGAGGTAAAAGACATGTCGGATGAGCAACTCAGCTGTCTCTTTGGCTGAAGGGAGCTTAGACAGAGGGACAAAGTGAGCAACCTTACGAAAACGCTCGACGATCGTCAGGACACAGGTGTGGCCCTTGGATTTCGGGAATCCTGTGTTGAAGTCCAATGCAATATGGGACCAAGGTCTGTGAGGAACCGGGAGTGGTCGGAGAAGGTCCGCTGGTGGTTTGATGCTAGTCTTGTTACGGGTGCAGACGTCACAAGCACTGACTGCTGCATGTCTTCTCTGATTGAGGACCACCAAAAACGTTGCCGAATCAGCGTCAGAGTACAGGCGCAGCCAGGATGAAAGGCTAATCGTTAGTTGTTGCCCCATTCTAAGACTTGGGAGCGTGCTGCAGGTGGAACGAAGAGCGTCTCTGGTGGACCGGGGTCCTGGTTCAATGCCTGCTTGACTAGGGTCTCAATGTTTGGGAAGGCTGCTCCCACGAGACAGTGGGGCGGCAGAATGGTCGCTACCGAAGAGTCATCTGTAACCAGGGTCAACTGACGTGAGAGGGCGTTGGGTTTAGCGTTCTTGTTACCCGGTCAGTAAGATAGGGAAAAGTTGAAGCATGAGAAGAATAGTGACCACCTGGCTTGACGAGAGTTCAGTCGAAATCTACTAAGATTTCTGTGGTCAGTCCAGACAAGGAATGGAATGTCGGCCCCCTCCAAACAGTGTCTCCACTCCTCCAACGCCAATTTTATGGCCAGAAGTTCCCGGTTACCAATACATAGTTCCTTTTGGGAGCAGAGAAGCGATGGGAAAAGAAGCAACAAGGATGTACCTTTCCATCAGTTGGTGACCTTTGGGAGAGTACAGCTCCTACCCCAGAGGCGTCAACCTTCACTATGAACTGGAGAGCAGGGTCCGGCTGCCTGAGGATGCGTGCCGAGGTGAATCGGGTCTTGAGCTCGGAGAAAGCCTCTTTGGCCTGATTAGACCACTGAAAGGGGTTCTTATAAGAACCCTTGAGCTGTAGTTTCTGATGAATCTGCGGTAAAAGTTGGCGAACCCAGAAAGCGTTGGCCAATTGGTTACCACTTCTACTTTGGCTGAATCCGTTTGGCTCTTAGATGTTGCTATGATATACCCAAGAAATGTGGTCAAACGGCAGTGAAATTCGCACATCTCTGCTTTAACGTACAACTGGTTCTCTAGGAGTCTTTGAAGGACATGCAATTTATGCTCCTCCAGGGACCGGGAGAAGATTAAGATGTCATCCAGATAAACAAACACAAAGATGTTTAGAAAATCCCTGAGCATATAGCGAGAGGGCTTGTGACTTATTGAACACCTGTTTAAGATCTGTGTAGTCAAGAGGAACAGCTGAGAGGTCAGGGAAGTCCTCGTTGGTGGTAGGTGTAATAGGTGGATAGTGAGATGACTTCAGACAAGATGTTAAACAAGAGGGACTCCTCTCCTGAATGGTGTTCTTATTCCAATCTATGCGAAGATTGTGACCAGAGGAGGGTGGGCGTGGCGCATGACCAAGAAGGTGAGGTCTTCGGTGTGGTTGGCAGATACCTGTAGGGACCGTGCATATAATGACGGACATGGGGGTGCCATCAAGATGATGAGGCTGTTAAGATCATTGGACAACTCCTGGACGAGCAGGTGATCCTTGACCTCCTCAGAAAGACCATGAAGAAAGGCGTCGTAGAGAGCTTGGGGGTCCCAACTGGTGGATGCAGCCAATGTGCGGAATTTGATAGTGTAATCATACGACGAACGGGGACGGAGCTACAGTAACTGCCCGGCGGCATCCCGACCAGAGTGAGAGCGGTCGAACACCCTTCTCATCTCCTCAGTGAATGAATTGAAAGAAGAGCAACATGGGTCATTGGCCTCCCACACGGCAGTTCCCCAATCATGGCTGGTCGGTGAGAAACGTGATTACAAATGCCACCTTGGAGCGTTCCGTGGGGAAGGACGATGCTTGGAGCTCCAATAACAGAGAGCATTGGGAGACGAAGGAGCGACAAAACAGAATTTTGGAAAATCTTTACTTTGAACAGAGTTTTCCAAAAGCTCCATTTTCAATGACAAAAACGGTGTTTGCGTGTGGACGAAAGATGAAAGCTGCAGGGAAAAATCTCCGTTTTAAAAAATACCCGGCTACGTGTGGATATGGCCTACAGTAAGATACATCGGCAGAGAAGAAGATCCCTGGCTTTCTTTTAAAGCCCCGAGTAGGTAGCCTGATTGGTGGCTGGTGATTGGGTGAAGAAGCGGAAAAAGGCATGGGAGGGGTTATGACCTGGATGTGCTAGGCTGACTGGTTCGTGACAGAGGTCTCATTAATATGACATTCAGTGTTACTGAAAAAAAAAAAAAAACGGTAAGTGAGAAAATAATCTCTTTTGTTTCTAGAAATGCACAGTAAAACTTGTTGCTGTTATCGCATATCACTCACTCACTCACTCTTCATCTATACTGCTTTATTCTGTATACAGAGTCATGGCAGCTTAGAGACTATCCAAGTAGACTTAGAGCGCAAGGGTACACCCTGGACAGGGTGCCAATCCATCGTAGGGGAAAACACATACAATACATATACACACGCTCATTCACACAGTATGGGCAATTTGGGAACGCCAACTAGCCTAACCTGCATTTTCTGGACTGTAGGAGGAAACCCAACAAGCATGGGGAGAAGATGCAAACTCCACACACACACGGACCCAAGACGGGAATCTAACCCTGACCCTGGAGGTGCTACTACTAAGCCACCGTGCCGCCCTATTATCATATATATAGATTTTTTGTTAATTCTATTAAACGTCATCAGAAATGCCCTAATGGTAACATGACATCATGGCAACACCCAGCCCACAAATTACTACCAAAAAAAATGGACAATTAATATTTTTTTCAATATAAACAGATTTAATTTGCAACAAGTTTAGCATAAAAAAAAACTTTTTTTCCCTGTGTAATCCACATTCACAAGTTCATTTGCATCTGTATTCTAATGATACAGCAAAACCGTCTGTGTGTGTGCGTGCGTGTTAAGAAAAGACCTGCAGCCTCATTTATCAAACTCGAACGCATCATAGAAAAGCCTACAGACAAGAAAAACCCATAACTGATTTATGCGCCTATGAATAAACATTTTAAAATCATTTAGTAGATGAAAAGTTCTCATTAGCATTAATAAGCCATGATAAGAACCCAAAAGTGAAAGCGGTATCAGGAAGCAATTATATCGAGGCTTGTCGTATTTATTTTTCCCTTTCAAGAGCAATCCCCAAGACAACTTGTGTTAGCTGGGTAGCAGCATGATGACTCAGCAGGTTTGTGTAATTCACTTAGCATGATTCTGCTTTTGCTCTGTTGCTATTAGGTGCTCAATGACTCAGGTGTATTAGTGTAATTGCAAGTAATAAACTTTAATGTTATACATACTGAGAGCAACAGCATACAAAATATAGATAGCTTTGTTTAGGCTTCTGTGATTATATTGACCGTTGGTGTGGGAGTATGATAAATTATTCAGTAAAAATCTGAAAAACAGTCTGAATTTTAACTTATTTCAAACTGTCAATTAATTCAACTATCTCATTTCTCAATTGTATTTAATTATTCTAATTTCAACTTATTTTTTATTCAAGAAAATGTTATGTTGCTTTATCTCATATTACAAAGTGTTATCTCATTTTTAAAACACAATGTCATTACTGTAATTTATCTCATTATTTCAATATGTCATTACAAAAAAAAATCTAAGAATTTTTTTTAAAAAGAGGTAGTGTGTCTAAAAAAAAAAATCCTATTCCAGTGTAATTATTTTGAATAATCTCAATCTCCTCATCGTCATCTCATCGTTTATACAACTTTATCGTGTATACAGGGTAGCAGGGGGCCTGGAACCTATCCCAGGACATTGCGGGGTGCACTCTGGACAGGGTGCCAATCCATCGCAGGGCACACACACACACACACACACACACACACATACACACATTACGGGCTATTGAGAACACCAATTACTTGGAGGGAACTCACCAAGCACAGGGAGAACATACAAACTCCATGCACACAGAGGCGGGAATCAAACCTGGCTGGGAATCAAACCTGGACCCTGAGAGGTCCTAACTACTAAGTTAGTGCCACCTTAATCTCAACTTCTAACTTCAACTTAATAACATAATGTATTCAAGATAGTATATTGTATTTATTTTTTATCTCATTCTTCCGAAATGCCATTATTGTGATTTAGATATTTAGATATAAGATATTCTCATTATTTTGAATCATATCTTTTTTTTAGGATAGTATTTAATAATATTAATAAACAAACAAACAAACAAAAATAGATAATAGATGAGGGTTATGGCAATAAGTCCCAGCTGAGTGGTGTTGGTAAATGATTATGTGTACAGTTCACACAGACAGATGCATCTCTTCTGCAGGTTGGTGGCAAGTTATCCATCAATTTTCATGAATCCTCGTTCCTCTCGTTAAATGTTCACGGGGATGACTGCAGTGGGCGTCATTCACGGACCTACAGCCTTCTTTAAAATGTTTGCACAGTTTAAATGTTTTTCTGCGGCTAGGAGTCTCATCACCGTACTGTTCTTGACGTCTTCTGTAAATGTCAACTGGTTTTACACCTTCATTCGCCAGAAAGTCCTGGTTTGACTTAAGCACCCTGTGTATATCCAGATAAACTTAAAATCATTGTATTATATTATCTTGTCACATTCAACAACATGTGTACAAAAACATTATTAAGAAAAATGAACCTTAAAAAGAAGTAGGTGAGATTTTTTGTGCATCTGGTGCATGTACTGTATGTTCAGGCTAGTACAGATAGCTTGTTTTGGTAATCTCCTAACATGCTTGCAAGCTAAATCTAAGAATTCAATCAACACAATCACCAAACAATTCCAAATTGATGCATTGATGCATGCAAGTACTTTTTGGCTGCTCATTGGCTCATTGGAAAAAAATGTAAATGTAGTTTTACATTTGTTAGTCAAGGTGGCTAACAGCGATCATGGTTCATTATTTATTATAGACTATTATATGGTTTGACACGAATCTATTTCTAGTTGAATGTAACGGATTAAAGGCTTGAGTCAGCTGTCTTTTGGAGGGCCGAAGAACTGAATAATTTAGCAAGCAATGAAACTTACCTTAAGCATAGATAAAAATGTTGCCACTTTAAAGCATAATTTTTTCTTCTGGTTCAAAGTATCCATGTGGTAGTTAAATGGCTAACTTCCGTTGTGTTTGTGTGTGGATGGATCAGGACAGTGTGGATAAACACCCAATTAATCGCTAACCAGACACAACACTATCGGATAGACTCGGAAACACCATCTGTCAGCAGTTTTTAAATCACATTCCCACTGTAGTGTCAGTAATTCAGCATTAAGCTTTCTCTTCACATCCAGATCCATAACACCCTCGCTTAAGATGTGCTTGCAGGTTTGTCTTGGAGTTAGATCAATAGCAAGAACCATAAAGTATCAGTGGAGTTTATGGACTGTCTTGGGCAGTAGCCATATTTCAATTCTTTATGTTTTATGCAATAGAAATTCCACTTGTCTGGAAACACATATTTCAGTGTGTTTTAAGCAAAAGTTTTCAGGCTATAAATGTGGGCAGATTTTCACCATCACTCCAGATATACACTGAATGCCTTCGACTAATGACTGAATGCATCCACCCATACATCTGCTTCAGTTATCTAATCATGGAAACATACAGTTTCAGAACAAGAGCCTCAGTTTTTGTTCATATCAAACTCAGGAAAATGTGATCTCAGTGTCTGCGTATTTGGTGTCAGATGGCTGGTTTAAGTATTTCACAAACTCACTCATTCACTTACTCACTCACTCACTCATCTTCTATACCATTTTATCCTGTATTCAGGGGTCGCAGGGGGCCTGGAGCCTATCCCATGAGGCTTAGGGCACAAGGCG
>JAOVVB010000001.1:26484418-26511116 GCA_028570985.1 Heterobranchus longifilis
TCTTTTATGCAGAAATGTTTTCAAAAGCATCTTTTGCTTATGCCATATTTTTGTATGTGCCCAAGACTTTTGCACAGAACTATAAGTAAAATAGTTGTTAGGTTTTACTGAGCTTGCTGGAGAATATGAGATCTTCTGGTACTGTACAGTAGGCCTATATACTGACTCATTCTCTATTCTACCTGAGCCTACTCTATTTTTTTCTGAGCTGGTTTTCACTTTCCCATGCAGCCTAATTAACCGAAGTTAATGCAATGCATTTTAGTTCACTTTTCTTAAATTGCCCCAGCTTGCTGAAGGTGAAATGAATCATTTATAGAACCTGGCAGCTTATGTTTCCTTCCCTTCCAACATCTCCACACTCACAAAGTTTGACTCATATAAACACAGGAAAAGCGTAGATAAATCCAAAGTAAACTGCTTGAAATGCAGTTCATGTTTCCCCATGGAAGTGGCCAAAAAGCAGGGCTTATTGGGCTGGAACCTCCAGGATCTGAGTTTGAATATTAGACCCATCAAATAAGCCTTTTTAATGTGAAGACAATATAACTAAAATCTTACTAGCATAAAAGCACAGCCTGCTATGCAGCTAATGCAATAGAGTAAAACAACTATAAAAAAAAAAAATTCTTCAAGTAATCAGGTTTAAATACTCTCTTAAATGAATACTGGGATTATTGTCTTCCACTGAGAAACTGCAATGCAGTTTGAACAAATAAAGCCTTCAAATATATTTTCTCCCCACAGATTTGAGTTAAAGCCAGGACTTACCAGCCTGAGTCACTGTGCTAATGAGTGTCTGCTAGCAAACAGAATGATTAAATGATTAGTGCTTCACAATTGGAGTTTGTTATGACTTCTGAATTAAAAAAGGTTATGGTTATATACACACTGATCAACCATAACATTAAAACCAATAAAAGGTGAAGTAAATAACATTTATTTATTTTGTTATGCAATGGCACCTGTCAAGAGTGGGACATGTGAAGCAGCAAGTGAACAGTTTTCTCAGGTGATGTGTTGAAAAAAAGGACAAACGGGGGAAGCATAAGAATCTGAGATACTTTAACAATGGACAAATTGTGATGGCTAGATCAGGTCTTGCCTAGAATGCGCATGTGAGTACAACCGAAGAACTGGAGCATGGAACATTAAGGGGCGAGAGGTCCAGTGAATAATGTTTTTTATTTTTTATTTTTTTTTATTTACATCATGTAGAAGGTTGGGTCTGATTCATGAAGGAACCAGCTCACAACTTACAGGACCTTGAGGGTCTCCTGTTAATGCCTTCATACCAGACACAACACACTTACAGAAGTATTGTAGAGTCCACAGGTAAAATGGGCAGAAGTCTTTTGGCAGCACAAGGGGGACCTACACAATATTAGACAGAGGGTTTTAATCTTATGTACATACGTAACAATCAGCCAAAACATTTACATTGATCACCAACTATACACAAGCAAACTGGTGACAGGACCATGGGCACCCAAGGTTCACCCATGTGTGCAGGGAAAAAGGACAGCCTGTCCGGTCTGATCCCACACAAAAAAAACAAATGCAGCACAAATTGCCAAAAGAAAAAAAAAAAATAAATAAAGAAAGAAAGAAGAGAGTCATTGCTTGGCCATGAGAATAAGTTAGTTACCAGAACACCAAGTATACCACAGGCTGCCATGTACAGGGTCCAGCAGGCAAAGTGCCTAAGGTTGCCGACCTGGCAGCCAACCTCCCCAGATCCCAAACCAATCGGGCACCCATGGAAAGCGCTAGAAAAACAAGTCCGAACCACAGAAGCCCCAACCCACAACCCCCAAAGGCTCTGCTGCCAACATTGTGGTGCCAGACACCAGAGCACACCCCCAGAAGCCCTGTGAAGCCATGTTCCAAGGGGCCAGAGCTGCCCAGGTGGTACAACGGGATCCTATGCTATTTTGGGGATAATATTTTGCATTGCAATGTCAAGGCTGATTGGTGATATATTTCTTTTACCTTGTGGTCAAAACTGGCACAGCATTACAATATGTGGGGCCTCCTGGCGGATGACTCCCACTGCCCATTGCTTTTACATTTTTAGTGAAGAAGGAGCAGTAGACAGGTCTGTTAATGACCAGGGTCATGTTTTACACCAAATAGAGCTAGTTTAAAAAATGCTCCAAGGACATGAAGTTCTTGTTTTCTTGTTCTTGTACTAAAAATAAAGACCAAGTTTAAGTGTAGACAGTATGTTCATTATGTACCTAATTTCTATTTTAGGTAAGATATATTGCAAAGATTGGAAGAGGGAAATGCGGATGATAGTTTGGATCATCTCTTAAATATCAGAAATTCAAAGTGTACCACCTGTTTTCCATGCTTTGGTCGTGAAAAACATGTCGCCTTTATTTAACGTTTGACCATTTTGTGTTGTCTATTGTGTCATTTTTGAGACGTAGTTGGGATGGAAACCTGGCAACTCCAGCAGACCTGGGACAATTATATTTCTTCTGTTTGCACATTGTACTCTGGTGATGGGAAACACATGTTGTAATGAATACAAAGGTATTCTGAGGTATGTCTTTAAATGACACAAGGCAATGCTCAACTGCCTATTACATGCCTAATCTGAAATTTCACTAGACACTAGTCTACAGTATTGCAAGTATACAAGTAAGTTGCATGTAAAAGCTTTTAACTTACATTTTTTGTCAGCCACTTGTGTATTTATGATTATTTAAATGTTTTTAAAAAAAATAGGAATTTGAATGTTTCAGCATAGATAACTGTGTGGTATGTTTGAAACGATAATTTTTATAGGAAGTGAAGTGATTGTCAATTAAATTTTTACTGATAATATTACCGCAAACATGACATTAAACATAGCCTTTAAAGTTTTTATTTTACTTAAAAAGCATATTAGATACTTACATAAAACACACACTTACAATATAAAACACTACAACTAACACTAACTGCAGCAGATTGAGAGTTTTTATAAGGCAAAGTTGTGGTAATAAAATAAATGTCATTTATCTGTTGCTGTTATCAATGAAATACAGTTCGGGACTAATATTTTCACTTACATTCAAATCAACAAGCACCTAGAAGTGCATCAGAAAATCAAGCCCAATCATTTACGTTAACTCCTCAAATTTGTGCAAAAATTGTTTTTAGTTAGCAGTTCAGAACGTAGATGCAACACCATTAAATACCATTAGCGTTGTTTTAACAGGTTCCAAATTTGCGTTCGTGTTATTTAAACGTGCTATTGAATATTTTGTTTTACTTCTGAATACTTAGTTCATCAGATAACTTCCAGTCACTAACAGAACTGCGCAACAGTTAACAGTATATAGCAACTCTTAGCTTACTTAGCTAGCATAAATCTTCTTATGAAAACCAACTGGCTGATGAAGGCGAAGAAAACGGATTTAGCTGTAACTGCTGCATTGCTGATCAACAATCTCTAGACAAGTCGTTCCCTAATTACATCAACATTAATGCTGACATGCAAATCTAATTTGCTCACAAGGGTAGGATATGAGGAACTTCAGCACTGAGCAATTGTGTGCAAATGAAGGATTTATTTTCAAAAACAGATAAATGGCATTTTCAAGTTAACTGACCGGTATGCATAATTCTTTATCCACTGCCTGGACAAAAAAATAAAAATAAAGTTGCTGTTTCAGAAGGGTCAAATTATTGGGCTGCATCAATCAAAGGAAACAAACTAATGAGATTTAAAATTACTGAAACTTGATTAGGAGCCCTTAAAATACATTAATCAAAACCTGGAAGGATAGTGCTGAACTCATCAACTTTGTGCAAGAAACAAGATTGGGAAAAAAAAAATAAGTAGAAGATCACCTATACACTTAAAGTTGCATGGTTAAAAAGATAAATTCAACAGTAAAAATCATAGCTATGTTCAATAGTGAAAGTAAGAGCACCTCCATATGCACAAAATGTCAAGAGAATTCACACGATTGGACTAAACAGCTGTGTGGCCATAAGAAAACCACGTGTTAGTGAGACTAATCAGGAAAAAATAACCTTCAATTTAATAGGGAGCATAAAGGTTGGATGTTAAAGCAATGGAAAAAGATCATGTGGTCTGATGAGTTCAGATTGACCCTATATGAGAGCGATGTGCGCATCAGGGTAAGAAGGGAAGAGCATGAAGTGATGCACCCATCATGCATAGTGGCCACTGTACAAGCCTCTGAACGTGGTGTTATAATCTGGTGTTGTTTCAGTTGGTCAGGTCTAGACTCAGCACTGTTGTGGCAATAAAATGATGTCCGCTGATGACCTGAATATACTGAATGACCAGGTTATCACATTAATGCAGTTTTTTCTTCCCTGATGGCACAGACATATTCCAGGACACACATTCTGAAAGAGTGGATCTGGGAGCATGAGGAATCATTTTCACATATGAACTAGACATCACATTGTGTGTGTAATCAAAGCTAATTGTGATCGAATGAAATCTTAGCGTGTGAGACTTTTTTTGACCAGGCAGTGTACATGCCACATTCTGAATCCTAAATCATATATGAATTGTGACAAATTGTAAAAATGGAGATATCCGTTTTTTGCAAATGAATGCATCAAATACTGACTCTGTTCATACATACCGGTTTTTGTATTTCTATAAGCCTATACAAATTGATCTAATATTTAGATCAAACAGGGGTGAAAAAAGCACTGATAAATTATACTTAATTGAAAGTACAGAAATGTCAAAACCTTACCTAACTGAAAACAATTACTAAGCCAAAAATGAACTTTTAGTCAGAGAGTAAAAGCTGATAATCTTTTTAAATGCACTCAAGGATCTGAAAGTTAAATAAGTTCGTAACTGTTGATACTGTTCATGGTGTCTCATTATCTTGTAAAGAATTTTACGTAATTAAAATTTTTTCAGCTGAAATGATTCAACTTTGTTGTGGAGCAACCATTTGCTGTCCTTCCTATGAACTTGGCATTGCCAAAATTGAGTAACACTACACAGCATGATAAATTAATTTGTAATCAAAGATCAAAGATTAGATACATAATTAATTCATATTTACCATTAGCTAGTATTTGACTTGCTGAATATGTTGGCTACTGAAAACTAAATTAGTTATATTTAGCTAAGTTACTATAAGAAAATAGGCAAAACTTAATTTTTGTTTGTTTGTATGTCATTCATGACTTTTTGTGAGGAAAAAAAGAAACAATTTTAACCAAGTCTTTGCTTACTTTAACATATGTTCAAAACTGAAATCTAAAGTCTAATCCACTTCCAGAGATACATGGATGGTAGAGCTATCAATCATACAGTAGGTACAGTAGAGTGTTGATTCGATTCAATTCAAAAAGTACTAAAGTCAGATTTGTCTCAAGAAGGTATATTTCTTGCAAGCCTTTAAGTTATTTGAAAAAATTGTATTTTATACACAATGAAATGCTGTACCAATTGTTTAACTGTCATGTCTTATACAAAGCACTGCAGTAATTACATAAAAATCTAAATCTCAATATAGACCCGTGCAATTATTTAACCACAAAAGGCTGTCTTTTATTACAGGTAATATTTCACAACTGGGAGTTCATCAATAATTTAAGTATTTGTTTATTTTTTTAAATAATTGTGAGGTGATAAATTTTACCAAACATCCTCCAAATCAAATTATTTATGCCATTTTTCGATGTTACCCTGGATAAATACATTTGAATACAAAATTGTTTAATAGTTGCAATAGTAATATTTTTTTTCCCTTTTCATTCATTCATTCATCTTCTATATCGATTATTCTGTTCGCAGGTTCACGTGGGCCTGGAGCATATCCCAGGAGACTTTGGGCACAAAGCAGGTACACCCTGAACAAGGCACCAATCCATCGCAGGGCAAAATGCTATTATTTGACGATAAATGCAGTTTGTATTCTCTGCAATAGCTGTGATATGTTTTTATGGAACTAATCAGTTTTAGACCACTTAACGTTTAATAGTTTTCCTAAAATTGAAAAAGACTGAATCAATTCTTAATCGAAAAAACTGGCCGGCAAAAGATCGATTCAATAGCATAACTGATTAAAGCTCCATTAGATGCTGATGGCTGTAGGTTCAAATCTATTAATGCTTTTTGATTGATTAATTTCAGGCCACTCGATTAGTTGATGACTGGATGAGAAAGGAAACGTTTGACATTCCCAACAATTACTTTGAAGACCTGCAAAAAACATGCAAGAAACAAAAAATATATTTTTTGTCTTGGAAATGTAATTAAGTAATAGAACAAATATTTTACTTCATCAACACTCATTAACAAGGTAAAGTAGAAATGCCTCAAAAATAATAAGTGCGATAAGAAAGTACAATTAACTCAAGTGTTTTCCATCCCTGCATATAATTCATTATTTGGCAAAATTACATTGCATAACAACAAGAACAGACCAGTCACTGAAAAATAAACCATTTCTCTGAGTAGTGTAGGACACCTAAACACAATTATTGCTGGTTAAAGAGCCACAGGACGAACGCTGTCAACACAAGCATATCCAAATTGACAAATAAGCTAATCACTGATTGAAGGCGAAAATGTGCATATTGGTATTATCATTATTATTATTGCTACATTAACAGTGTCACAGCCTCATGCATAATATTTATGCGAACATCTGTTTGAAATAATGCACCCGTGATGAAGATTATTGCTATATAGAATGTCACTGGTGTGCGTTTGTTTTAGGCGTACCCCCAATTCTTATGGAGATGGATCTCCTCCTCTTGCCCAGTCACTGCAAAATAACGGTTTTCACACTCCTCCCATCGGCGGATCTTTCCCTCATCTACCAGGATAAACTTCCACTCAACCCGGCTGTCCAGGGGAAGACTGATGGTGCGGAACCAAAACCCATCCTCGACACTCCGCAGAGGGACAAAGCTCTCCCAGAACCCGAGCTCCTGCTGGTTCCCAGTTACAGCCAGAACCTGGTTAGGGGAGTGTGTGATGTAGTGAACTCTGAAGCTGACCTGTACAAGCTGGGGCATTGGTAACACCATTCCTACTTTCTTATTTAAAGGATCCCCTTCTTCCTTAGCGGCACCACTGGTAGCGTCTTCTTGCGCGTCTTTCTTGTCTTGGTGTGACATCATCTCCTGAACAGGAAGCCCAAAACTGGTGGTAGCTGCAACTGGAGAAGAAGAAATGTCGGTTTTGACTGCACTACTTGGTGTCGGAGTTAGCCAGGGCAGGTCTCTGGTGTCTGGAGGTCCAGTGCTAAGCCACTCATTACTGTCCATAATAGCTTCCATGATGCTGATCTCATTCTTCTTCTGGCTCACAACTGCTGGTGTGACCTCTGTTTTATTCTTACTCTCTTCTCCGAGTTGCAGAGGAGCTAAAGAGTTCCCTTGCAAACCAGGCACAGTAAAGCCCAGGAAATTTTGGGGTGGATTTGTGAGAATATGGTCAAATGTGCTGCTCAGATGCTGCTTGGTGGCCAAACGGTCATCAGTGTTGCACACCGTTGTCTGCAAGCTATTGCGGTCCTGATGGCTTTTGACATCTTGATTAGGCATGACTTTCTCTGAAGCCGAATTACTTGTGAGAGACGGCTGTTCATCATAGCAGTTGGAGTCAAGGTTCTTTGTTGAAATTGCTGATTCAGTGTCTTCCATCTTTGTCTTTGTAGGCAAAGCGTCTGAACTTGTGGACTCAGAGGAAATATGCGACATTGTTGTAGTAGCTCCAAGTACTTCCTCCTCATTAGGCTTGTTCACGATTTCTTGAGATAAGAGAGTGTTGTCTGACAGATCTTCCACAGATTGGGACTTTTGAACAGGATTATTTTTAGCCTCCAAAAGCTCCTGGGCACTCTCAGTTTCAGATGGCTCATCCGTGTCTACATGCGGTTCAATCTCAGACTCGTCATCATCACAAGTACTTTGTTTCACACTATTCTCAGGCTTGGCTTCCGGGGGTCTGCTGCCTCTGTCCTTATCAAACAAATCAGACTGCACACTAATACTCTCATCAGGATCACAGACATTGTGCTTGCATTTCATATGATCCTCACCAGCTCCAGTGGCATCTCCAACATTAGAAACAGACAAAGGTTCTACAGCAGGTTCATGGGAGGCTTTTTTTAGTTTTTCCTCCAGAAGTCCAGATGATGTTTGTGTAGGGTTTGCAGAAGGCAGAATTACGGTTTCCTGGGGATCCACAGGCCAGTCCTTAGAGCCTCCATCCTCACTTCCTTCGAGGGGAAAAAGCAAAAACAGGATTATCCTTTTTAAAACTTTAAGTGCAGTGAAGTTATTTTAAGAAAAGCTTTACTGACACCACTCGAATTCTAATGGACTAAATATTCCCAAGTCATTTTGTTCCTATTTTCCAATAAGCTCATCTAAGTTTTTAGGATGTCTTGGTCTCCTTTCTCTTTTCCAGGGGTATAATTATGAGGTGATGCAGAGGCCAAATTCCCATACTAATCCCTCTACAGATTTAATCGTACAGACACATGAATTCTAATTATTAAATAATATGCAATATAAGCTAATCTTTTTGCCTGTTGATTTTATTTAATTTTTGGAGAATTATGGTAATGTCTACTTTTTTATTTATTTATTTAGATAGAGCTGTAGAGTGGGTTGCGTTGCCACCTAATGGCTTCAGAGTCCCCAGTTTAATTTTAAGCTTAGGTTAATGTTTAACTGTGCATATTCTTTCTTAGTCTGCACAGTCTCCTCAGACCAGCAGGTGCCCTGGTTACTTTAAATTGCCTTGAGGTAAGTGAATATACATGGCGTATGCGGCTGTGTGCCTGGCATCCTATGCCGAGTGTATTCCTGCATCACACACAGTGATTTCAGAATGGGCACCAATTATGTTCACAGGCATGTCAAAGATTCTCTCAAATTTGGAAATAAAAATGTAAATAATAACTATTAGTAGTAGTAGTATGCTTTTTTTGGCTCAGTGGTAGGTTTCTTGTCTGCCATGTGGAAGGCAGGGGTTTAGTTCCCAGCCAATGCCCAAACCCCATACACTGAATGCAGTGCCGGTCCCAAGCCCGGATAAAAAGGGAGGGTTGCGTCAGGAAGGACATCAGCATAAGCATAAAACCTGTGCCAAGTTGTATGCGGATCGAAGGGTCCGCTGTGGCAACCTCTCTACGGGAGCAGCCGAAAGACCAACAACAACAAGTAATAGTATTAATTATTAATTAATAGTATTGTTATTTTAATACATTTATTTTATATTGTAGAGCACATTTACATTGGCCCATTGTTTATGACTAAATAATACAAAAAATAAATATGCCAAAAAACAATCAAGAAGGGTTTAAAAAGTACTGATAAGGGGGATTGTATGTTTTTATATCGATGAGGAAAGATGATCATGTGACTGCCTCTCAGCTCTTTAACCCAGTGCGGGTCACGTGCACACCATCTGACGTCATCTGGGTAAAGCTTTCATTTATGTCCTTCATATTAATTCCCGACTTCCGGCCTAGGTCGGATGTTTAGACATCACTACACAGGAAACAGTTTGTTAAACTGTAACGAACACGCCAAAAGCAAATAGGCGAGAAATTAACAAGTCATTAGGGAAAGCTCAACAGGTACGATATTTAAGAAAAGAACTATACAGGATATAGAAAAATGATGCTTAGAGTAAACGGTTATATTTTAACAGTGACCACTAGTTGTTTTTTCCACCATGAGACGGTCAGCACGCGCTGGCCTTTCTCCAAACACACACACACAGTACACTTGTTTCAGTACCAACTTCACCCTTATGCCATTTCTCTGCTAATTATTTCCCAACTCGTTCATGTTTACCTGTTGACTTGTTGCCCAACTCATCTTCCTCTTCTTCTCCCGGTCCAGTCGCTTCCTTCACCGCTTCGCTCGCGCTCTCATCGCCGCCCCCTTTCCTTCGTTGACCTTTAACGGCTCGGTAAATGAGAAACGCACCCCACACCGACAACGAGGCGATAATGATCACCAGCACGGCGGTTGCGGGTTCCCAGCCCCCGATCACACCGAAACGGCGGCTCATATCGACGGCAGCCGTGCAAAAGGTCGTCACGCGCGTCTCTTGAGCGTGGAGCGCGCGCGTGGCTTCATTCCACGCGCACTGTTCAGAGCCGAGCTCGTGTTGCAGCGCAGATATATAAAAAAAAAACCCTCCGTGTCCGCAGTCAGGTGAGCTCTCTGCCAATAGGCTTCTCTCTCTCGGTCTCACTCTCCCTCCCCTTCTCTATCTCGCTTCTCACCCCGCTTTGTGTGTGTCTCTCTCTCTCTCTCTCCTCTTATTCCATGAGCTCCTGGGTCTAGGTTTCAGAGTGTGGCCTTTCACACTTATTTTCACTGCTTTATCTCAGTGACTCCAGAATCTATCAGGACCTGAGAAAGGCTAAATACACACCTGAACAGCAGTCAATCACAAGCCACCACGCGCACACACACACACACACAGGGGCAAGTTTATCATAGCCAATCAATTTATATTACTCACGTATTCATCTCACTCACTCTCACTCATTGTCTATACCGCTTTATCCTGTATTCAGGGTCGCGGGGACCTGGAGCCTATCCCAAGAGGCTTAGGGCACGAGGCAGGGTACACCCTGGACAGGATGTCAATCCATCGCAGGGCACACACACATACATATACTCACACACCCATTCACCCACTACGGGCAATTTGGGAACGTCAATTAACCTTACCTACATGTCTCTGGAATGTGGAAGGAAACCGGAGTACCCGGAGGGAACCCACAAATCACGGGGAGAACATGCAAACTCCATGCACACAGAGACAGGAATCGAGCCTGGCTGGGAATCGAACCCGGACCCTGGAGGTGCAAGGTGAAAGTGCTAACCACTACAAGCTCATAATCTCTAAAAGGTTACCTGTGTTTTTTTCATACAAAAAAGTCTCTAAACACAGAAATGTATGCTGAGCACCAGTTCTGTGAGTGGATACTCCTTGGTAACAAGTACAAGGTTACAATGACTGCAAGAAAACCCCATGGAAGGCATCTAGGAAGGCCTGGCATGCTGTGGTCCGTGAGGTCACGAAGAGTCGGATATGACTTAATGCCTGAACAAACACTGTTGGAACTTTTTATTTTTTTCTAACTGAACTGGATTTTAATGTAAACTGTGTATTCAGGCAATTTCAGGTTTTTAAATAATGCCAATTTTCCAAAACTATACAGAATGAATCTACAAGCCAATGTGATTGATTTTAGAAACATACCATTCTGTTAAAATGTAATAATGCATGACTAAAAAGCACAGTAACTAATTAGAGATTAGAACAAACAGAGCTGGTGATTCAGAACCAGGTTGGCATTGGTCGCTATCCTAACATACTAGGGCAGCTGATGAATAAAGTTAGATTTGTCTGGATTATTAAGGTGGGAGCACAAAGTACCTCTCATCCCTCCCCTCTGACAGAGCTCGGCCAATCAGCTCTCTCTAGACCTCACGATTGCCAGATGATAGGGCGAGCACTTTACCACTGCGCCACACGGAGGCAAAGTTCTAGGGATGTTAATGTGAACAAGATACAGGAATAAACTAGTTCAAATCCATATAACATAGCAGAAGTGCAGCAGTACTATTTAAAAAAAGTTGACCCTAACAGGGAAAAAAAAGCCCCCCTTTGGTATCCTAGGTAACCGCGGTTGTCGCCTATGCCCCAGGCTGGCCCTAGATGGTAGGGTCTAAATTCAGGCATCAACATCAGATTGAATCCAGGAATTCAAGCTGCCTCAGTTAAGTTTGGTGGGGGTGGTGTACTGGTGTGGGGAATGGTTTCTCAACAAAAATGAGCCCCTCAATATCAATTGGTCCCGGTATAAAGTGGCCTGTGGATAAATTTTATTGAAGGCTTTCAACTACACAAGTCACTTTAAATGTAAATGAATAGATTTTTAGGCATGTAAAATAAAGCTATGCTTTAATCCTGACCCTATAATCGGTTTGTCAGATCTTTGGCCACTCTCCTACCTGCACCTGCTTATCTGCTAGCATATGCGTGTCTACACCTGTCTTTTTTGGCTGTGGTTCCATTCAGTCATGGCTCAAAAAGATGTGAAAAAAATGTGAAAGTATGAAATTGTCATCAATGTTGCCTGGGTTTTGCAGCATCCGCACAGATCACAGTGCATTAAGCTCTCCTTCAGAACCTTTACAGAGGAATTTAGTGTGTGCTGTAAAAATACAGGTATTCGCTTTGTTGTTTATTAGAAATGTCGAGTGAGACAGTGTGGCTGTGTGTTCAGAAGAAATATGCAATTTTTAGTCCTCACTGTGTGATCTTAAATTTCCCAGTATAACACTTAAGTAAGATGAGAACATTGGGGATAATAAATGGTTAGTGATTTGAGACAGGCTTCTGCTCTGCATGGCTCCTGATTGTGAGTGTGTGTATGTGCGTGAAAGAGTAAGAGCGAGAGAGAGAATGAAAATGGATTCATTGGGTCAGTTAGATGTTTCTCTATGGGGAAATAAAATGTTCTCTCAGGCAGAACAACATGCTTTTTTATTACATAACACTGTTCATATGCAATACAACGTTTCTGGAACATTCAGTAACATAATTAGTCGAACTCAACAATAAGAGGAGGAACAATATATCCAGTAATTGAATTACGGCAGGTCTCGAAGGTGTTGCACTCCCTAGTTTTATTAACATTTCATTTACTTTAATTTTTTCATCAGACACTTTCATCCAGAGAGACACATGAACTGTGCAAACAGCTAATGGAAAAGTGATTACCCAATGAATCTGGAACGATTCTTAACCTGAAAGGCCGATCATGTGAAAAGCTCTGGTTGGTAACAAAAATGACAAAATTTTTCCAAACTTAAGGTGATATTCAGTGTTGAGTTTCAAATGCACCGTGAGTACAGAATTTCTATTATTAATTTTTTTTTTACCAGTGTTGGCGATGAAACAGAAATCCAGTGACAGTATGATGTGACGACTAACCACAATATGCCGTGCTGATTTTTTTAAAAGTGTAAAAAAAAATGATGGAATGGATTTCATGACATATATTCAACCATAAATATCCATCCATTAATTGTCTATACTGCTAAACATGGTGGGCATGAAACCTATACAGGGACCTCGGGTCCTAATGTAGGGCACCAAACCATAATAAGTGCTTTCTATTATAAAATTTTTATAAAGCAAATATAAATGTATATAAAGTACTGTTTTTTTTTTCCTTCATTGTAACGTTTGTCAAGTTTTATTTAACCACAGAAAGCAATCTTCAGAGTATTTTTCAGGCTTCTATGCCAGCCTTGGGGAGTCTATACAGAAAATCCATGTGCCTGAGTCTAAGCACCTTCCTCAAAGCATACGGTCAGTGTATTTTCTCAGAGAAAGTAACTGTGGAACGTTATTGTTCCCTGGTCATATCGGTCAGTATGAGTCATAGGCTCTATAACCATTTTTTTTTTTTTTAGCATATGTACCACTTTTCTATACGGATTGAAAAGCAAAGCAAAACTAAAAATGACCATCCTGTTCATTCTCATTCTCTTTCACATCAGTCCTTTACACTCAGCTTGCTCCAATATTGAGAGAATTACAACTAAGCTCTTGCAGTTTAATCGGCAGACAAGCATTATTCCAGTGTTTGATTCACAAGTGTCACAGTACAGCAGACTATTGATTATGTTATGGTGTTAAATCTATGACATATTTAGTATCCTAAAGCATTACTTTATATTAATTTCACCTGAAGTACACCTATTATTGTGATGTATGTAAAGCAAAGTACTATGTATCAAATAAAGGACAAAATGCTTGTTTTACAGAGCCCTCAAATCATGTAGATGAATAACCTTGACCAGAAGAAAAGTTCAGCTCCAAATCCTCCTAAGATTACACACGAATAGATCAATTATCTGTAAAGTACATCGTCTGCATTGACCTCCAGTTTCGATGAAAGTATTGCAAAAATTAGTTTTTACTATAGCAGTCTGGATAAAAATACATCTTAAAAAAGTTTTTTCATTCATTTGTTTATTTATTTATTCCTTCATTTTTAGTAATCGCATTATCATGGCTAGGGTTGCAGTGATGGAGAGACCATCCATCTGGGGACAATCTGAAAACAAAGAAAAATCCACAAGAAAGCCGTACAGACACTGGAAAGGCATTTCAAGCATTTCAAGCTCAGCCTGGCAGACCCTTGTGTTTGGAGCATGGCGGTGGGGATTTTTCCCATTCAGCCACAAGAGCCCTATGAGGTCATAAGCAGTTAGCTTTGCCGTTCATCCCAAAGGTGCTCAGCAAGGTTGAGGTCAGGTGCAAGAAATCCATGTGTTAATGGACTTCACTTGCCGTGCTGGAACAGGTTTAAGTCTCTTTGTACCAGTGAAGCTTAAATATAATTCCACAGCATATAAAAACATTTTATATAGTTGTGGGCTTCCAAACTTGTGCCAGTAGTTTAAAGAAAGAACTGTATACTGTATAGCTATGGTTATTGAGTGTCCACTCTAGCCATTTACACTGCTTTAACTTTAAGGAAATAAATAAATGGTGCTTTCAAAAACTCCAAGAAGCAATGTCATAAAATGAGAACAAACAATGTTAGCCCTTTCCAGTGTGTAGAAACCTATTCCTGGGGTGGATGCACATGGAGTTGTACATGGAAAGTTCTTCCTGAACAGGTATGTCAATGCAACCATTGAATTGTTTGGATACATGGATTGTTCATGTTTTTTGTTCATGTTGTTGTTCAAGTAAGGCAATGCTTTAAAAACTTTATAAAAGGGTATGTAATGGATGTAGCTTACTCTTGTGTAGATAACATTGAATAACAATGTAGATAGTAATGCTAACTAGCTAGCACCGGAAGCAAATGCCAACTGAAAAGCTCATGAGAGTTCATTGGAAAGAAACACAGGATCAGGTTCATTCAGTTTGGGTCAACTTTGCAAGGGCTGAATTCGACATTTATAGTGCTACAGTATACATAGTGACTCAGATATAATGCACTTGAATGATCAATGGAAAAACAGGTAAAGGGAAAGTTAGAGTAGTACTTGAGGTTCTTGTGGCAACCCATATAACCCATTTTATTGTTTAATTACTAATAATTAATGATTAATGTACATATGCATGATATGTACAGTGTGTTGGATGGACAGTGGCTATGAATTATTGTAAGAATGTCATTTACAGTCAATTACAAGAGATTAAACATAACCCTAGCTCTGTTCCTAACTCTTGTCTGTTGTACTTTTTTATTATTAATCTTGAGTTGTTCAGAAATTTTAAAGCGTGAGAACATGCTGGCCTAGCATTATATCCCTGGGAGCTCAAGCTATAAATACTTCTACATCTGTTTTTCTGTGTAATTGCTGAGTTTGAAAAAATTCATGCTTCCATATGTAAGTATGCTTGTAAATGCAAAACTACAGTATCGGAGCAGGTACTTTAACTTTAGAAAGAGTGCAGCATGGCATCTTATTACTCCTTGAATTTAAGTGGTTCATCAAATAGAACAAAAAAGGTTTAGAACTAAAAGCAAACAGATTTAAACTTAGTTTCTACCTTAAAAACTTTTTTTTTTCACACAGTCTTCTATGGGATCATGACATTGAGACAGGTCTGAACTTTATTATACAGCCAGTTCTCTAAGCTTGTACCAGAGCGAGCCTTCTGGCCTTCATCTTCATTAATATTCTGCAGCCAGAATATTAAACTTTAAAACTAGTCCAGTGTGAAAGTTCGGTTCCAAAACAGACAGCCAGTACTTCAACTGTCACTTCAATATCCCTATGCACAGAGCTAGGTGGAGCTGGCTGGCAAGTAGAAAGCAAGGGGCAACCTTCAGTTCTGAAAAATGAGTTCAATGTAGAAGTGCCAAAACATGCCTTTCCTTGAATGACCACTAGGAGCTGGCTCAGAAAGTGAGTCATTTCCCATTGACCCTCACCAAGTTAAAACGGCAACTTTTCCTCAGAAACAAATTTCATGCCAAGTGCACAGGTAGAAATTACAGCTAAAATGACAAAAAAAATAAAATAATATAATGCATAATTGGGGCATGGCTGATTTGAGTGACAGGTGCATTATAGGTGTTAAATCGCTAGAAGTCTTCTATGCATCACTTTAGTTAACCAGCTAACTGAATTCATCATAGATTACCTTACGGTATGAATGATGGAGTTCAATCAAATGAAAAGTAATGTTATAAATGAATGTTCGCCCACATAGCCCACTTAGCATTTTAGCTAAGCTAAACCTAGACTAGCTGATGTCTGGTAACTGAGGAAAGTAGCTGCGTTCCAACCAATGACCAGAGTTCCCACTGCTTCAAAATCGCTCTTCGAGAAACCTATGGGTGACGTCACAGAGGGTTTGTCCAGTTCTTATAGAGGATATCATCTGTCTCTGTCTACAGTACCATTCTCAACTGCAGCTGATCCAGAATGCAGCTGTATGTCTTCTTTTCAACCTTCCCATGTTCTCCCACACCACCCACTTCTCTCCTCCCTGCACTGGCTTTCTGGCTTTCCAGTATTAAATGTAAAACACTGATGATAGCCTACAAAGCTAAAAAAAAAAGCCCAACACTCATTTACCCTTCAGCTGTAATCACACCATGCACCGCACCATATTCCCTCCAATCCTCCAGCCCGGTCCCACCATCTCTCAGGGACCGAGGAAGACATGCATCTAGACTGTTTTCTGTTTTGGCACCTAGAACCACCCTTATATATACAGTGTATATATTAAAGTTTTATCACATTTCAAATAAATAAAAGGACAATTCGTGTGTCTTTTGCCTTGAATTAAAAATGCATGAATTGTAACAACTTTCTGTGAACATCATTATATACAGTATGTAATATAACATCAGCATTGTACTGTACTATGCGCGTTATGCTACCAACTCATGAATAAGCATTTGCAATGGTCGTAAAATATTTCAGTTGCTTCACATCTGAAAATCTTCCCTCTAGCAATTCTTTTGCCAATAAAGTATATTTGGCCCACAAAGTATATTTCATCTAATGCTGTAGCTAATGCAGAATTGACTGAATTTTATGCATTTTAACCAAACACAAAGCTTCTACAAGACCACTGTTAAGCCTTTGAACTCTTTTTTTTTTCCTGCTTGTTTGAAGGTGACCACCCTGCAGAGTCGATCAATTGGTCAACCTGTTTCACTTGAGTCTCGAATATAACTCAGCCACAGGGTAAACACAACTGTAAAGTCCCAGGATACAACATTCATCTCCAAATAAGCTACAATTTCAGCCTTGATGTGTGAACAGATGTGTCACGCTAAAAGTGCCCTTCCCCTTAAACTGCCCAAGCTTCTCACACATGAGTGCATATTAAAGCTGGAAGTAGAGTGTAAGGTGTTTGACAGGATTGTATTTTAATGTTGACCTCTGGCGAAACTGCTTATGAAAATGTTACAAGGTGTAACATTTGTGGCAGGCGAAGATTAAGCTGTCTTGTTTTATTTATGCAGTTGCACAGTTTCCACATTGTGCAGTTTCCGCAACTGAAGTGGCTGGAGTGGAATAAAACATTCCGGACTGTTAACACTCAGAAATGGATTAATTTACCATTACGGCACACCTTAAAGCATTTTTATGGACATTATGTTGAGAAATTACACTTCCTTGCTTTAAGAAAAAAAACAAAAACAAAAAAAAAACACATTATAATATTTTGTTTCACCACCCTCAGGTTTGAGTGCAGTGAAAATGAATGTGAGAAAATGATCCTCATACTCTCAGAACCACTTCCATAACTCAAGTCCTGGAATATATTTGTGCCTTCAGAGAGGGAAAAATGTATAGATGTGATATCCTGGTCATTCAGTATATTCAGGTCGTCAGCTGACTTCATTTTATTGCCACAAAACATTGATAAGCCTAGAGCTTAGAACCTGACCAACTGAAGCAAGCCCAAATCATAACACACTGCCTCCAGAGGCTTGTACAGTGTGCACTACGCCTGAAGGGTGATTTGTGTCATGAACCTCCCTTCTTACCCTGACGAGCCCATCATTTTGGAATAGCGTCAATCTGGACTCATCAGACCCTTTGAACTTTGTTATTTGCACCAAAAGACAAAAAAACAAAAAAAACAAAGGGGTTTTCTTATGGAAACACAATTGTTTAGTCTCAATCCGGTGAGTTCTTGTTACATTGTGTTTGTATTTTACAGTAACAATGCAGCTTCACCAAGCGTTTAAGTGATCTTCAACGGTCATTCATGTTATTTTTCTTAAGTTATTTTTATAAGTCCATGGTTCAACCTTGTCTTTCCAAAATTAAATTTCGTGCTGGACAGTTCTTTAGCCGAATGCCAATAATTTGATTCTTCTAAAATATATATATTTTTTCATAGATATTTAGAATTGCTGTACTTTTACCATTTGGTGCATGCTGCTTTAGTCAAATTGCAGGTTTTCTTCCCAATTAGGACACCTGCCAATTCCCACCCACCAACCAGCTCTTGCCTTTCATACAACATCTAACAGGTAGAAAGAGTAAATGTTCTTTGTTTGAGATACATGAAGCCGACCAAGCACATTATTAAATTTTTTATTATTATTATTATTATTATTATAATAATAATTATTATTAATTAATTAATTAATTTTTTCCCCAACCACTGCTTTTGCTGTGTCACAGGGCAGCATAACACACCTGGAAGAAAAGCACTATCTACCCTCTATCTCATTCATGAGTCTAAGGTTGGCTAGTGTTGCTGCTATTGACAAGGTTGTGAGAATTTTCCAATAGTGCAATCAACCAAGAGCAAAACTCATTTCACTCTCTTGGCTCCCGGTCACTGACGGCTGTGGCATTGTCAAGACTTAGCCTGACGATCTCCAAAAAAAAATAAAAAAAAAACTAGCATATGCTCTCTGTTTCACCACTTGAGAGCCATTAGGTTTGCCTTTGTTGACCTTAATATCTTAGAATTTTTACTTGGAGTATTTGCTCGAGTCCTTGTGTTTAGTTTGGATTAGTAAAAGTTGTATGTTTTTTCTTTTTATCCTCTCTAGTTTGCAGAAACTTAATCTTACCCTTCTTATGACTCCCGTTATTTTAAAATCAAATTAAAATATTTTTCCATGCACTATGTAATACACATACCAAAAAAGAAGAACTCTTTAATGATAATATAAACATTTTTCCTTGGTTTAAGATGCTCCAGCTTTGAACCTGAGTCCCAGGACTACTGTGCATCTTACATTTTAAAGCAGATATTACATGAGCTGGCAGCGTCATTATATTATCAGTGAACGAGGCTGTAATAAGCTGCCCCTAGCTACAAGCAGAACCTTTCATAACTTTTCTCATACGAGTTGTTTTTCTCCAACAAATTTGCAGTGATGAGATCTGACTGTGAGACCCAAACCCAGCAAACAGGCTGTCTGATGCTGCCTGTTTACTTCGACAAATCTATCCCCCTTGGCCTGAAATCTTATTATCTGTCCTGATTTTGTAGTCGTGTTTGGAAACGTGTTATAAAAACATCGATGCTGGATGCAACTTTTCTATTTTTATTTTTAAACAGCTGTTTGGCCTAAGCTGCAGTAACTCCAAGGCTTCTCAAGAAGATCAGCAAGTAGACTTTCACCATAGTTTATTAACCTGCTTTCTTTTATAATATAAGAAAAAATGACTTATATCATGGACACATACAGTACTGTGCAAAAGTCTTGAGCCACCGCTCATTTCTTCATATTAAATGAAATGAAATTATGTAGATTAAATAAAAGAAATGTTTTACTGTGACAGGCTGCAAAGTGCCTTAAGGATAACAATTTAAAAACTGGTTGTTTATGTAACACTCTCAGCAGCGACCTCATTTCCCGTCTCGTCTGTTCCAACCACTCAGCATTCAGCATCACCAGTAAACTAAGCACCTAATCATCATCGGTCATCATCTGCACCTGTTTCTCACTGGTTCATGCCTTAAGTTAAACTTTTTTTATGCTTGAATGATTCATAGATCACTGCGTGGCTTAACAAACAAAACCCATTCGTCTGAAACTGCTCAGGGACAGTGACTAGACTGAAAATGAGAGACAAAAAAAGGCAAAAATAAAAGACATAAAAAAAAGAAACAGGCCCAGAGAACGCTTTCACAAGACTATATTAAAAATACCAAAAAGTCTGGTTCCTCCGAGGGAAAATATAAAAAAAATTAGGAGCTGCTCAAGACATTTGCGCACTTCTGTATATTTTAAAAAATATTCTGTACTCATTCAAGGTCAAAACATACTGCCTATTTAAGAAGCAGTTAAATATTACCCTTAAACCTGCTAATTGCCCTCATTCAGCAATGTAGCACTTTGAATGCTCTCTGTTGTCTCCTAAATCACACACATCTGCTGGAAAGAAGACATAATCTTTTCTATGTTAATGTGACACCCTGTCAGTGATACTCCGTACAGTAACTCGCTAAGGTGTTGTCCTGAGATTAATCCACTTTGAATTCTTTTTCTGATGTTTCCCAGAGAGAGTTACTCAATTTTGTGGTTTCTTTACATATATATATAAACGCTACTGTATATAAATCCACCGGTTATGAAATACATACCAAGCATTATTCATTATTCTTCTTTAAATTTCATCGGATAGTGATTTTCCAGTCCATAAGGGGTCGAAGCACTGATGGTCCCAAAGCTGTAAAATGGATATCTAGGGCAACCTAGAGAACCGTAACCATTTTAAAATAAAAAATCTGTCAAAATTCTTGCAAGAACAGTTTTGTCAAGTGCATTTGCAAAATCCATCAAGCACCATGATGAAACTGGATCTCATGAAGACCTTGCCAGGGAAACAAGACCAAAACTTACCTCTGCTGAGCCTTACCAGCCTCAAAAATCAACATTCTACAGCACCTCAGATTAGTGCTTTACAGAGCATAAGTAGCAGACACATCTCAATAAAGGAAATCATTGCATATTTTGGATGCCTTTGGCATAGTTTTACAATGTAGAAACAAATAAAACTCCATGGAATTAGAAGGTGAGTCCAAACCTTTGACTGGTAGTATACTTATGTATGTAATGACCTACTGTATGACTCCACTATGAACTATGCCAAACTATTATGAAATGTCAAGAACTTACAGTACATTATTATATACATTTTACCTACAACCCATTTTAAAACAATTTTAATTTTCAAATTGTTTCAAGAACCAAATATAGTGTTGGTAGAGTAACTCTTCCTCTGTACAAAGGTCTTACTCAACATACTCTCCATTACAAGCGATGTATTCATGGCATAGTTGAAGCCAAATTTTTGAAAATCACCTTTGTTGCAGTTGATGGTGGTTTGTCTTCAACAGAGTTGGGTATAACTGTATTCTAATTACTTTTCCTCATAACGCAGTAATGTAACACATTGCATTTTAAATGCATGTAATTTGGTTGCACTTACCAATGTCAATAACATTACGCTACTAGCGTTACAAATGTAGTGTTTAAACAGACACAGACACACGGACATGAGGCGAGGTCTTACAGGAAATGGAGTAATTTCATTTTGAAAGAAAAAAAAACGGGGAAAGAGAAGGGTTAAGGATGGGAGTAAGGGAAAAAATGATTTTTTTTCTTCTTAATTACCACTAGAAGATACAGCTGGAAACAGGAGGTTAGCAAGGGTACAACTGAATAATGTTCAAAATATTCAAAATCAAGGGTGTCTGGACTTATCCATACTCGGTTTGTATGTTGCGTACTGTAGGTTTTTCTTTCCAACAAACCACGAGCCACAGCTGTTTTTAATCAGGAGATTTTGTTCTTTAATTAACAAGCAGGTGCAACTCGTGCTTCATTGGAATGAAAACCTCCAGCTACCCTGAGACACCTTAAGACGCGACACACCAGTCATTGAGAACAGACAACAACATTTTGAAATGCCTAGTAATATTATGAACTATTTAAAGATGGGAATAAATACAATGCTCACCACTGGCCTCCACGGTCTCTAGTTGGACTGAAGAGGTTGTTCCTAGATGGAAGGATGATTGTTCATAAGTAAAATGGAAGTTCTGAAGTACATGGATATAACTCAAACAAAAGAATGTTTTCTTAGCAAATATGAATTCATCATATGAAGTCCCATGGGCCTGGACCTGTGTATTTTTGTCTTATTTGTGCTTTGGTTCATTAGTCTTGTCTTAGCTGCTTTGTGTCTCCTTTTCATGGATGATAACAAGATCTCATGGCCAATAGTCACAGCACGTTGGACGTCATGGTTATGAATAATAATGAAGTCCAATAAAACTCTGAATCACACGTCCTGGCTGACAGCTGGCTGGATTATGCAGAGGTCAAACAAATATGCAGCTGGTATTTGAATTGACTTAGTGTGTATGAAACAACAGTCTTGTTCTCCATTGCTGCAGCATATGAGCTGGCAATTCAGACGCAGCAACACGAGGGTCATTTTACTTTTACAGGTAGGTGGTAAACAAGAGAGTAATCGATGGAACTTAAGGCACACGTGGACTCGGTAAAAATATTCTGAGTGAAACTACACAATGAATAAAACTTCACAGAGATGGAATTTTAAATAGAATATAAAAGAACATGTTTTAAAATTTAAATGTGTGGTCTACATTTTGAAAGCGATACTTGATGCATAAAAAAAGTTACATCCAAGTCTGTTTGATTCTGTGAGTGAGAGAGAGAGAGAGAGAGAGAGAGCGAGAGAGAGGTGCTTTGAAAGAGACTAAAATCAAACTTATGTATAATTAACATGCTGTAAAAAGCTTATAGTGCAGATCAGTTCAAATGTGCTCGTTGCTAATCAAAAGAATTAAGCATTAAGATACGGACTGTAGAGACTGTGCAAAAGTCTTGAGCCACCCCTCATTTCTTCATATTAAATCTATCCAGACCTCTGTAGTTCAACTAGGGACCGTGAAGGCCAATGGTGTCCACTGTATTTATTCCCATTTTCCTCTGGTCAACATTCACACACTACGGGTAATTTGGGGAGGCCAATTAACCTAACCTGCATGTTTATTGACTGTGGGTGGACACACCTAGCACTGAGAGAACATGCAAACTCCATGCACACAGACCCCCGAGGCGGGAATCGAATCCGGATCCTGTAGGTGCAAGGCGACAGTGCTAACCACTAAGCCCCCGTGCTGTCTTCATATTTGAATAAATTACATTAAATGATGTAATGTTTTACTGTAACTGGCTACACAGTGCGTAAAAACGGAATTTATAAATTGTTTATGGAACAACCTCAGCAGCAATCTCATTTCCTCTCTCATCTTCATGCTGAGTCTGTCATCCAAAAATAAATTTCAAAAGTGGCAAAGTATGAAAAAGAAATGATTTAAATCTGAGTAATGAAAGGTGTATGGATTTTGTTGCATTTTTAATAACATGCTGTTATTAATCTTTTTGACAAGTGCTAATCACCTACTGTTGAAGTCAAGCAATTATCGTAATGTGATACAATTTTATATATGACGTTAGTATTGCACAGCAGTCTATTCACTTCTGCTGTGTGCATCTTCCATTGTTTTGTCCAACATTTGAATGCCCCCACCCCCACCCTCCTTTTAAGTGTGATGTCATATCTGTTTGCTAGGAAGAATAGCTCCATTTTCAGTTCTTCCATTAAATGACTTTAAAATGTTGTCTCGAACAATGATATATTAATACATAGCCTGCTACTGTAGTATTAATCATTATTTACACACTATCCATGTATGCATATCAACAAAAGTTATTCCATAACCATTTAGCTTCACTGGTTGAGATTTGGGTTTAAGACAAGAGCTTGGATATTAGATTGAGATTGATTACAGATTCCAAATAAAGTTAAATCAACTCATTTATTCATATTCTGGGCAAGGAGGTTGTGGTTACCATATTTCAATCAGAAAAACCTTTACTTCCATGCTGGATGCCAGATTTCTATTTGAAGGAAAGATGTGTATGGATGGAGTGAAAAAGGGGATACCTGCCTTCTCGAGTCTCAAGTGGAAGAGAAACCAACAAAAGTAAATAATAACTACAACTTAGCACTGCTGAACTCTCAGAAATGATTTCTCTCTCTCTCTCTCTCTCTCTCTCTCTCCAAACTCTGTAAGCAAATATTTATGTTGCATTTTTGGAATGAGTATCCAGTGTCAGGGCTTGTTATACAGAGAATTAATTTGTATATACAGTACATATATTGTATACTGATTAGCTGTAGCTTCAAAACCATAAACAGTAAGATTGCTCTTGTGCCAATGGAACAACTCTGGCCCCTCTGGTCATGACCTTACACAAACTCATAACCCACAAGGGGTGCATTGTGATGTTTGGTACCATGGCATTGGCAGCAGATTTGTTGGATGTAATGGTTTGCAGAATGGGGCCTCACTGGATCAGACTTCTTGGCCAAAGCATCCCAAGGGTGCTTGATAGAATATGGATCTGAGGACATTCAATGCCGGGTTGGTGGCCTTGGGCTCTTTGCCTGCTGGGCTCCATGCATGGGATCAGGATTTCTGTGGGATCGGACCAGACAGGCCGGCTTTTGGGCATGGGTGAAGCTTGGGTGCTCATGATCCTGTCACCAAATTACTCGCGTATAATTGATAATCAATGAAAGAAGAAAGAAAGTTTTAAACTAAAAACCCTTTGGCTTCTAGTCTGGTTAAGTACCTAAATTAATAAAATTCACTTACTCTGTCACTGAACACAGAACCTAGATGAACTGAAATCATCCATCCATTTTTTTTAAGTAAAGCGGATCATAAAATGCACCGATGACTCATAATCAGTTCAATTTGCCTTTTAATTGCTTCAGCATCACTACGTTCATTTGAAAGTTTCAGATGCATTAAACCGTGGGCACATTTTCAGCTGTCATTTTTTTTGAAATAGTTCACAGCTATTATCACCAGCCAGACCTTCACTGCCGTAAATTAAAACGACAACGAAGATGAACACGCTCGATTGTAATGTCGGCCTGTAATTGAAATAGTTCCATTACTTACTCTTTATGTTTTATTTCCTGTCATTATCTAGCCGTAATTCGGCTGTATTTCAATTCCTATCCAGTCCGTAGCGCTGTAACTCGGCACATTATTTCTAGCTGAACTTTGACCCCGCTAAACACCTCGCCCTATCTGAAGCTTATCACATGCGGCCAGCGGGGGTTAATTAAAGGCATAAGTGTCGAATGGTGTGTCTGTCAGAGAAGGTTGAGAATTTGACAGATTTAATGAGTCTGCTGGTGAAGTGAAGGATGAGAGAGAGAAAGGCCGGAATGTTTCATTCAGCACCCACACTCACTTATTTTAATGGGGAATTAAATCCTACTGACAGACAGTGGGTATTACAGATAGCACACCTTCCTCGCCAATTATCATCTTTCCCACAATGCAACAGAGGCGCATATGCACTGAATAGGATTTTTAAAAAAAAATACCATTATACTTCTTTAGCATTACCATGCAACTACTTCTTGAGAAACACTCTAAATATTTCCCAAAATATAAACAAATTGGTAGCCTAATTTAATCCTGAGCAGGTTGTTACCAGGAATGAATAAAATCCATCCATCCATCCATCCATCCATCCATCCATCCATCACCTTATATTCAGTGTAGAGTTGTTTGCTGAAGCCTATCCCACGGACACCACGGGTAGTGCACAAGGCAGATTTTACACTAGATGGGGTGCTAAACCATCTCCAGGCACAAGCTCACACACTCACACACCTGATCAATTTAAAATGCCAATCTGCCTACACCACATGTCTTTGGACAGGGAAAACATACAAACTACACATACATACAGACAGGAGACAGGATTTAAACCCCAATCTCTGAAGCCGCCGTGCCGCCAAGTTGAATAAATGAAAGTTTCCAAGATGACTTTTTACTCACCTGCATGAAAGTGAAAACCTCCTGATTGCATAGTTGTTTTTTTTTGGTGTCCCGTGAATGGCATTTGCAATGCAATTCACACCATCAAGTGCAACCTAATGCACTGTAATCTCTTAAAAAAAAATCCAATTCTAGAACATTATCTATGTTTAGAACATATTATCTTTTCATCTGGAAGAAGATATCCATATTCAGTTATGACTCTATGCTACATTTACACTCATTTATGAAATGCCATCTGTAGCTCTCAGTGAATATCTGACTGTTCAACATGTCAAGCTAATTAATACTTTTTTCCCCTTTGGGCATTACGGAGCCACTGTGAGTGCAGTAGTGGTGGTGGTGGTGCCTTACAGTGTGGGCTTTCTCTGAATACGTCTGTTTTCCTCACACCAACCAAAAGCATGTGCATGTAGCCAACACTGCGTAATTTTACGTTTTTAGCCAATGCGAGTGTTTAACTCTTGCTTCCGCTGAAGCTAGTGGAGCAGCTCCAAAGTATGTTGGATATTCCAAATCTGACAGTATACTGAGCCATTACAGATCGCCACAGCAAAAACCTTTCCAAATATTTAATTCAGCACACATTTTATACCAGATGCCCTTCCTCATGCAACCCTCTTATTTTATCCAGGTTTGAAACGAGAAAAGGAGTGCACTGACCTGTGTACATTTACATTTACATTTAGGCATTTGGCAGACATCTTATCCAGAGCGACTTACAAAAAGTGCTTTAAAGTTTACATCATTGGATACATACTTACACTGGGTTAACTAGGT
>JAOVVB010000001.1:26532224-26551221 GCA_028570985.1 Heterobranchus longifilis
TAATTTGACCATTAATTTTGTGACATTATAGGGGAAGCTGAGCTTCCCTTGCAGTCTTAAAGAAATCGCCACTGGTCAGGTAGCACAAAAGTTTAAATCAATACTTTTATAACCTTTAAATTTTACTACTAACGGAATATAGAAATGATGTTACAAAAATGTAGAACTCTCAAATTGAGCACATTAATATTATTATTATTAGGTCATACTGTAGAAACAACTGAAAACAACCATGAAAACATCCGATCATGTGTATCTGTGTGTTTCTCTGCCTATGTGTTTTTGCTGAGTCATGTTTGTATAATCGGTTATATATATATATATATATAAGAATTTTATTTCATTTTACAGTAACCGATATATACAAACATGACTCAGCAAAACACACAGATACACAGATGTTTTCATGGTTGTTTTCAGTTGTTTCTATGACAACTGACAATATAATTCTTATATATTATATATATATAAGAATTTTATTTCATAACTTTAACTTTAACTTTATATATATATATATAGTATATATATAGTATATTATATATATATATATTAAAAAACATGCTCTGAGCTTTAAAGGCTACTAACAATCCTTGCATAGCGACAGTGCTTTTAGAGCCACAGGTTGTCATCAATATCCGATCCCATTTAGCTAGGTCAGAGCAGAGCATGCTAGCTCACAGGAATAACAACCTTTACTCATGGAAGGAGCTAAAATAAGGGCTTTGTTGAAGGCCGTGAGCTTCCATGCTGCGCAGTCTCACTTACACAATTAACTATTTCATGTGATCCATAAGTGCATTATGAGTTGGCACTTGATTCAATAATGTAAGGTTTTATAACATTGTGTGAACTTTCTCTTGTCTATCTTTTACATCTCTTCCTTTTTGTTCTGATATTATGTGTTAACTCTCCCACGGTCTCTCTCTCTTCTCCGGATGGATTTCCATACAAATCCCACCCTTTGTTACCCTGGTTTTTACCAGGACTTGGTAAAATGGTTTATGTACTTTAATGTATCAAAAGCACATGATACCAGGCATTTGGCCAAAGCAGAGTGAAACACGGACACCAGGTTCCAACAAAATTAGTTATCTTTTATTAACAAAGTGCAAATAAGCAGTGACTTCACACTACGTAGCTCCATGGCGAAGTCTTCCCAGAGATTTCAGAGTCTGTAAAAATAGAAGACTGACATGAGAATGTTTATCAAAAGAACCTACTGTCTAGAGTGGTCTTTTTATAGGCCCTTTTATAGGCCGTGAACGACAGCAAATGATTATCCATGTTCAGGCCTGGTGAGTTAGTTCAAGCCTTCCTTGCACACAGCGGAGCTGTCCAAGGTGCTGCATGCGCCCACTGTGTTTGCCTTTTTTTATTTGAGCGCAGAGCTATCCAAAGTAAAAACAGCTGAGGGATCATCAGGGACCATCATGTGTGTTGTGTTTATCTGTGTTTAGAATCATGCCAAAGTCAGCTGGTAAGCGAATTGAGACGTGGTGGACTCTTTTTTAAATAATTCATTAGTCATTTTTTTGTTTACTTTGTTAGTGCAGAACTTTACTTTTATATATCAAGTTTTCTGTGGTTTCTATCTAAAAAACAATAAACATGGATGCTGAAAATGTTATTTATTATCTTGTGTATGCATCCTGACTGATGTACGATCTGTTGCTAATGTAATAGCCCAAAAATAGTTTGTAAAGATGACTAGTTGTCTACTTAAAAAAAATAAAAAACTGGTTGAAGAGTAAAAATGCCAAGTACAAACAAACTGCTAAATTGTGCAAGACAGTGCTGAGTAGTGCTTTGCAACACAAGTCAGTTTGAGCTATAAATCTGATCAGAAATGGCCAGGAAGGAAAGGAAATGCATTAAGTAGCAGAGGTAGAGGTACTGTAGAGTGAGGGATTAGGGAAAAAAAATAATAAGGCAGCACATCTAAAGGCAGTGTTCTGCTTCACTGCTCGGATGAGAGCACCAAAATGGATTTGGTGTACTGGAATTAGAGAGAGAAAGAGAGAGAGAGTGTGAGAGTGAGAGAGAAAGAGAGAGAGAGAGAGAGAGAGAGAGAGAGAAAGGGAATAAATTGAAAAAAAAATATTATCCTTAATAAAGCAACAAATCTATTTTGATGTCTCTGTCTGATAGTAAATTAGTCTCATTACAGAATGCTACACATAAAAAAATTCTTGATATTACATTATGTAGAGAATTTGCCAGTTTTTATTATAAAAATAATAACCTACAGTATTATAAAGTGCATTCATATACAGCTTACAACTGACACTACGTACATCATAGAAGTGATATGGAAGAGACAATTAATGATGACATTTTGAATATGAGCCAAAACTGGCAGTGAGTTGGTGGGATGGAGCTTGCACTTATTAACAATTCAATTACTAATTGTTCATCAAGCATATAATAAAAAGTACACATGAAATGTTGATATTTATAGCGACTGTCTGTTTGTCTGTCATTATTAATGTGATTAATCGTGCAAAATCCTGTTGATATTAAATCTGATATTCTGCCTCATTTGCATCAGCGAGTTGTTTGGTTGTTGCAGAGCTCCAGCTGTTCCATAAAGAACAGGCAACAGACTGTAATGTACTTTGCAAATTATTTATTTATCTTTTGTAAAAATCCATTTATTTAAGTATTAAGTTAGCATGTGCTTCCATAATTCACTATGACAATGCCAGCTGCCTTCAGTTTAATCAATGCTTTCAAATCACATTCGAACAGCTCCCAGATCAAAAAAATAAGGGAGATATTATGCCTGAGCAGTTAAATAAATTACCAGGTATAATTCGCTCGAGTATTCTTCAATTCATCACACTTGGATTCACTTAATGTGTAAAATATCATTTTGTAAAAAAAAAAAATTGCGATCTTGCAGAGTCTCATTTTGGTGCAATTATACGTGTGATTCTCAGTAGGAGACTCCTATGAATGTGTATTGGTAATTCTTTTTAAGGATTAAAGAAGAGAAAAAAAAGAGAAGAGAAAACAATGATAATAACAATAATTGAGTCTAATCTGAAAGGTCATTTGTGATTTCTTACATACACCCAATGATACTGTGCCCAGTGTGACAGCATTGTGTGGTGTGGCTTTCTACAATATCTTTTGGGAAATTAAAATAAGGCGGCATGGTGGCTTAGTGGTTAACACTTGCACCTCTGGGTTTGATTCCTGGCTATGTTCGATTCTCGCCTCTGTATGCATGGAGTTTGCATGTTTTTGCTGTGCTTGGTGGGTTTCCTCCCACAGTCCAAAGACATGCAGATTAGGCTAATTGGCATTCCCAAATTGCCTGTAGTGTATGAAAGAGCATTGAGTGTGTATATGTGCAATGGATTGACACCCTGTCCAGGGTAAACTCTGCCTCCTGCCCTAAGTTTCCTAGGATAGACTCCCCCCACCACCTTGTATACAGGATGAAGCGGTATAAATGATGAGACAATGAGAAATTAAATTAATTAAATGAACAGGGAAGATTAAGTGAATTCTCTCTTTTTCATACGCTATACCACATATCCTGTTTGGGGTCATGGAGCCTATTCCAGGGGACTTTGGACACTAGGCGGGGTACACCCTGGATAGAGTGCCAATCCCTCACAGGGCACAAAGCACACATTCTCTGACACACTACTCTCCATTCGGAAATGTCAATTAATCTAATCTGCATGTCTTTGGAAACCAGAGTACCCAGAGGTAACCAGTCAAGCATTCAGACCCGAGGCAGGAGTCGATTTCCGACCCTGGAGGTGCGAGGCCACTGTGCCGCCTAAAGCAAACTATAGCTTCCAGATCACTAACAACCTCAACATGCTACATCAGTGCTGATAGCTACTGTAGCAGCAGCTCACGTGACTATGGATACTGGCCGTTTCTAGTGTGAACTAAATATGCAAGAGTAGTCTTATTCTTTATAAATCTATCTGAGAGCATCTTTATACTCTCACTGTTTATAACGCAATGCATTTTTCCTTATTTGCTGGATACAGCCAATTACAAAAAAAGGCGATAAATTGACAGTATATCCACTTCTCCAGACACCACTACACCACTAATTATACTATATATATCACACTTATATATAGCAAATTATATAAAAAAAAAAAAGCAAATTGCTTTTGGGTAAAAGTTGATATCTTAGGAAAATGGGTGAAAAGATAATGCAATCACAAAGCTTCCAGAAAGTAAAAATACACATAGTTAACAATACATATAAGTTTAAAACTGTCTCCTACACTAATGTGAGCTGTATGAGCAGTGACAGCACGGAGTTTCCACATTTAGACCCATCAAAGACATTACAATCTTCCACTGTCACTGCGAGTCGCTCCATTATTGGATCAAATTCACCTCATCCATCCGTTCTGCTCCAACCTTGTCCGAGGTTTAAGATTTTTCTTTTTTTTTTCTATCAATTTTATGTTCAACAGAATTTTTTTAAGGCCAGACAATCTCAAGTGATTTACATTTTCACCAGGGAGAGTTTTTGCAGCCGATTTAATTAAAAGTAGCTGAAGGTCAGTGACATTTAAAAACGTATTTCATGGTGCGAGTGGAACTTAAGTGGAACCCTCATTTTCACCCTGTGCATGAAGGTCAGGAAGGAATCAAACCCAGTACCAAGTGGAATAATTACTTGGATCCATCAAATGTCAAATAAAATAAGTCATTTTAGATAAAAGAATCAGCCAAATGTAAAATCCTTTCGAAATATGTTTTAACTTATTTAAAAAAAAAATTGGTAAGGGAAATCGGATTAGGGTATGGATAATGTTCGTACATCTGAAATATACGCGCAACATACGACAGTGTGTCCCACACAAAGGATAAGAAAAAGAATATGCATAATTTTTTTCCCTTACTTTCAGGTCCTTTTATATTTTTGAGTGTTTTCCTGAAACATGACAACCCTAATTAATAATATTAGCTCTCCTTTGTTGTATCAACTCCAGTTGAGCAAAGGTTTTTCTACGGTAAGTATACTCTGAGCAAGCTGCTAAAATACTGTATGTTTTTTTTTTATATATGGAAATGAGGAACAGCTATTTTAAGACAGTTTTCTGTAAATTTATTCGCTTCTACTGAAAATTACGTAGATAGAAAATTCACTATATGCTTTAAAAATAAAACTGCCAGGACCTTCCCCCTTAAATACTCTTCCAGTCCCAAGGTGTGATTTTATATTTTCAAACATATATGTAAAGAAAATTTCATCCACTGGCAAGGTGTTCGTCTCTACTACATACACTGATCAGCCATAAAATTAAAACAACCAGCCTTATACTGCATACCGTGTGTCCCACTTTGTGCCACCAAAACAGCCCTGACTCATCAAGCCATGGACTCCACTACCACTGTGAAGGTGTGCTGTGGTATCTGGCACCAAGCCGTCAGTAGCCGATCCTTTAAGTCCTGTAAGGTGTAGGGTAGGACCTCCATGGATCAGACTTCACATCCCACAGACGCTCAATTGAATTGAAATCTGAAGCATTTGAGTCAACATTTGAGTCGACACCTCAAACTCGCTATTGCATTCTTAAACAGTTTTTGCAGCATTTATTCTGCTGAAAGAGGCCACTGCCATCAGGGAATACCATTTCTATTAAGTAGAGTACGTGGCCAGCGGGAATGCTTTGGTAGGTGGTACATGTCAAAGTAACATCACATCTACATCTTTCCCAGCACAACGTCCCCCAGAGCATCACACTGCTTCCACCAGCTTGCCCTCTTCATATAAAGCATCCTGGTGCCATCTCTTCCCCAGGTAAGTGACACACACACACACACACACACACACACACACATGAAGATTCATCAAACCATGCCATCTTCTTCCATTGCTCCATAGTCCAGTTCCCATTGTAGATACTTTCAGTGAAGGACACGGGTTACAGCATGCACAATCTGACCTTTATGCAGCTATGCAGCCGCATACACAGTACGCTGCGACACATTGTGTGTTCTGAGAGCCTTCTATCAGAGCCAGCATTATATTTTGTGGGATTGGACTAGATGGGCCAGCCTTCACTCCCCATGCGCATCAGTAAGCTTTGGGCCACTATGATCCTGTTGCTTGTCCTTCTTTGGACCACTTTGGGTATATACCACCCCTGCACAAGATCTGATGTTTCTGGGATGCTTTGCCCCAGTAATCTAGCAAATGCAATTTGCCCCTTGTTAGAGTTGTTTAGATCCTTCAACTTGACCATTTTTCCTGCTTTCAACACATCAATTTTGAGGACTGATTGTTTTTACTTAGAGGACTGATTATTACCTATTATTTAGTGTTCCTTAGGAAATAAAAACAATTACTGACTTATTACATATTACCTCTAGAAAAACAGGATAAATTAATTATTATTATTTTGAGGTAATCTCCTTGGAAGACAGTACATTTGTAGGTAAAATATACAGTATATATACTGTAGACCACCTGCCTAATATTAAGTAGATCCACACAGTAGAGCCTTCACTCCCCATGTGCATCAGTGAGCCTTGGCCATGGAGCACTTTTGGTAGGTCTTGAGAACTGCAGACCAGAAACATCCAACAAGATCTGCAGTTCTGGAATTGCTTTGATCCAGTTGTCTAGTCAAACATTATATTATATATTATATATGGGAAATAAATAGGATACATTAGGCAGCAAGTCAGCATTTTGCCCCTGATTTGGGCACGTGTAAAGATTTGAGTGTCTTAGACAAGGGCCAAAGTGTGATAGTTAGTCGACTGGATCAGAGTGACTCCTGTCAGCTCTTGTGAAATGTTTCTGGTCTGCACTGGCAAGGAGCTACCAAAAGTGGTCCAAGGAAGGAAATCCAGTTAACCAGTAACAGTTCATAGGCGGCCAAGGCTCAATGATGCACATATGGAGCGAAGGCTGGTATAAATTGATTATCTTTGTGTCAAGATTTCTTAAAATTTCCATGTCACCTCTCTGGGAGGCTTTTCTCATCACTGCTACTCATTAGGCTTTACAGAAATCTAAAACAATGGCCCTATATGCCCTTTTCTTTCCCTACTATAGAGCCCTGTGAGTCAAAACAAACAAGTTTGGATACCTGTGCCTTCAGGATAAGAAGCAGTAGAGTGTGACATTTGTGACATTCTCCAGCAGTGAGAGAGAGAGAGAAAAAGAGAAAGAGATAGAGCGAGAGAGAGAGAGAGAGAGATACTGTTCAGATCCTGAGTTGAAACCAACCGGGGCTAATGATCGAGGTCAAACGCTGCAGGGAGAATGAAGACCTCTGCACTCAATCTTCTACTTCTGTCTAGCTTTAACTCTGGACCACAAAAAAAAAAAAAAAAACCCATCTGCCATCTGCCCGTGTGTGTTCCTGATTTCGAGTTCAAGCAATAATCATATTCATATTGTGCTACCTATTAAAAATCCACAGAGACCAATAATTGATCATTAGATATCTCTCAGAAAAATATTCCCAGGATAAAAGAACGTGGAATCTGATGGGCCGGCAAGCTTTAATTAAACCTGAATGCCCTCTGATGGTTTCTGACAAGCGCTGTTATCAGTCGTCCGTTCGGATGATTTAGAAAGTGACTCTGGCCAACATCTGCACGCGTTATCTGTGATGATATGCTCCATCGATTGGCTGATAATATCCGTCCATTAATCTAAGGCCGCGAGCTGCTTAGCTCAGCTTTTTAATGCGCGCCGCTGTGTCACAGAGTGTCTGTTTCCTCAAAAGGGATTAAGGCTAATTAAAGCTGGGCTCATCGTCAGCCAGGCACATCATCTCTAAACAAAGATACCTTGTCCGTCCCAGTGTCACATGACAGTATGATGGAACACATTAATAACATCAACCTGCATGCTACAGTACTATGTGTTTTGCCGACAGCTATATTCTAACACTACTGAAACTCATTCATCACTATGTTCTCTCTTTCTCTCACCGCAGAAGACATGTCATTTTTTTGTTCTATTATGATTTTCTTCTTACGCATCCATTATTAATGCACATCATGTCTACCATTCTTCATTCCTGGAACTGCCCCGGAGAGCTGCGTGCCTGTGATTCAGACCTACATGACAGAACCTGCCATCAGTTGAAATTTCATTACAGAAAGCTCCTGGCATCAGTTCAGTTAGCAAACATATTCTTTTTAACAGGTAGTGGAAATCTAGTATGACTTTAGTAAAAATGTTTTTATTCTTTTTCCCCTCTCAATAGACACATCATTGCCCGAGTGTCCAGACCATCACCTTCAAATTCAAAACCTTGCCTTTAAGCCCAGGGATAGAAAGGAAAGTCAAAATTTAGTTTTTTTGTTGAAACAGTCCTTATTTGAGCTACTATAGATTTCACCAGTCGGCTTTTTTTCTTCTCTTCTATCTTTCTTTTCAGCAGGAAATTTTTCAGCCTTCAGACACACATGAACTGATGAACTTTCACACATGATGTAATCAAAGCTAAAGGTGACGAAAAGAAATCTTAAGATGTGCACTTTTTTATTTTGGTGCAGTTGAAGTCTCTATTTAGAAGATTGTCCATTCATTTTCCATAACAGCAGCTCGTACAGATGTTCTGGCTGTTACAGTGGATAAGTGATATGTAATGGCATACATCCTTGGAGGCTTCTCATCCTTGGAGGCTTCTCCTTCAGTCATCTTGCAATGACTGGAGCCGTTATATATAAAAAGTATAATGGGGGATATGGTGACGCTTCCTGTCAGATGACATTTGTGTAAAATTTATGTAAGGGGTCTCCAGTGTCAGTAAACAACATTTAGCATGTTTTTTTACACTCTGTTTAAAGGTGTTTATTTATTTGAAATGTAGTTACATATTAACAGATGTGGACGGTAACCAAGTTCATTACCATACTTAAGTAGACTTTTCACCTAAATGTACAGTATGTTACATAAGTAAGTCCAAGAACTAAATAGACACCCATAAAATGTATGTGCTAAAACTTGATATATTTTTGAACAAGGTTAAGACTAAGGCATTATTTTACAATAGTTACTGTAGTTCTGATTGGATGGGAGGCATTCCATGGGTGCTGATATACAGCATAACAGCACTGGGATTATTTGACTACAGTCAGGCTCATAAATTTTTGATTTTTTTTTTTTTTTGGTCTTTGGCCTCTGTACACAATTACATTGAATTTGAAATTAAAACACCCAGGAAGTGACCGAAGTCCTGATGTTCAGTTTTCATTCCAGGGGTTTTAAAAGAGTATGGCATTAACCCTTCAGGAATTACAGCCATTTTCTTACACACACACACACACACACACACACATTTATTCATTCATTCATTCATTCATTCATTTATTTATTTATTATTATTATTATTATTATTATTATTATTATTGTTTTATTTACTTTTGGGGGCATAAATAATGGAACACATGGCAGGTGAGCAGTTGCATGGCCAGGTGTATCCTGTTCCCTCGTTTCTTCCATGACTAATTAAGCAGATAAAAAACCTGCCGGTGGTTCTGAGTGTAACGTTTGCACTTGGTAGCTGTTCATCAAACTCTTCATGTGACATGTTCATGCAAGTGAAGGAGGCCACCATTACTAAAATATTAATAATAAAAAATAACTAACTAATAATAAAAAATATACCCATCAGAGAGATATCATAAACATTGGGAGTGACTATTGCAACAGTTTGAAACATTATTTAAAAGTAACTGATTAAACCAAATTTTCCAGAATTGTACCAGAATGATGGAAAGAGAAAAGTACAGAGAAGGAAAGGAACAGCACAAATCATACCATATCATCTGTCGAACATGGTGGAGGCAGTGTTATGGCATAAGCGTGTACGGCCGCCATTAGAACCGGGTCACCGGTGTTTATTGATGGCCTGACCTCTGATAAAAGTAGTGTAAAGGGTTATACTCTCCGCTCTGTGTATTTCAGAAGGCTCAGGTCGACCAGGTCATGACTCCATTACTCTTTTACACTATTTTTTTTTACAACCAACCTATAATTCTGGTTCAGATTCCTAGCTGTTTGTCCTTGGGACAGTCCAAACTCAGAATGACCAAAAATCCACCTCGTTTAAAAATCTGAAATTCCTTTAATGAAATTTAAAAGTTACTTTGGAATTGTCGCTTCTAAGCATGTTTAAGGATGCATACTGTAACTAGGAGTAGTCATTATAAAGGTGACTAATTTTGGTGCAAACATTTTATAATAAAACTATGAAGGTGTATTGACTTTTTTAAATGTCTGTGTATATCATCCATGATAAATATTCTATTTTAATGATCCAATCTAACCATCAATATTCCAAAGATAGGATCCATCTGTTTTTTTTTTTTTTTTTGGTAAACAAGAACTAATGACATGTTAGTTGTTATTAAATACATTAATATTGATTCTGTATTTACACCACCTACCCGTCGTGTCATCCTTAATGATCTCATTCAAATTGCTGCACAATTAAGATGAATAAACAAACCCAAGCAGTGAAACCAAACAATTTGCGATCTTATGCTTGGCATCGACACGAAAAATGAGTTTGCTCGCTTGTCAAATAAAAGACAAAAGTGTGGCAGAAACTCAATCACCTTAAAGAATGGCAGTTGTAAAGCCAGTTATTTTCTGCAGTTATTAACGAGCATGTCTTGGAATAATGAACAGATCTGGCACGCTGCCTAAAGCTGTTTATTGCAAACTTCACTGTTAAACATAAGATCTACAGATCTCATATATCAAAGTAAAACATGCACGTCAAGGAAAAAAAAAAGTGGAACGTTCAGATTAATCAGCCATAAAATACATCATCTCGGACATGTTTACAAGAATCAATCATTTATAGTTTTTTCAATAAACAAAAAAACAACAACAAAACATCACTTTACATTCACATTTATGATACATTTATAATTCATTTATATCTGCAGATATTTTAAACCAAAGTGACTCACAAATGAGGCAGAATACAATCGAAGTGTTAAGATGTTAGGTGAACTAATTCATCATTGACTTCTAGAACGTTGTAGGAGATGCAAAGAGATTATACACGAGACATGGAACAAATATTAATCTACAGAAATGCTACGCTGAGAACTTAAAATAACAGAAAATACAACTGAAATGTAATAGAATGTTGAAGGTGTAATATCAGTAATAGCAGGAAACATGGCAGAGATTTGCCCCAAAAGATAACCATAAAGAGAAGGTATAGTACAGTACACACACACAAGTGTACACAAGTAATTTATATTTTTCATACTATTTTTCATGGCCTATATTAATATACCAAGTTTCCCATCCAACCTGGTGTACTGTAGATAAAATGTTTGGCCGAGGCAATACATTTTTAAATAAACACCTTTTTTTTTTAAAATTCAGAACCATTGTTTCTTTTCTTTTTTCTTTTCTTTTTTTAACATCTAAACCTTAGCATGTCTAGAATAGTTTCCTTTTACTTCCATCAAAAGGTTATACCTTATGCACAATGAAAAAATTAACAACAAAAAAATAAAATAAATAAAATACTATCTACACCAATCAGCCATAACTGTACACTATCTTAGAAATCTGGTGACATAACAGGATCATGGCCACCTCCGAAAAGTCCAAGCTTGTCTGGTCCAATCCCACAGAAAAGCCAATGTAGCACAAATTGCTGAAAAGACATCAATATTGGCCATGACAGAAAGGCACCAGAACCCCCAATGCATCACAACCCACTGCACACTTGGCCTCGACCTGGCCTCCAAACTCCCAATCTGATCGAGCAACCATGGCATGCGTCAGACAAAACAAGTCCCACAACAAACGCCCCACCCTACAGTACCTAAAGGACATGCTGTCAGCGCTCTGTGTCAGACAACACAGCGCAGGTGGTCTTGTGGAGTCATGCCCCATTTATAAATACAGTTTGGGTGAAAATTAACAAGGCAATGCTTCATGGCTATAGAACTTGCATCACTGGAATCAAGACAAGTCTCTAAATAGATGAAAGTAAATAAAATTCCATATTTCCCGTGTTGATAGTACAGGCGTTGAGAGACAGCAGATGCAACAAGAACAAAGATGTTCAGGAACGAGCTAGGATCAAACCCTTTTATGAAGTGTGAAATTCCATTATTGTTGTGCAGAGATGGTGGCGTACAGCGAAAAGGAGGAATGCAACACGGCGTCCGGAGACAATAAAAACTGCAAAGCTGATGATCACAGGCTCGATGAATGTTGCAAAAAGAAGTGGTGCGTGCTTTCAGATTTAAGATTTGCTTTCATGTACAATTTGTTTCAATAAATTTGCATTAGAAATATAGACTTTAGCCCCAGAGTAGTGCAGTGTTACAGTGCTTGCCCTATCATCCGAAGATCGCTAGTTCGATTCCTGGGTGATGCTGTAGCCTCCCGCAGCTGGGGGCCAAGAGAGAGCTGATTGGCCGAGCTCTCTCAGCAGGGAGGGGTGGAAAGCACTTAGCGGTTTCATATCAATCATGGCTTTACAGACAAATGTGCGTCTCAAGCAGAAGTAGTGGATAGTGCTGTCCTCCGAGTTTGTTATCCCCCCCCCAACAGTGCGTGAGCAAGCAGTTCGAAAAAGATGCGGTCCTCTGGTGTCACATGGTTCAGAGGTGAAACGCATGATAGTCTTCAGCCCTAGTGGCCTTAATGTGGGAGGCCTCTAGTGACAAGTGGGAATTGAATACGACTAAATTAGGGAGAAAATCTGGAAAAAATTTACCCCCCCCCCCAAAAAAAAAAAAAAAAAATGTACTTTTTATCATAATTTAATTATTGTCAAATATACATGAAAATTTGTCAACCTATTAAAAAGCATGTCATTATTTTTTAAAAATCCATTTCTAGGTGTTGATTAGGTAAGTAATAACACATGACAGAGTGTGTGAGTATATGTGGTTATGTGGGGTGGTGTGATATGACACAGTGTAAAGCAGAGGGCTCTTATGCCCCTGAAGTGGATTATTTTTGTATAACTGCACAGTCTGGAGTGAGTCATTCCATTTACACTACAGCTATTCACCAGTGATTTAGAGTGCAACATCAAGTTCATTAATGATCGACACATTGTGCATTTTAATGGTTTAAAAGGTCACAAATTATACAGATTTTTAAACATATTTGCTTTTTGAAAAAAGTTTCACAAGTTGTCCAAAATATGTGTGTTATGTTTCAATATGAAACACAGAGCTTGCTTAATTTTGTTTTGTTTCACTCTTTTTCCAAACATCTGTTGCAGGCGCTGTAGCTTTACATGAAGTGCTCCTGAACGGCCAAGTGAGGAAGTGCGTTTTCTCAACCAATCAGAAATCAGGGACTGGCAATATCCATATTTCCCACCCATTTTAAGGCTTTTGCCATTTCTGGCAAAACAAAAAAAAAAAAGAAAACATATGTAATACTGTTAATTCATCATGACGCTTTTAGTGATTAGCTTTAAGTGATTAGCTTTTAGTGATTATCTGGGCATTACTGGCTCAGTGGTAGTTTCCTCGCTTGCCATAGGTTAAATTCCCAGTCAATGCCCAAACCACTGCCTTAAGGTTAAGGCATTGGACTATGGATTGGAAGGTTCGGGGTTCAAATCCCAACACCACCAAGTTGCCATTGTTGGGTCCCTGAGCAAGGCCCATAAACCCACAATTGCTCAGATAAAAAAAAAAAAGGATAAACTGTCAGTTGCTTTGGATAAGGGTGTCTGCCAAATGCTTAAATGTTAAACGTAAATGGATTCATTATTGGTCCCAAGCCTGGATATAAACAAGAGAGTTGCGTCAAGAAGGGCATCCGACTGTTCCAAGTTGTTGTGCGAATTGGATGGTCTGCTATGGCGACCCTTCGATGGGAACAGCTGAAAGACTAACAACATTTTAGCAATTAACTGCTAAGGGCTAACGTAGCCGCTCATAAGAGTTAAGGATTTAGCCATTAGTAGTCATTAAATGTTACCCTAGCCTTATTTACCGTAGCACTTTATGATGGTGCACAGAGAACTGAATCGGATGAAGTTAGTTAGTTAGAATCGGATGCAGCTCTAGATAGCAGAACTGGGTGGAGCATTGAGGCAGGGGAGGGTCTGTTGGTATATGATGTCACAATAGGGGGCCAATACAAAAATGGAAAAAGAGCAATCAGAATGAAGACATGCGAATTTCTACAAATTACTACAATGTGAATTTTGCATAATAAGTCCCATTTACAGTTAGGTTTCATGTTGTGGCTCAACCATGATATTTTGGCAATGATGAACATTAATTAACATCTCTCTCTCTCTCTCTCTCTCTCTCTCTCTCAAAAGCCGTGAGACTTTCCAAATTCCTTCCTGAAGACTTTTCCATGGAAGGAAACAAGGAAAGTGCAAAGCTGCAACTGTGACAGTTACAAAGTGCTGACACCAACACTACAACTCCATCCATACAGAAAATGCGTAATCAACTAGTCCTAACAAAAACTGTTCATCACATTAATGATTAAATTAGAACTAGCACGTTCATATAAACCTATCGATCAGCTTACAGCCAGAGCTACTGTTTGAGTCGCGCTGTTAAATAAAAATATAATCCACATTTTCTGACTAATCAAATCTGAGAAGTTAACTGAATTGTGTTTGCAGCATCAACAGTATAATAACTGATATGGAGAGGCTTTCTTTCAAGAGGTGTTTCTGAAAACTTTTATGGACAGACTGTGTCAGATGCTGTCAGAGCTGTTTTACCATGAGACAGTCTTCAGGAATTTGCAAGGATTTGCAGTTTTGTGGTAACAAGCTGCATTTTTTTTTGTCTTATTAACTTTTACCGAGAGTGTCAGAGAGAGCGAGAGAGAGAGAGAGAGAGAGAGAGAGAGAGAGAGATAAGCTGTTTGCAGCTGCTATAAAGTGATAACAGGGAATTGTCTTGAGGATTTTCCATAACATTTAAGGTAACTATAAATGGATGAAAAGTATGACATGTTCATGCATGAATTAAAATTTGTAAGGAATTAAAGACTTGCTGTTATAAGAAGATATTCAAGCCTGGGTTGCAAGGGCACATCATAGACCAGTCCTAAGTAATTTATTCTTGCATAATTCCTTTTCACTTGTATCACAAGTATGAGGGGCGTTCAAGTCAAACCAGGACATCTGATCATTTTTTTGGGGAATGAAAGCAAAATATTGATTGACATTTACAGAAGACTTCAAGTACAGTATGGTGATGAAACTCTTAGCTGCAGTAAAACATTTGAATATCGCAAATGATTTAAAGAGAACCATTCGTTTGAGGATGCCGATCCCAGCTGAGGTGGCTCGGAGCTCGGTACAGGTGTTCCCAGGAACATTCAGGGAGTAAAGCATCTGGTCCTTGATAACGAATGGATAACTTGTTACCAATGTGCAGAAGAGATGCATCTGTCTGTGGGAATCACACAGTCATTCACCAACACCACTTGCACATTACAGAAACTCATCCTGATACAGTCCTGACCTCGACATTTCCACATCTTTGAGCCATGAGAAGAGTTCCTGGGAGGCCAGGGTTTTAGAGAAAACTTAAAAACACTGTAAAAAAAAATGTCCGTAATTTTAACAGTAAAATACCGTATAAATGCTACAGGATAAAACCGTATTTCACAAAACTTGGGATAACCATAGAATTTACAGAATTAACTAAAACTGTAATTAGTTTTACAGAGTAAGACCTTAAATTTAACAGTTAAAAACATATGAAAATATGGTTTATTGCAGTAAAATCTACTGTTTATTTTTTACAGTGTACCTTGATGGTATCCATGCATTAGTGAAAAACTGGGATAAGTTCATTAGTGTAGCAGGAGATTATAAAGAGTAATAAAAGGAGTTTTTACTCTCATTATCATGTTCTGTTATTTTGCACAATCAAAAATCCCTGTTTGACTTTAACATCCTCAGTTTTAGCTGCAGTGTTGGTGCTGTGCTGAAACGTCTCTTATCGAACCTGAGACCTAGAGCTCTGTTGAATGATTACAGTTGCTCTAGCAGGTTATCTGACAGACAGTATGGAGTTGTAAAATCTCATTCTACTCCCTAGATCCTTCTTCATTTATCCCTGTCAGCAGGGGCGATCAATAACCTTGGCCTCTCTTTATCATTGTCATCTTCCCTTGGCGTATATGTCTTTCTTTCATTCTATCTCACTCTCTCTCACTTTCTTTTTTTTTTCTTTTGATGTGATTGATGGTATGTGTGTCTGGAAAGGGAATTAAGATGTCCACCATGCAAGAGATTCCAGAGAGATAACACTTTAGGAATCAAAAAGATAAAAAAAAAAAAAAAGTTGTACAAATGCCAATGACCTGAATCTCATTTTGGTAAAATGTAGAATTAACTATGTTTCCATATTTTGGATCCTGGGATCTCCTGGGGTTTGACTCTCGCCTCTGCTCTGTGTGCATAGAGTTTACAGTACATGTTCTCCCCATACTTGGTGGGTTTCCTTCGAACAGTCCAAAGACCAGCATTGTACTGTAAGATGATTGGTGTTATCCATTGTGCATGTGTGTGTGTGCTCTGCAGTTGGTTGGCACCCCATAGAGGGTGCACTCTGGGGATAGGCTCCAGGCTCTCCACAACCCTACACTAGATGAATGGATAAACATCTAAAGCATTCACTGTTTGAAATTTTGAAAATTTCTTTTTTTGTTGTTTTTATTTTACATTTTTTCCCTATTTGTTCATCTTCCAGTTCCCACTCTCACTATCATACATCAGCAAACAATAAGGGAGGGTGATGGATTACACTTTGTTTGCTTTCTCTTTGGCATATCAACCACATCTTTTCATACTATTGCGTCACTGCTGCATCACATTCTGCTCCATCAGGTGCAAGGGCGACCTTACTGATTGAAAGGTTGGGGGTTTGAGCCCCAGCCCCGTCAAGCTGCTACTGTCAAGCCCTTGCGTCACGCCCTTAGCACTATCTGCTCAAAGGTACAGTATATGAGACTTATTATATAAGATCTTATTCTTAATCACAAAAAGTGCATTACACATTACACTTTCCACTTCCGCATACATCCACATACTATACATAAATTTACGATTGACTCTTGTTGTTGTGATTGACAGCGGAAGGAGTATACTTAATAGTATTCTTAGTAGCTTAGTAGCACGGCCAATTTTGTTCACTGGGGTAGCAGCAACAGATGCATCGTTGGGATTTGAATTCTGAATGTGGAGATCAATGCAAAAATGTCAATACAATGTGGAACTGGCAAACTTATAATATAAAAGTAAGTGTTAAGTACAACATAGACGAACGCTTGGATCTTCCTAGAACCCACTTGCTTGGCTCAGACAATACACAATGAGTAAAACACATATCACATTGCAATCTTATCTGTATGCAGCCTGGAGCGTCTGACTGTGTAAAGAAACACCATGTTGGTAAGATAGGGGTCGATATGATCCTGCGTCCTTACTCCCTTCACACTTTCTTACACACACCATTATTGGACAATTACCCAAAAATGTGTCTCCCAGGAGTCTCCTTGTTAAGCCGGATCAATCATGTCACATGAATTTAAAACGTCTTAAAATGTCAAGTGAATTAGTTACAACCCGCTCAGTGGGATCAATTTGTCAAATAAGACGAAAAAAATAAAATAAATAAAATTATATATATATATATATATAGCTGGAATGTTTTTTGTCACGCTGTGGCACTTGAATGTCTACTAAAAATGAATGGAGAGAAAAAAATGACGGAACTTATTTTTATGTACTGTAGTGTGTGTGAATATGCACTTTGGATTGTTTTTGATGGATAGTGATGATTCCATGGCTTCTGACTGTTTACAGGAATGATGTAAGAAACAAATAAAAGATATCATATGTATAAGTGATGCTACAGTACTGTATGTGTGCTTGATGGATTAGTATCTCATGTAAACGTTAGCAATCATCTTTATTTATTAATATTTCCTCAATTCCACTATGAGTACCTTTTTTTTTTGAACTCCCAAACATCTGGCACCAAAATCATGTTTCCTTTCACTCTAGCGTGAGACTTGATTCATGAACTCATCTGTGCTAACAGATGTTCACAGTCTGTTTCACTTCCACATCAGCTCTCTCCCATTAAAAAGGATCACACTGGAGCCGATCGAGACTTGCTTCTTATGAACTTGTTTTTATTCTCATGTTATATATATATAAAGAATAGAATTAAAAAAATGCCAGTGCTTTTATAAATTCCATGTGTGAATACTTGTTCATTTTTAAAACAACTTTTTGGCTGGGGAACAATAAGGCTTTTCGTAGAAAAACAACAAAAAACTAAGAATATGCATTTAGGCAAAAAAAAAAAAAAAAACTTTGCTTATTTGAAAATGCTCTGGTCGGCCCTACTGTTAAATATCAGTGTTATCGTGACCTGACTTGCCACTTTATTAGTGCTGTGTTCAGATTTATGATACATGTTCTCAGTGAGGATTTATTACCAACAACACACACACTGGAATTCAGACCTCAGATGATAGAGCTCAGACAACATTGTCTACATAGCCTTGTACGATCCTGATATGAGACATGATGTCCCTGATGTTTTTCCTGGAGAGAAGAGGCGTCTTTGCTCCCCTTTTTGAAATGGATGAACCTTCAGTCCAGTGTCATGCCAATGGTAAAGCATCCTGAGACACATTCATGTGTGTGGTTGTTTCTCAGCCAAGGGACTGGGCTCACTCACAATATGTCTAAGAGCACAGCCATGAATACAGAATGGTACAAAAACATCCTCTGAGAGCAACTTATTCCAATCATCCGAGAACAGTTTGATGATGAACAATGTCTTTTCCAGCATGATGGAGCTCCTCACTATAAGGCAAAAATGATAACTATTGTAAGTGGCTCGAGGAACAAAACATACAGTAGATATTTTGAGTCCATGAAACTCCCAGGATTTTAATCCCATTGAGAACGTCTCGGGTTACTTTGCTGTAACCCTGTTCCCTGAAAAGGCGGGAACGAGATGCTGCGTGAAAACGCTATGG
>JAOVVB010000001.1:26563632-26576085 GCA_028570985.1 Heterobranchus longifilis
CCTTAACCCTCAACTGCTCAGATGTGTAATGAGATAAAAATGTAAGTCGCTCTGGATAAGAGCGTCTGCCAAATGCTTAAATGTAATCCTTCATTTCCAATTCTTGCAGTGTATATAATGCACTTAGATTATGTGATTAGATTTCCTTTTTTTTTTTTTTTTTTTTAAACAAACCCAATTTGATGAAAAAAAATAATAAATACAATCCTGCAACCCTGGCATTAACTGTCCTGTCTGCTCCTCCTCCTCCTCCTATAACCATGGGGCAGTATGATTCCTTCCTCAATGGACTTGTTAGTTGCAGTTGCTAGTTTTCACCACTGGGTGTAATAACTCTAAGTAACCATACTGAGAAGTGTAAAATCATGCAAATCAACACAACATTAACTTAAATCAACTTCAGTAAAAACAGCATTTTTACCACTAGAACTGCCATTTCCAAAGCCGAAGGGTGTTACAGCCCCTTGAACTAAAACTGAACAACATTATACAACGTTGCTGATGGTTTTTATTGTGTTAATGTGGCTTAATTTGCAGCGAAATTTTTTTTTTATGTATGGCCTATGCCACTGTATTTCTTTTTTGTATTTTTATTTTCTGTTTATAGATATCGTTTATTCATGCTACACTAAAAGGGTACACTGAAATAAATATCTGATCCCCAATAGATTTAATGAATGTGATTTAAACAAATTTATATTTGTCTGCTTTTCCAATCATAACTTGGAAACAGTTTTTACACCTGATTTTGAAAATACATGTATTAGTGCGACAGGCAATCATCTCCTCTTTAATAAGTTATGTTTTGTAGATTTTATTTTGAAACATGATATACAGTAGACTTTGTATTTTTCACTTTATTGCAACCGTGTAAAAAAACATTGTTCCCTTTCTCTATAAACCCAAGTGAAACACTCAGTACAACATCATTCATTTCAGTCTGAAACTGCTTGCCATTCTGAGTGCGATAATGCACGCTGTCCAAAGTCTAAAAATAAATTAAAGAAGTGCTACAATACTTGGGCGCATTTTTTTATACGCAACAGAAAGAGTCAATTGCATGTAATAAATAATTTTGGCGATACGACTTTCACTTATCGCTAACATACGTCTTTTATACTTTCCAGTATTGTTTTTATAGGTGTATCGCTGTTGGAATTTATTCTGCCTTTGCTGTATATCTACTGTATGTGGAACTTCACCTCTACAGGCCAGGCTTTGTACTGGATACTCCACGGCTCTCCGGTTTGGCCGGCGGCTGCGCAGTTGTGACGAGAGCTTAATATCTCCTTAGATTATTGATTGGGAAACTTTATGCCCGATTTGAGAGAACAAAAGGGCTGCTGATGCTGCTTGGCATGCAGGCTGGAGGTTTTAGTACTGTACTGTATGTCTAAAACTTCTGTTGGTTCTAGTGTTAAACTCCAAAGAATTCAGTATTATTTCAGTCACCACGTCGATCTCTTCTTCCAACCATGGGGCAGCATCCTTTCTCCATCACTGGGCCTCTGTTAGTGATTTTTAAATGAGTTTCCCTGGATTTAGCATGAAACTAATATGAAGTAGTCAGTACTTTGTTTTACAGTCACATGCAAATGCATTGTCTCTCTCTCTGTCTCTCTCTCTCTCTCTGTCTCTCTGTGAAACTCCAACTAATCACTCTGACTTTAATCTTAAAAGAGGAAACATTGCATATTAAATAATTCATCCATAATTATTCATCAATAATCCATTTCCATCCAAAACAAAATCAATTTCAAAGCCTAGAGCCCTAAAGCAAAAATAACCCCCTTTAAACAATATATGATTTAAGTTTTCCTTAATTGCTTTTTTCTCTTCTATAACTAATTGGGTGTTTTCAGTGTCAAAACAACACACAAAAGCAGATCATACAGAACATTTGACTTTTTAAGACACCCTTCATTTATAACTATTGTATATAAAGATCAGCCATAGCATTATGACCACATGCCTACATACTGTATTGAGTAGGTTCCCCCCTTTTGCCATTCAAACAGATGAACCACTCCAGATCAGGAACATCCCCCAAGAGCTCTAGTTTTGGAGTTTGCTCTGATCCGATCAATTTGCTGTCAAAATCTGGCTCTAGTCAAAGTCACTCAATTCCTTAAATTTGGCCATTTTTCTGATTCAAATTCTTGGAAAAAAGGTTCACTTGTTGCCTATTATATCCCACCCACTTTCAGGTGCCATTGTGTCAAGATATTGTAACTGTAGCTACTTTGACCTAATTGTAATGGCTAACCGACTGGGTCAGAGCAATTCCAAAGCTGCAGCTCTTGTGGGATGTTCCTGGTCTTCAGTGGTCAGGACAAACCAAAGTAATCCAAGGAAGGAAAACTGATGAACTGGCGACAAGCTCATTAGCGGCCAAGGCTGGCCCGTGTAGTCTCGTCCAGTAGAAGAGCTACTGTAGCTCTAATGGCTGAAAAGGTTAATGCTAGTTCCAACAGAAATGTGTCCGAAAACAGTGTTACTGTTTTAGTGGAAAAAGAGTGAATTACTCTATATTAGGCGAGATGTTATAATGTTATGGCTTATCAATTTATCTTGAAACCTCTGGGGTATTACTTGTTTATCTGAAAACAAAGTTGTTCACAGTTAAAGGTATAAATATGTTCAAGTCTGGGACTGCTAATAAAGTTTCTCATGAATGAAGGCGTAAAACTGGTTGACATTTACAGAAAATTTCAATCATAATACGGTGATGAGACTCTTAGTGGTAGTACAACATTTGAATGGTGCAAAATTTTTTTGGTTGGAAGATCCATGCTAATATGGGACTGCAGTGATTCCAACTTGCATAAGAGACACATCTGTCTGTGCTGTGGAACTGTACACACTGTCATTCACCAACACCACTTGCACATTACAGGAACTCGGCTAGGAGTTATTGCCACATCCCTTGCACAGTCCTGACCCAGCTCTAAGAGATTTTCACATGTTTGGGCCATTAAAGGAGTTCCTGGGAGGCCAGTGTGTCAGACGTGAAGCAGTCAGTCCGATCTTGGCTCCGGCGTACTGGGGAAACTTCCTACCTTGATGGTGTCCAAGCATTAGTGAAACGCTGGGATAAGTGCATTAGTGTAGAAGGGGATTATATAGAGAAATAAAAGGAGGTTTTACTCTCATAACATCAAACGTCCTGGTTTGACTTGAACAGCCCTCGTACTGTACATTGTGTTCGTACATTGTTCCGATTCTTGTCTTGTCGAAGAGCTGTCAAAGAGACTTGATTATCAGTGCAATGCTCTAATTCTTTGTTCCTTGCTAATAAAGCGTGTCTTGTTATTGCTAAATACAGTCTGTACAGCCAGATGGGGAATGCATTGAGGTGTATACCCTTCCTAGTGTTTGACATTACTATTTTTACCACAGTATGCTTTTTCACCGTTGTCACAGTTATGGATGACACTGCAGTGTTGTTATGGATGACACACAGACACAGGGTGCAGGCGAGGTTTGCTGATAGCCCCGTTCTGGATAAAAAAGGCTGTGATGTTGATATTACTGACGGGCCCACACTAGCAGGAAAACAGCGTCGGCTTTTAAGTTTCAGCAGATCGGGTAGAAAAAAATAAATAAGAATGTGGTAGATGCATTACTTTTATTGAATTGAATTGAAGTGACACAAATTAGATTTTCTGCCTTAATTTGACACCATCGTCATTCAGTTTCAGCAGCGTGGCGAGCGACGATAGACGACAGCACCAGCAGTGAATGTGTTCAGTTGGAAGGATGGGGAAATTGGTGATTTCATTTATATTTAAGCAACTTCATTAATTCCTTGCCTATAAAATTGCATAGTGTTTGAAAGAATGGCCAAAAACCCATCTGGCTGCAATGCCCAAAAGAAGTACTCTGTTAAAGAAATATTCCAGATAAAAAACTTAAAAACAGCAAATGTTAGCTACTGTATATGTTTTTTTTTTTTTTTTTTTCCAATTTGGCCTCCCTGACCTGATCACATACGGCTGACAAGCTGTTTGCAAACCTCCAGAGCAAATCCTTCTACAGCCTTGAGCTGATAGTGCATTCATTTGTCACTTCAACTGTGAAGGGTTGTCTTACAAGTAAGACTTTTTTACTGTTGTTTGTAACATGATCTTAAAAAAATGAGATATTTTTCAGTTGAAAGGTGCGTTCACATTAACAACAGATACAAGTCACTTCCAGTTACGAACATGAACCGTTGAGATAAACAGACCCGATCTGAGCGAAAACGTCATGCAGTGTATTGTCTAATGAGGCTTGTAATGTGAACAGAGCCTAGTCACCTACAGTAAAGTACTGATTTAGTTTTAATTAAACAGAAAAAAAAAATCTATGCTTTCAGGTTTTCAGATGTTGTGCATCCTCTCCTAATGCCTTACATAGTAATACTTCCAATAGAATATCCGTGGGTGAGTCAAAAATTTTCCGCACTCCGGTTTAAAACTTCTGTTGGCCGCATATTTTTATCAGCCGCTTTCCGGTCACGGCTCCTGTCTCCCCAGTCACTGCTGTGCAGGTGTGAATGTGTTACATCAGTTCATTTATGATTGCGGTGCGAGCAAAATTGGATGCAACACTTGTGATTAGCATGAAAGAAGAGAACCGTGCAGTGATGCACTTTTTGTGGTCTGAGGGTGTACCTGGTACAGAAACAACTCACAGAAGTGTTTGGATATCTGCAAATAATATTTGGACTGATACTCCAAAGAAGATGAAAGTTTCTTAAGGAGAATCGTTACACAGATTCATCACTACGAGCCTGAGAGTAAACGGCAGAAAATCAACAAAAAATAAAAAATAAAAATGTTGACCATCAGCTGGAAAATTCATTAATGCTTACAGTTTTCTGGGATTTTCAAGGGCCAGAAGTATTGGAACACTATCAAGAAAAAGGTTCAACAATCAACAGTGCACGTCACAGTGAGACTCTTATTGAAGAGCTGAAGGCCAAACCTCGAATTAAACGCAGAAGACCGCTATTCAAGGCCGTCGTGATCTTGCATCACACTTCTGCCCACACTGTCGCCACTCTACACTCCATTTTGAGCTGTTAAAGCATCCCCCCTATAGTCCTGATCTCGCTTCATCAGACTTATTCACTTCTGATGAAAAAGTGAAAACAGCAGTGCCTTCGTAAAACATTTTTTAATATGGGAATATAGTAGCTTGTTGACAGACAAAATGATTTGAAAAGCAAGAGGGAAAATTATGTATTTGTCGTTTCTAAAAGTTACACATACATGCAACTAGCTTGTGTCCACTCGAACCAGAAAATGGGAATGCTTTTCCTATCGTCTGTCTCTGGGTGTCTCTGTGATTTGCTGTACATGTTAATGCCTTTTGTTATTTTGATGTCCAGGATACGTACGTGACACCTGGCTCGAAAAACAGAGAACTTCATCAGAGATGCATCTTAAGTGTGTGTACGTGTTTATCCCTTTCTACCGTTTTTGGAAAACCAGCCTCAAGCAAAAATTATCGCACCAAGCAATAATTCTTCCTTTATTTAATTTTTAAACTGAACAGTAGGCTTGCTCAGAACGAGATCTTGAACCATGTGTACATCTAGCTGACCTGAAATAACAAAGTGGCATCTACAGTGTGTTGTGAGAACATTAACACTGCCATGACTCTACAGAGCAGATTTGCGTCATGTTATCAGTCTAAGTATGTCTGTCTGTACGGTTAGTCTCCCTCACTTTGAGAAAACCAGGATGGCTCAGCCACATGGACCGTCATGATCATGTAAGTGTTTTCCACCTGTTCACTGAGTTTACCTACTTGATACACATTGTAATAAATGCCTGCTTTGGTTTAATAACTCTTACGAAGAGGATAATGAGACTTAGGATTTTTCATTTTTCCATAGTTTAAATTTGCAACGGTTGGGAATTTTAATTAGGTAGAACATCTTAATATCTTCGCAGCTGACTCAGAAAGGTCACCATTGATATTATTCACACTTAATAGAAGAGCTCATAACCTATACCTGTTTCTATAATACGAATCCAATACCTAAGGAGGCAAAAATCTAAAATTAATACTGAGATATTTCATCACTGCAACAACTCTGTAATATTTTTTTAACAGCATTCTTTATTTGAGCTAAAAATCGCTGTTATAAACCGGACTAGTGGCGGCATGGTGGCTTAGTGGTTACCACTGTCACCCTGCACCTGGATTGAGACACCTGAATGAAGCGGTAAATACTATATGATGAGTGAGTGAGTAAAGCAGACTTATTAGAGGTGTGAGGATCCATTCGTAAAGTTTTGTTTAAAACTTAATTCAAATCTATAGTCAGAAAAAGAAAAATGTAAAAAAAGAGAAGGCATTCAGCTTTTAGACTTAAAACTGATTTAGAATTCTAGTGACCTCTGCTGGCATGGAGGGGAACTGTAATGGACCACTGTGATTTAGTGCTTTTGTATTTTGAAAATTTTTATTTCATCATGGGTGGCACGGTGGCGTAGTGGTTAGCACTGTGGCCTCACACTTCGCTGTCTGTGTGTGTGGAGTTTCATCTTTATCCCCGTGCTTGGCCAGTTTCCTCTGGGTACTCCGGTTTTCTCCGGGTACTCCGGGTTTTCTCACACAGACTAATGGATATAGATTCTGCTAATTGGTGTTCCCAAATTGCCCATAGTCTGTGTGTATATAGTGTATGTGTGTGCCCTGTGATGAATTGGTACCCTGTCCAGGGTGTACCCTGCTTCGTCTCCTAGGATAGGCTCCAGCCTATAAAAGAAGATGAAGATTGTTTCAACATTTGATGACAAAAAAGGTAAAGTGCAGCCCAGTAACTGATAGGTGCACAGATTCAAGGTCAGGATTAAAGAGAACGTGACAGTAACACTGTGTGCACACCGCAGTGTGTAACTGAGTCAATGGCTCAGTGTGTACTGTATTGCCTGTGTAAAAGAAGAATGATTGGAAAGAACATAAAAGCTAGTGTTTGAAACAAGAGGCTCTGGAGACCATCAATCACCATTATCTTCTTCTCATTTCCGTCCTTCTCTTTTCAGCTCATTTCCTCACTTCTACACTTTCCTCCTTAGTTCAGAAGCTAATATGGACAAGCCACTTTACATTCATCTTTAATAACATCTTTGACCTATAGCAACTTTTAAAAGCTAGACATGCTGAGTGTTAACCTCTATTGTCGAAAAAGATCAAACACATCCAAGGTAACTCTCAAGCCAGCAATATGTATCATGGCTTTAGAAGTTTAATGTAATGTCAGAAGTCTATATAGGCCTGAAAATCGGGGCATTTGCGCCTTTCCCTGTAGCAGCCCTTAAACTCTGGAATGAGTTAGCCCTGTACATCAGACAGCCCCCTACTCTCCAACTCTCACGAGTTCGATTCCCGCTTCGGGTTTGTGTGCAAGGAGTCTGCATGTTCTCCCCTTGCTTGGTGGGTTTCTTCCGGGTGCTCTGGTTTCCTCCCCCAGTGCAAGGGCATGCAGATTACTGTAGGCTCACTGGTGTTTTCCTGTAAATTTCCTGTAGGGTGTGAATGAGTATGTGAGTGTGAGTATCCTGTGATGGATTGGCAACACTGTCCAGGGTGTAAATTGCCTTGTGCCCTAAGTCTCCTGATATAGACTCCAGTCCCCCCCGCGACCCTGTATACAGAATAAAGCAGTCTATTTATTTATTTTCTTATTATTGTCTGTTTTTATATCTGCCCTCTATTTCTGCAGTTATTTTAGGGTTGGACAGCACTTTGGTTATCTGTGTTGTGTTAAATGTGCTGTGTTAATAAATCTGACTTTGACTTTGATACAAGATTGGCACTAACCAACAGTGTGGGCATAAGAAAACCACTTGTTAGTGAGGCTTTAGTTTGCTAGAGACCATAAAGATTGGATGTTGGATCAATAGAAAAGGTCTTGTGGCCGGATGAGTCTTGGAACACCCAATTCCAGAGTGATCCATCAGGCTAAGAAGGGAAGCACATGAAGCGATGCACCCATCATGCATAGTGACCACTGTACAAGCCTCTGGAGGCAGTGTTATGATCTGGGGTTGCTTTAGTTGCTCAGGTCTAGACTCAGCAACATTGTGTGGCAAAAAATTAAGTCAGCTGATGACCTGAATGTCTATGGAGTTTTTCTTCCCTGATGGCACGGCCATAGTCAAGGACTCAGATTGTGAAAGAGTGGTTTTGGGAGCACAAGGAATAATTTTCACAACAATGACCATCATTATAACAGCTAAAGGTGCCTGAATGAAATATTACAGTGTATTCTGGCAAGGTAGTGTATAAAAACAAGAATAATGGGTGTTATATTTTAAAGCTATTTATTAAATAATTATGTAAATAATATTATACTCTTGATAAATGTGGTGAGTTTGTATTTTATTAAGCTCACCCAGAAAAGTAACTCGCTGACTAAAGGAAGTATAACAAACTTTAATATTCGGTTTGAACACAGAATAAAACAGCATTATAAATGTGTGTTCTGTGGAGGAAAAAACAACACTCCCCCTAAAAAAACAGGCCATATTTTAATGCTGTTGGAATTTGAGGTCTAACAATGTAGGGAATATTACAATTTTTTAGTAATATCTACATAGAGAAGCATCACATTAAAATGGTTTGGAACAGCAGAATCGAAGTTAGACAAATGTAGTAGCTGCATTTCAGTTTGTATTAATCACATGACATTTCTGATCTAACTTTCAGCCCTACTAAATCACACTGCAAATCTACTGGCTATTTTGACTCTTAATACGATTTAAAATACAATCCTAAAAAAAGCTAGTAAATCAGCTTTCATGTTTTATGTGGTGATTAAAGGGAACGGAATTTTCTTTCTTTCTTTTATTTAAAATATAAATATACATTTTATCATTTCTATTTAAAGCAAAAGGACAGCTGGAATCTTTAAACACTAAATTAGACTCCTAAAGTCTATATTAAATTCAGTTTAATCTGACATGCCTAATCATTATCTATAAAGTTCCTTGTCCTTTTCTAAACAAATCCAAGTGGTCCAAAATGATGCAACGCAACGCAAGAGCTGTCTGTTTCATATTTAACATGCTCATATGCTTCTGCTTAATGAAACATCTCTCATATTCTTATGTAATTACCTTTAAATTAATGTTCACTGAGTCACTTCCTCTGACACTGAACTTTAATTGAAATGGCTATAAAAGTGGACTGCCGATGGCCATTCACTGAGCACTCAGCTGCTACTGTAGCTTATTACTCACTGGTTTTAAGGTGTATTTTAGGTACCGGTTTTAAAATGTATTTATGTTTCATTATAATGCTTGTTAATCTTTATAATTATCTTTATAATCTATATGTGACTGTCAGTGACATCCAAAATTTATTATATAATAAAAGTCTGAGTTTACTTAAAGTTATATCCTTACATAGGACCGATGGACAATTTTTTTCTTCTCTCCAGCTTTCTCACTTCCTCATCTGAACAGTCTGCTCTAAACTCCCAAGAACATTCCAGGAGGAAGATTATCTATACTGAAATTGCCCATACTATGTACTGTAAATGTGTTGGGTGCACTGGGTTGGATGTATTTAAACAATATCACATGCGAGGGAGTGCTGCTGTACTGAATATCAGCACAGCCTGACTACAGCATGACCCAGAGTGTGATAATGCTTTTACTGTATAGAGTTCCACTTAACAGTTCCACAAATGCCATGTTTGCTTATTTAACCACTTATTTTGTCCACAAACACACACCCTTCCTTGACTCGTGGAACTAACTAACCACGACTGGTGGAGCTGGCGACTGACAGTTAACAACCGATGGGAAAGTAGGTTTAAATTCTTACTGGCATTACAGTATGTAGCCAAAAGGTGAGGAAAAAAACCCATGGATGTGGTGGACAATCCTGAGAAATGTACAAGATTTACTTTATGTTTCCACTTATTTTTTCCACTTTGGAATATAAGCTAAATTCTTGGTCCCGGGGTTGAATCATGAATGTTAGTGCGCTAGGATTTACAATTCCTTGTACCACACACTAAGTAGTGCCCTTGATCAGGTGTTAGAGAAGGGTGTGGGATTCAGCCTTGTAATAGAATCTAGTTAGCTTTGTAGTTCACGTTAGCCATAAACAAAGCAACATGGGCAGTTGATAGACAATTCAAAATGACTTTTTTGACTAAGCAGACAAATTGTTGTTTAAGATGACATAAGATTATCAGATGTGTTTTCTTGCAGAAAGTTCTTCTATAACAGGTTTTGAATGTGGGTTTTGGCAGGCAGCTACTCTTCTCTTTTTTCAATACTGCGGACCGTACTTATCTACTTTTACCCATGCTGACGACCGACAGTTAACACAATTAACGATTGTTAAAACACCTGTGACACAGAGTGATACATATAGTTAAACATCCCACTGCTGTTACTGTCTATTGACACAACTCTTGGAACACCTCTAATCCAATCAGATTACTTGGTTGGAATTAACATTTGTATAATTTTGCTTTACACAGAGTATAGAGCGTGGGATTGGCTCTGGCTCCACAGCAACCTTCACTTAGGTTCAAGCGCATAGTGAAAATGAGTGAATATATTAATAAATGAAAATTTGCATTTGAATTCTGGATTTAATCATACGCTCCTTACACCCAGTGCCTGTTCTCATTCTTTAATAACTGAAACTTGATATTGACTCAATTAGTACAACAGAGCACTGAGGTAAAGTTCTGATAAGCACAGGATGTGGTGTGCAGCTCTGCAATCACTGATATTTTGTGACCTTGAAGTCTAGTCTAAATTCTCTAGATTATGTAGATTAATTACAGCCAAAGGCAAAAAGAAAACACTGCTTGTCAATGGAAGTAAACAAGTCATCCATCAACTCCAGGGGCCTCGTGTAATAGACTTTGCATAAAGCACAAATGCATGCACAGAAAGAATTTAGATTTCTAACACTGTGTGTACACCAGATCCAGCCAAGATTTTCTTCATGCATGCCAACTAATTGACCTTAAATTCCACAAGCCTCTCAATCCACTTTATCTGCACAAAGAGACATGCCTTCTTTGAGTAACAATTAATTTTATTTATACTGAATGGCAAAAGTAGTGAAAGAAAAAAACAACAAAAAAAAGGTCTTGGGGTGATGAATACCTGTAATGATGTAGAATACTAATATTTTATACTATACATCTCTAAATCCTGATCGAGGGCACTACTTGATGTGTGGAACAAGGGATTCTACATCGAACGTAGTGCACTAGCTTACCATTTTATGCTATTTGGGATTCACCCCCAGAACACAGATTTAACTAATATTCTAAAGCAGAGTAAGTGAAAATATAAAGTAAATCTTATACGTTTTTCAGGACTGCCCACCACCTCAATGGTTTATTCTCCTCATCCTTTGGCTTTACAGTACCAGTAAAAATGTAAAACTACTTTCAATCCTGTTAATTACACTGACAAAACTGTTGGTCTTAATTCTTGGTCTTCAGAATAATGCTAGTTCGCCAGTCACAGAAGGATACTTGTGGGAGGAACCAAATGACTGGTTAAATAAACAAACAAATCATAATTTTTTTGATAGTAAATGGCATTTGTGGAACGGTTGTATAAAAGCCATATCAGCAATTTGGTCACCAATGTAATTTTATTAATTAAACAGCGACACATTATACATTTACTCCTTTTATAGTTAAATTAAACAACGTAATTCTCTTCAAGCTCCTAAATTGTTATGATAGACTTATGCTTTCCGGGCCTCATATTTTAAATCTAAACCCATAGCCATGCTTGCTGCAAAATTCTATTGTCATTAAATATTACTATATATTTTGTACAGTCTAGAGAGAACATAATGTACATTCCAATATAACTTCTTACAGAAGGGCTTTTGAGCCTGATTTATTCTTAGCAATTTCACACAACCTGTATCTGGATATTCCGGATGGGATTGTAGCCCAAGCTTTGTGCATTTATATTTTTTAAGGCAAGAAGCATTAATGCAAGAAATGGTTGCTAGTAATGTATCACAATGTCCTGTAATAGATTACAAGATCCTGTAAAAGATACAAAGAGCAGCAATGGCCAACCGTGTCCTTTAAAATAATAATAATAATAATAATAATAAAATCATCTAAAAATATATATATATACAAAATATAGTGTTAGTGCCATTCGTTGATGGGCAAAGAGTTTTTAGAAATAGTTAAAAAGTTAAAGCTTAAAAGTTAGCTGATCAGCATCAATGTAATCAGTGATATTATTATTTCAGGTTAAAGCCCATGTACATAACTTATTAATACAAAAAGAAAAAAATTGTGAGGTTGAGTATCTTAGACCTTGTTTACTTTAAGTTGTACTTCTTTCATAGTATACTTGCCCTGGGTGTGTGTGTGTGGGGGGGGAGGGGGGGGAGGGGCTTGCTGTGTGACGCTTTCTGCTTGCTGTGTGACGTTTCTGCTTCTTG
>JAOVVB010000001.1:26586239-26607233 GCA_028570985.1 Heterobranchus longifilis
AATTTGACCATTAATTTTGTGACATTATAGGGGAAGCTGAGCTTCCCTTGCAGTCTTAAAGAAATCGCCACTGATGGGAACATCACTTCATCTGCCTCTCTTCTTAGCCTGTTCACTCTGGAACAGGGTAATTCTGGACTCAACCATTTTTAAATAGCTTTTAACTTGATAAACGACCAAAGTCTTATAATATGAGTAGCACGCATGTGCTTTTTCTGCCGAGTGTCACATGATCACAACTGAGCCAATGTTTCTTCTATCTCTTGCTCTTTCGGATTGTGGGTAATCACATGCTCAGTCTCAGTGCGCGTGGATCAATCATATAGTCAACATCTGTGCGCATGTACTGTCTTCTATAACACCGTGAACATGTGTGTGTGCGCATAAGCATTTTTAAAAATTTTGTGTCCAAGTGTAGTGACTGTTCTTTAGTAACTGTACTGCAACAACGGCCCTCATGAAGAAAAAAAAGTTAGAAAAAGGTTTTTGTATTAATTATTTTTGTTATTTTATTTTGGTTTGTGAAACAAATCATCTGAGTTTCAATTATTACTTATGGGGACCTTGCTTTGATATACGAGATAGTTTCGTTAGTTTAACCAAAATTTGTAATCACATGATCTATTGTGGAATTGATAAGTCAGCATACAGCATAATGTGTAGCTCTTCAAAAGGTCGCAACCCTACCAAACAATAATCTACGTACTACTGGTAATGTGTTTTTCTCCCTTCCACCCATCTTATTTATTACTCTTTTAAAACAACGAAAAGCAACTGTTATCAAGACAAAGCAATTTTCCTTCGGGATTAATATAGTTCTTTAAATCTTGAATCTTGAATAAAAAGTGAGAATTTATTGTTCTACCTTGTTAGAACAATGAAAGAAACATTTTCTGTTTCTTTCATTAACCCCAGTGTTCCCATGAACCTATTTCTCCAAGGGCAACAAATTGGTTGAAAACAAGCTAAGTTACTGCTTTATCATGGTCAGGGGCACATTGAATCCAGAGCCTTTGTACAACTATGAACAACATCATCATTGATTCTGCAACATGAGCCACAGCAAGCACAAATACCAGTTGCATTCAGCATCTCTGGGATGCCTGCTGCCACTTGCTATTGGTGGGGAAAGGTGACGTTGATGCTGTTGCTGAACTGCTGGCGCTGGAGAAGTCCACCAGCAACAGGGGAGTGGGTCCAGTGCCATTTTCAAGTGTTGCTGATGGATGCTGCAGAGTTGGCAGCAGACCGTTTGTCCGTGTACAAAAGTGTAGGCGGCTACAAGACTCCTCTTAAACCCTCTATCTCTCTTTTTTCCCTCTTCCCTCTCTCGCTCTCCCATGGAGGATTAGCCCCTATTGCAGCACAACAAGGCTCTTAAGCAGGTGTTTGGCCAATAAGTATGGCACTGATTACAGCTGGATGTTGCAATCTCCCACCGTTATTTAGCAGTAATTATTAAAAAAAATTTCTGATGTGTTCTCGCTCTACCAGTGGTAATAATCTCAAAGAGTCATAGATCAGCACATTGAGTATCCTGGTGTAGTGGTATGCAGATGTTCATACTGTTTGCCTGAGCACAAAAAAATGTTTGAAATGAATTTCAGGCTATGCCCAACATGGGGGCATTGGAGGAGTTACACGGCAACTGTTGCAGTCCAGTTGATACACAAGACCAACGTAACAGTCCTGTTATGTGTAGACTTTCTCAACGTGACCGTTTAACTTGTACTCAATTCCCAGAATTAACAAACTCCTTGATCAGTTTGGTGTGCAGCTTACTTTTATTAGACACTGTGTATTGCAAAGACATACAGTATAAGCAGATTCCCTTGACTCTCAGAGAAAAAAAGCAGCTTTCAGACACATTCAGTTTACACCAGTTACCTTTTCATTTAAGTTGTTTGGGGCCCCTGCCACATCTCAATGACTCATGGAAAGGGTCCTCGAGCCCTACTAATACCTATGTTGCTGTGTTTTTAGATGGCATTAAAATTTATAGCAATGAATGGCAGTGGCATCTGATACATTTGGAGCTCCTTTCATTTAAGATCCTTGAGATAAACAGGGCTCATGGCCATTTGGGTCATGGGTAGGTGTGGCCCCAAATTGATAAATCTGTGGCCCAAGACCAAAAAAGCGGCAAGACTGGTCCTGAGGTTGGACTTTGCAGAGGCCCACTGTTACACGTACGTGACTTTTTTCTTCCCTTTGTTTAATAGATAGACATGTTGTCCCAGGTTAGGGAGGATTACTCTTTTTTAGCACATTAGCCTGAAACTTTCAGTGCTGGAAAGTAAGTACAGCACCACAGAAAAAGCGTGCCTGGCCATCAGGTGGGCGTCCCTCACTCTCAATTACTACCTGCTTAGGAGAACCTCCACCCTTTGTTCAGACCATGCCCTGTGCCAATAGCTGCACTGAAGGACACCAATGCGGGATCATTTGCTGGTATCTAGCACTCAATTCCCATTCCAAATTTGAGGTGATCCACAGGCTGGGGTGCAGTAGGTTGTAGCCTTTCCCACCAATAGGGATGGGGTCAACTGCAGGCCAGACAGCTGCCAAACTTGGGATGGAAAGTACACTTTCCACAAAAATGTTCATAGCAAAAAGAAGGTGAGATCATATGAACAACTTGTTAAAATGGAATTGACAAAATATGCTTCAATTAATTACCCAGTAATCAGTTTCACATTGGGTTACATTTGATTTTGGTGATGCGCCTGTTTATTCTTGTAATGGCTTGGATCCCACCTGACCTTACATCACTCAGTTTTATTATTATTCAGTCCTGCAATTAAAGGAAGTATATAGAACATGAAGCAAGGCACCTAGAACTTTAAACATGCATAAACCAAACAACTTGTAAACAACTCTCAAACAGCAAATAACATTTTACACTAACATATAAATCTTGGAGGAAGAGGATAGTTGTGTGATCAAATGTATAGAGTTTTGGTGCCCATTTGAGGTCATCCATTCCCTCTGCTGTTATCAGTGTTTTAATTTGAGAATCTTTTTTAGAATTTTTTAAAATTGAGATAAGCCTGAGGAAAAAGATAAATAAAACTACAAACTGAAAAGACTAGCAACACGGAGCGGTGCACTCTCAGTCTCTAGCATGGGTAACACGGGGAGAGTTGCGTCACAGAGTGAGTCCAGTACAAAAGTCTGTGCCAAATTAAACATGCAGACCAAATGACCACTGTGTCAACCCCTAAGAGGTGCAGCCAAAAGAAGATTTGTAAGATTAGATTAGAATATTATTGGATATTTATTACCCATTTCAAGCTTAAAACTTCTTTATTCTTTTGCCATATATTTTGTGTATTTCGACAAAGAAGCAATATCCCAAATCTGTTTGGTGAAGTTAAGGTCAGGGCTCTGTACAGGTCACACGAGTTCTTCATTCACTCCTCCCTTGACAAAACTGTCTTCATACTGTAGACCTTGTTTTGTGCACAGGGGAATTATCATGTTGCAATATATGTTTGGGCTCCTTAGTTCCAGTAAAGAAAATTGTAATGTTATAGCATAAAAAGTTACAGTACTCTCTCCAACTGTTCACTTCCAACTTTGTTGAACAGTTTGGGGAGGACACACATATCGGTGTGATGGACATATATCCTCATACTTTTGTCCATATAATTTACTTTCAGAATTTAACTTACATTGTTTATGTGCTTGAAAGACTGGGTGCTCTCATGGTTTTCTCTGTTTCTGCACTTTTTGCTGGGGCAAAATAAAAAATATTGCAAATATTATTGCATGCATGGTCTATTTATTATTTACATTTCATATATATACTGTATATACGTAGATAGTCTGTGGCTTAGTGTGTTTTCGGTGAACACGTCACAGGCGTTCCTCACCAAATGTAACAGTAGGTGAAAATGTAAAACCACGGTGGGCAGTGATTTTGTGTTTGCACATGTACATGCACATGTAGTGATTCCAAAGTTTGGGATCACTTGCAAATTTCATTGTTTTTGTTTAGTGATTTATTTTCTACATTATATGGAATTAGGTAATTATGTAACAACAACCGTCAGTTGTTATTTTTTCAGACATGAAGGGTCAGCCTTTCTGGAATAGTTCTGGCAAGAACAGTATTGTCAAGTGCATTTGCAAAACCCATTAAGCACCACGAAAAAATTGGCTCTCATGAAGACCATCCCAGAAAAGCAAGACCAAAACTTACCTCTGCTGCAGAGAAGTTCATTTAGTGTTACCAGCCTCACGGATTAGAGCCGTTATGAAGGCTTTACAGATCACGAGTAGCCGATACATCTCAACATTAACTGTTTAAAAAGTAGATTATTCCATATTTTGGATGGCTTCAGCATTGCTATATGATGTAGAAAGAAATAAAAACCAGGCATGACCATGCTGCAATATGTCTCATGGAATTAGAAAGTGATCCAAAACTTTTGAGCGGTAGTGTTGTTCTGTCACAGATATGTCACAGACGCATTCCTTTGCAAATGTGACGGTAGGCCGCGTAATCAACTTTCACGGCATTCTGTGTCACAGGCATGGTAGCAGTAGCAAAAACAGGTACGTCTCATATCTGTGCGCGTGTATATATATACACACACACACACACATGTACATACACACTGTATATGTGTGCATGTATAATTGTTGAACATATACACATTGTTTGCATATAAATAATGCTTCACAGCAGTATTAATCAATGCACTTCTGCATTAATGTTAACTTCTGAACATAGATGTTCACATCTAGAGTTGACATGTGCTCGCAGGCTTTATGAGTCACTCAATACACAGCGTTAATAACCCAAAGCTGCAAAACCAAGCACATTAAGAAAACCGCAGACAAACAATCATGTTTTATTAGAAAATAATAAATAACTTTACACCATTTTAAGCTGTTTTATTTGTAAAATATTAAAAAACTGGAGCAAATACTGTAGCATACAAAAACTAAAGCATTTAATAACATCATGCCTAAAATATACAGTAAATTTCCAATTGGCATTAATGGCAAATTTCATGCCATCTCTGGAACACAGGAGGAGTGTAAAACAAAGAAAAGTTTCAGTTCACTGTGACATTTGTAATGAAAACATTCCATGCTTTCATACATTGCTTTAAATGAGCCAATAAAAGACCCAGCAGCCCAGCATCACCCAGTGGCTGGCCCAGTTTAGTTCTGACCATGTCTGAATAGTGTGACTAGCCAAGTATCCCTGAAAGACAAAAAAGGAAAAATGTCAGCCCTACTATACAAGGTGTTTACATTAGAATTAAATTTACAATGCTGTATTATATTGAGTCAACAAGACAATACAGAAAAAAGGGAACCTTTTCATCTTCAGCATCCAGATCAAAAAGTGAGCCCAGATATGTGAGATGAAATATGGACAACGCACTGAAGAACAGATTAATCCCATACACCCATAAATTCTAGATAAAAGCACAACACACACAGCTAAATTGAAATGAGGTCAAAAAATAAAAGGCATTAATCACTGTCACATGAAAAAAACATATACTAAGGGATCCATACAAGTTAATATAATTAAAATAATCTTTTTGTGCTACAATTAAAATTTATTACTTCACATTTTTAAAGAAGATATTGCAAATAATGCAATAAACACAATGCACTAAAATTATCTTCCGCATTTCTAAATATTACTACAGTGATTAATATTAATGAACACACACAACAATAAACATTGTTCATATTGGATAAGCAAAAGTTGGACAGCTTTTATACTGATGTATAAAGGCAAAAGGACAGACTCTAGACCACACAGATGCTTAAGTATAAGAAAGGACAAAGACATGAGCATAGACAAAGTGTCATGGCAATAAGAACAGACACATGTACAGTACAGTACATCATAGTAGGGAAAAAAAGAAAAAAAAAACATTAAATTGAATCATCTTAAAATTAATAAATCATGCATCCATTCACTAGTCAAGAAAAAAAAAAAATTCACATGTTCAAAACCTTGTGTGCCAACATTTACACAAGAGACCCAAGTTTAGTTAGAAGTATTTTACTTACCAGTTCATGGATGGAGTGAACACAAAATGTTCATGCATTCATTTAATATTTAAACAAACATTTAATATATGTATGCGTCGGTTATATTACAGTTAACAAATACAGTAGAGCATAAAGTCTTGAGCCACCAAAGATTCCTTCTTATTTTGCTTCCAAAGAGCCAGACTTTCTTGTATTTTATAAGGTAGTCTGAAGGAACAGTTCTCCAGGCTTTCTGAAGGACATTTTTTTGGAATGTTTTTGTTTATTAAGTCACTCAGTGACCCACGAATCATTTAAGCATACAAAACATCTAACCTAAGGCATTAACCAGTAAGAACCAGGTGCAGATGTTGACAGATGATCAGGCCGGTGATTAGTATTCTGGTAGTGATAAATGCTGAGTGGTTGGAACAGAAAAGAGGGGAAATGAGGTTGCTGCTGGGGTCGTTACATAAACAACCAATCTTTAAATTCTATTTTTAGGCATTTTGTAGCCTGACGCAGTAAAACATTTATTCCCATTTTTTTTAACTTAATTAAATTTAATCAAAAATGAGGGTTGGCTCAAGACTTTTGTCCATTACTGTAAATATGGTGTAAATATTATATACAGTTTATTAATGCTAGGCTTCATAGTTTGTTGCAGGATAATTACTAAAACAGTACATGTCAGCGAAAGAAATCTAAATGTCATACATTAATAAAACCTCGAAAGAGATAGGAAAATTCTTTTTGCGTGATGTAATAATTCCTAACTACAGAACAACATTCACACTACAGTATATCAAACTGATTATATGGTACACTATTAAAAAAAATAAAGGCCTCAATCTGCACTGTTACTTGTCACTGGGGTGTACCTTAAAAAAAAAAATATATAAAATAAATTCATATTTAATTATTTCTATTAAGATTTGATTAAAACTTAAGACAAAATAATATACGATAAACACTCACTCACTCATCTTCATTACCGCTTTATCCTGTATTAAGGGTCACGGGAACCTGGATCCTATCCCAGGAGACTAAGGGCACGAGGCAGGGTACACCCTGGATAGAGTGTCAATCCATCGCAGGGCACACACACATACACACACTCACAAACTATGGGCAATTTGGGAACGCCAATTAGCCTAACCTCCATATCTTTGGACTGTTGGAGGAAACCGGAGTACCCGGAGGAAACCCACCAAGCACGGGGAGAACATGTAAACTCCATGCACAGAGAGACGGGAATCGAGTCTGGCCGGGAATCGAACCCGGACCCTGGAGGTGCAAGAGGACAGTGCTAACTACTACACCACTGTGCCGCCACATACGATAATTAAACAATTTAACTTTATTAAAGCTTTATTCCAAAAGCTAGTTAAAGTTACAACCACAGGTTAAGGATACCATATATTAAAAGTCACAAAAGACTGGACCTCTTAAGTACCTTATTTACACCAGTACACCAGCCAAGCAACAAACAAATGTATTGTTTGACAGTTTTATAAAAAAAAAAAAAAAAAAAGACAATGAGAAAGCAGGTTTGCTTTATGTATTGAAGGAAGGAAAGAAAGTAAGAAAGAGAACGAGAGAATATTGCTGTAACTTAAAGGCTACTGGTGGTAATACAAGCTCAATACTTTTTATACTTAAGTACTTTCTACTTTATCTCAAGTAGAAATATGAATGGAGGACTAGGGTCCTAGGGTATCTCTACTTTTACTCAAGTCCAGGATATGTGTACTTTGCCCACCCCTGCTTAAAAGTATCAGCCACACTTTGGCACCCCTGAAGCGAGTGGAAAAATGCCTAGAGAGAGCGAGGCAAGGCCTAGAAACTCATTTCGCATGCTTTAAAGTGCATAGCTGCTAGGGAGGAAGTGAAGGTTAAGCAAAAAAGAAGAAAAGAGATTTGTATAACATGTGTGTGCGTCGTGGAGTTAGAGTACACAGAGCAGTTGATAATTTAAAATTCTGTGATGTAAAAATAATGCCGTACATACTTATTGCTTAATATAAGGAGCAGCCAGTACGGGATCTGCTTACATTTAATCACATCCTTGTTACAGATAAAATAAATGAAAAATGATGATTGCAAATGCCTCAGGCCTGTGCAGTTTAGCAATATTCTTTTTAAATTAGTATGCTTGAATTGAATATCAAACCTGTGCAATAGTGGATTTTCAAGCCACAAGTAAATGATTTCAAGTAAGACCTTTTGACCAATCGTATGTTTTACTAGTCAGCGTCTGTATCAGTCATAAAGTTGGTTGTTCAGCAACAAGTTTATATGCATCAACAACGTATATGTGCTGAAAAAATATATATACAAATCACCATATATTTTGAAAATGAAAATATTTCACTGAGTCTTACAGTAAGTCTGTCTACTGAAAATGGCAAAGGTTTAGACCTTGAAGGGCTACACCAGGTCACTCACTCACTCATCGTCTATACCGCTTCAAACTGTGTACATGGTCGCAGGGTGCCTGAAGCCTATCCCAGGAGACTTAGGGCACAAGGCAGAGTGCACCCTGCATGGAGTGGCAATCCAGGGTAATCCACACTACAGGCAATTTGGGAATGCCAATTAGTCTAACCTGCATGTCTTTGGACTGTGGGACTAAACTCAAACCAGAGTACATGGAGAAAACCCACCAAGCACATGGAGAACATGAAAACTCCACAGCGCTAACCACTAAGCCACCATGCTGCCTCCTACACCATCTATAATGTAACCAAATTATTCAGATAAAGATAAACAGATATCACTTCCTAAAAGAATATGACAAACAATAAGTGGGATATTTCTTTTTTTTTCTTTTTTTATATATTTCTTCTTTTTTATTTCTACAAAAGCTTGCCAGAAAACATCAAACTCCATATGTGCATTTAGATCCCACAGAATAAAACAAACAAAGGTTGCATTCAAGGTTTTTTTTTTTTTTTTACTTTAATGTAAAGCTTTACAGAACATCACACAAAAGCCTGTAGGGGAGGTTGCCAGGTTTCAGCTAAATTCCCAAATGTACATTGCGATTCAAATGAACAGGAACCATGTACAATAGTCTATCTTTGGAGGTGTCCAAGAATAATATGTCTGGTACAGGGATCAAAATAAACTTGCTATGACCTCATGTGTTGGTCCATTCTATCCCAGGAGCTATAAGATCTTCAAACAAGCTGGTGTTACTGACAGCACAGGTTTGAACATGATCAGGACTTTTCAGTTGCAGCTGAGATGGAACAGTATGTTCATTTTTGGAGAACTGTTTTTGGTTTCTTGCACAGGCTTATTTAGTTCTATATACAGTATTTACGTTCTGGTTTTCACACTGTATCGTTATGTTTTGCTTGTCATGTACTTTATGCTTTATCCGAGTCCGGATTACAGTTCCTCACAGTCTAGTTCCTGTTCCTGTTCTTTTTTTGTTTTGTTGTGTCTCATGATGTCTACTAAAGAAGACTTGCGCACTTGTTTTGCATTTGTTTTTATTTGCAATTCAGAACACAACACACGCCTGATTATCACTGCAGACTGTTTACTGCTTAGTCAGGTCTGGGAAAAGCTGAGTGTGTTGAGTGAGTGGGTTACTGATCAGAAGGCTGTTGGTTTAAGACCAAGCTTCAACAGGCTGCCATTGTGAGCCCTTGAGCATGGCTTACCATACTGAATTAGGATAAGCGCATTAATATTAATATACTACAGCCCAAACTCTGGCCAATCAGATTTAAGATTATGCAGTACACACTGATTAGCCATGACATAAAGACCATGCAGGGTTTAAGTTCTGGCACCTGAGGGTGTGGCTCCACAGGACCTCTGAGGGTGTGCTCGGTGGATCCTTGGGTTCTCTCTCAGGTGGGGGAGATCGGTCTCCATGAATTGAGCTTGTTTGTCCGGTGAATCCCATGCATGCCTGATCAGATTGAGATCTGGAGATTTTGGATGCCAGGTCAGTGACCTTTAACTTTGACTTCTAAGCCCTATATGTGGCAGGTTATGGTGCACTGATACCTTTCTATCATGATCAGCATTGACTCACACTCACTCATTCATTGCCCATACTGCTTTATCCTGTAAACCCACCAAGCACAGGGAGAACATGACAACTTCATGCACAACAGGAATCTCTGGTAGCTCAGAGGGCTAGGGCACCGAGTTACTGTTTGGAAGGTCGGTGGTTTGAGCCCCAGATCCACCAGATTGCCATTGCCGGGCCCTTGAGCAAGGCCTTAACCCTATTTACTCCAGGGGCGCTGTATCATGGCTGACCCTGCGCTCTGGGACGCTGGGATATGCGAAGAGAGAATTTCACTGTGCAGTAATGCATATGTGACAAATAAAGTCTTAATCTAATTAATTTATTTTGAATCAAACTCAGACCCTGGAGGTGCAAGGTGACAGTGCTAACCACTAAGCCACCATGCGTTCTAGCGTTGACTTGTGTCGGCAATTTGTGCTACATTGGCTTTGTGGGATTGGACCAGATAGTTTAGCCTTTGGTACCCACATTCATGGATGACCCCATAATCCTGTGACCAGTTTAATGAGATACAATTGATAATCAGTGTTATTCAATTCACATGTCAGTGGTGTTAATGTTATGGCTGATCGGTGTAACTATTTATATTCAGCTTCAGTTTAACCTTGTAAAATATAAATGCTTTGTGTGATGCATAAAGAAAGTCGAATCTTTCTTCTCTTTATTTATGATCCTCTTGTGGAGCTTCTCGTTCCCCCAGAGACTCTGCAAACTAAAAACTGGGTCATTTCATGCCCTCTCGCTCTGTCACGATCCATCCCGGGTAGAAATCAATAACTTGTTTATTTTTTTATTCTTCAAAAAAAATCTATATGCATACACTATTAGACTATGCATGGAGCTTCACATCACATTCCATGGCATAAAGTGGGTGTATACATTTAAATGTCTTCTCCAACAATCTGTCAAGCAGGCTTGGGGGAAAAAAAAAAACATTAATCTCTACAGTATGTGTCTCATAAAAATGCTTTTTTTTTGTCATGAAGGAAAGAAAAAACAATCAGTCTTTTTTTTTTTAAATAAGGAAATTTGTTTTGCTGTTCTCACAACTGGATGTGTCATATGTCAAGAGCTCGGTTCACTATTATTAGAAGACAACACAGAGTTTGGCGAGGAACAAAAGTAATTGCACTAGAATGCAAATCAGGATCAGCATGGCAACCAAACGTTCATAAGGGGCTGTATTTTAAAATCTGTTTAGCAATGAAAAGAATAAAGGTGGCGAAATAATAGAAGAAGTAAAAAAAAGTGTTAATGAGATGGTTTTCGGCTTCTACCAAACTTGTTAGAAAGATGAGCTATTGTAAATATTTTTTTTTACTATTAAAAATTAAGCTAAACCTTAGTTGAAAAAAAAGGATGAAAGGGAAAATAAACGGCAGTATAACTTCATTACTGTAACTGATAAAGGCAACGGTGTTTGATTTTTGCATTTCTGTTCTTTGACTAGTGCTTTTTCTGAACTTTTTTGAATGTCAGTGTATATTGAGTGAATTTCAAATGTCACATGAGACTAAAAAGGAAATAAAGAGTGAAAGGTCAGACAATCAGAGAGAGAGGGAGAAAGAGAGAGATAGATGTGCATAAGGTCATCTTCATCCGCACCCCACAGGTTTTGGTTACTTCTTCAACTATATTTGTTTTTATTAAAACAAATATGAGGGTGAGTCAAAAACTATCCGCACTGCGGTTACATTAAAACTTCTGTTGGCCGCACTGACTCACTGTCATGAAGCAGACTCGAAGAACGCAGGTGCAGTTAAGATATTTATTAACAAGGGTGTCTATGAGCAAGGCAAACAAACCAGTATGGATAATCGAGAGTCGAAAAAACAAGCAAGGGTCAGGTGATGTGCGTCGGGCATAAACGGGATCAGGCTATACTCGGAAACAAAAACACAAGCGGGGTCAAATATCAGAAACGGGTATGTAAGAACGGCTTGGTAACGACACTGGAGATTAATCACAGGTAGCGTATACTTCGCAACGACCGGAAGTCTGAGAGTCTCTTTTATTAGTTCAGTAATTAGTTTCAGGTGTTAGTATTCAGGTGAACAGCGGCATTGGTGTTGGGAGTTGTAGTTCTTAGTAGTTCTGACACTCATCAGTGCTATCCATTCAAGGCTACTGTTTACCCAGTCACTGCTGTACAGGTGTTACATCAGTTCATTTGTAACTATGTGCGAGCAAAAACGGATGCTCAACTTGCGATTTGCGCAAAAGAAGAGCAGCGTGCAGTGATTTTTATTTATTTATTTATTTTTGCTGTATGATAGTGCTCATGGTGCTAAAACAACTCATGGAGGAGCATAAACAGAAACGTTTGGATACCTGTAAACAAAATTTGGACCGATACTTTAAGAAAGGTGGATGTTTCTTGAAGAGAATCATTACTGGTGTTGAGGCACGGATTCATCACTACACGAGTCTGCGAGTAAACGGCGTATGGAACGGAAACATCCTCAATAGCAGAAATGAGAAAAAGTTCAAAACTCATCAACGTTATCAGGAAAAAGGTTCAACAATCAACAGTGCTCGTAACAGTGAGATGCTTATTTAAGAGCTGAAGCCTAAACTTCGGATTGAATACAGAGGACTGTACAATTATATACTATTAACTAGTGAAAGTAACATAGGCATCCAAGGTTCACCCATGCCTTCTGGGGATCAAAGACCAGACCATCTGGTCCGATCCCACAGGAAGGCCAATGCATCACAACTTGCTGAAAAAAGTCAATGCTGGCCGTGATAGAAAAGTATCAAAACACCCAATGCAGGAAAAGAGCCCATGACAGAGCCAAGCCACACTCCAAACAACCCAGCTCCAATTCGTTCATACCCAGAGATGTTGTGCAGTCGTGCTCCGAGGGGCGAGAGCTGCCCCGGTGGCACAGGGAGAACCTACACAATATTGTGCTTAATGTTTTGTGTTGTAACATTATGGCTGATCAGTGAAACAACACAACGTTGCTTTATCCAGGAATATAACAGTTATATATACAAATATGCAAGTATATCAGTTGACGATAAGAGCATGGGTCAGTGGTCTAACTTTACTCAAATTCTGATTTGTAATTGTGTAACAAAAGCAAGCGGTTATAATATTAGTGAGCCAGGCCTGCTGTCTTCCTCTTCACTTCAAGTATGTAAAACAGTAATTACAGTATCTCTTTGGTACCTCATTTCATGTCTGCTGAGCAATTACTGTATGTGCTGTCTATTCTGATAACTGGAAATGGTAAGACTAACTTATTTAGTTATTTTCTCTCGTAATTTTCTTTTTTTTTTACTTTCTTTCTTGTTTTTTTATTAATTTATTTTAGTTTGTTTGTTTTTGCTCAGGTTCTAAATAATGGTTCCAAACATAATGGAATTTATCTTATGTTTACCTAAAAGTAAATAAATAAATAAATAAATACCAGTCCTCTAGCCATCACAATTTGGCCCATGTCAAAGTCAATTAAATACTTACACTGGGATTTTTTTTGGTTTCCAACACATCGACCTTATAAAAACGAAGACATGGTTTGCCAAGGTTTGAGTGGAAGAACCTGCACAGGGCCCTGACCCCAACCCTACTGAGCACCTCCTCCTTGCCTGACTTTATTAATGCTCCTGTGAGCACAAATTCCCCCAACTATGTTTAAAAATGTTGTGCAAAACTGGCAAAGAAGTTTTTAATGTATATAAATTCTGATTTGTTGAACATTTCATTACATAGTGCAGCATCCAATATCCATGTAAATGCAGAAAATCTGTTCCAGCCACCCCAAAATATTACCAATATTACCGATTTCCAACATTATAATCATATTTTTTGCATATAAAAACAATTAAAATCTAAATCTTGCACAAAATGCAAAAAAAAAAAAGAGGAAAGTTTCTTCAATTGGCCTTCCACTCAAGCAAACAAGTTTTGAACGGCTCCCAGACGTACGTGCAACTTAGCCAGCGTTTGTTTCAGCTTGGTTCGTTTGCTCGTATGCCGGACATGCTTTGTAAGCGAGGCAATATTTTTGCAAAATTTCTGTCAGTAGGCGAAAACTCATGAGGCGGGGCGTTCATATGCAGAGGTACTACTATATTAAAACAACATGAAAATTACATTTGTGAAAATCAGAATTTTAGGAATGAACTTGTCTTATACACACTCAAGGTTGTGCTGTTGTACTGAATATCAGCACAGCTTTAATATCTTCAGTACTCGGGCTGCACTTTTACTGCATCACAGCTGTGCTGATATTAACTAATAAAGCACTCCCTCTTGTGTGATACTTTTTAATTAAATCCTGTTAAAGCCTGTTTCTATTTGGTTCACAGGTCTGACCCGAAAACATATATTTAACTGTAATTTTACAAGAATATGTTCTTATTATGCCATGTAGACTGATACAAACTAGCTGAACCATTTCGAACCTAATTTTTCCAAAATTTTATTAACCTATTAAACCATCACATATGCTGAAAGTAAAAAAAAAAAAAACACAACCAAACAAATAATAAAACCCAGCACCACTACTGACGTTTCATTTATCATTCGGGCAGCAGCTGGTATAATAATTAATTCTGCAAGGAAAAAAAAAAAAAAGGAAAGCTAAATTGTTAACGTCACACAAGAAACTGATTGCTAATTCCTCCAGCTGTTTACTTGCCTAAATGTAAATTAATTTTTGGCCTCTGGGTGAGATAGCATTTTTAATATTTGTCATTATTTCACTCTTTCCTGCCTCTTCATGTTTCCCTGATAGTTCTCTAGTTCTCTTCATTCTCAAAGCGTAACTTGTGCATTTATTTACACACCGGTCAAGTCATATACATCAACATTAGATACCGTTTAATGTATGTAATCAGATTTCATGCAGATACTGTATTACTTTGTTCGTAGTCACATCTGTACAGTATATTGGGTCTATGTGCAGTTTATGAGAATCATTTTGCCAAGTATGTATAAGAAAATTGTTATTGATTGCTGCATGTTACAGGATGCACAACTGTCGAGTTTCTCGATTCTGATTGGCTGGAAAACTTTAAATTAATTTTCTAACATCAGAAATTCTGTAGACAATTATTACAATACAATACGAGAAGTCAACTTGTGACTTAATTGTGCAGAATAACAGAACATAGTTATGAAAGTAAAAACTCCCTTTACTTCTCTATATAATCCCCTGCTTCACTAATGCACTTATCCCAGTGCTTGGATACCATCAAGGTAAATTGTTTTCTCAGTACACCGGAGCCATGATTAGACCGCCTGCTTTACTACTGAAACCCACCAAGCATGGGAAGAACATGCAAACTCCACACACACTGGTGGAAATCGATCCATCGACCCTGGAGGTGTGAGGCGGTAGCACAACTGCACAACCTACAGTACGAACAAAACTAGATTTTATTTCCTTTAATTGCATTCATGTCAGTGGGAGGTCCTTACAAGGATTTTAAACTCTGTGTGTATGTGTGTGTGCAATTTAAATAAAAGGGAGAACATAGTAATAAGCGAGAGAAAGCCACTCATCATGCAGTGCCCCTACTTTGACAAGCCAGAGTGACAGAAAAGCTGCCTAGCACAAAAATAGCAGAATGAATAAAAGATAAATGGCTGCCCGCTTCTTTCCAGGAGGAATGAAGGTCAATGGTGTGTGTGTGTGTGTGTGTGTGTGTGTGTGTGTAGCCGTTTCATTTCAGCCCTATTGGTCGTCTCATTATTCTAACCTTTTCTTCAACTGTTCCATTAAATTACACATTTTTGAAACCCATGTACATCTCTTAAGATCGTCTTAACATAGTTCAGATAACCAGCCCGTGGATTAAGTGTTCATTATGGCGTCTCTCATCTAAAGACTAAAGTCTCTCATCGGATTGGTCAGACGGTGCTGATTAATGTTTTATAGCTGCAGCTCTGACAGTTGCTGTAGCTGCAATATACAGTAAATCACAGCTTTATTTAAATGTGCTCTGATAATACTAATAATAAACAGACAGAAATAGCGTTGTGCTTTAATATGGGATCAATTTTCTTAGTTGCAGCAGGTCACGTCTCTAGAGAAGTTGTTTAATACCCAGATACATACTTATACTTTCCTACTATAATACAGTATATACAGTACAGAACTCCTTAATTTTTTAAACTGTACTTTTACAAAATTTAGTTTGGTGTGACAACATTATATTTATGGGATTGGATTCCACTGGATTGGTGGCTAAATAGCAGGAAATTGTACAAAATGTTTCTAGTTCACAGAAAGATTATAAATCTACTGTCTTTTCCTTTTATTACAATCACTGGGAAAAAGAGTTTATGAAAAGGTGGGTTTACGCCTAAGTTGTACTTCTTTCCTTGTCAGCCCAAATACACTCCCTGTTCAGTAATCGGAGCGTGAATCACAGGTTAGAAATAAAAAAATAGATTGGAAAAACATTAAGTTTTGTCTTAAAAAACATATCCAGCGTGTTAAAATTCACTTATACCACTTCAGATCTGTTACTTCAGCAGTGAAAATATGAACAAATCCCAGTAAAAATATTCAGTTTAGCTTTTAGAATTAATATCTATTGGTGCAGGTGTTTGTTTACATTGAGCGAGTAGTGCATTAGTAGATTAGGCTGAGATCTAAGTACTGCAAAAGTTCCATTAAATTAAAAAAATATGTTTTGTGTGATGCTGTGACAAAATCAGGCTGAACAGACAGACAGACAGACAGACAGACAGACAGACATGCAGACATGCAGACATGGAAATTTTCTGTACAGAAAAATCTTTCTTTTATTTATATACATATCTAATACAACCTTTTTAATGAAATAAACAAATAAATATAATAATAATTATTTTTTTTCAATAACTTTTAGGTCGTTTCATGTCATATTTCATGAACCTGGAGAAAAACCCTCTAGGCACGCAGAGAACATGCAAACTCCTCACACACAGACCCGACAGTGGGAATCAAACTCTGGACCCTTGAGGTACTCATATTCTCTTAAGTTTATTCTTTGAGTTCTGGAAATCTATCTGTTTAAAAAATATTAACTTGATCTGGGATAAATGAAGTGATCTCTCTAAGTAGCACAATTTCTTTGCAGATGTTTCACAAGTTTCAATATAACTACAGTATACGTAAATTAATAAAAATGAATCATCAACAAAGTAACGTGATATAGCTGTGATATAGGGGTAAGTTAAGGGATTGGTCTATGGTTCAAACCCCAGGACCACCAGGTTGCCACTGATGGTCCCTTGAGCAACACTCAGCATTCCTCAACTTTTTAGATCTACTGTATAATAAATGAAAATGTAAGTCGCTCTGGATAAGAGCATCTGCCAAATGCCATAATGTAAATAACTAAAATAAAGACATTAAGACCTTTCATTCAAAGTTTTCATGTAATTTTTTTTTTTTTTAAAGTGTAAATTCTCACTCACTCATCGTCTATACAACTTTATCCTGAATACAGGGCCTGGAGCCTATGCCAGGGGACTTAGAGAACAAGGCGGGATACACCCTGGACAGACAATCAGCATGTTTTTGGACTGTGGGGGGGAAACCTGAGTATCTGGAGGAAACCTACAAAGCACAGGGGAGAACATGCGAACTCCACGCACACAGACCTGAGGTACTGTAGGAATCAAACCCGGACCCTGAAGGTGATTGAGAAATGAAACATTTAAATGCAGGCAATCGGCATATGCTCCCCCTGACACACATGAAGCCGCTGACCCAATCTTTTCGATCTGCTGGTGGGGAGGGATAAGTGCTATCCGCCCCTTGTTTTTGCTCACAATCACCCAATTGCCTAATTAATAATAAGCTATAATTGATCTGTGAGTGCAAAAATTACATTTTATTTTTTTTACATTATGGATTTTTGACTTACAAGACAAATAGATTCCAAAAGCAATTGGGGGTGTACAAACTTTTGCTCTCTACTGTTAAGTCAGGCTCTATTCAGATCTCGAGAACTTCCTACAGTCACCACTTATATTCCAGACACATCCTCTAACTCACATAGTCAGTTAATTTCACTCTCGATGTGTGTGTGTGTGTGTGTGTGTGTGTGTGCGCATGTCAGCTCTGCTAGGATTTACACAGTGCCCCCTACAACTCTGTTTCATCCCAGAGTGTGTCTCTGCATAATTGAAGATGTTTGACATTGCGTTCCGTCGTCCTCAGCATCCTTGTCCAACCATCCTCAGTGACCTGTGTGCTAACAGGGTACGCTGCTAGTGGGAATACAGATGCTGGTGGGAATTCAGCTGGTCGCTTTTACTTATCGGAGGTACAGCGACTTTGTTTTGGGACTTTGGGAATAAACCCTGTAATATAGCCAAAAGTATGTGGACACCTGATCATTTATGCTTGTTATGTGACATATTTCCTAAATCCTTACTAATAAGTGATCACTAATACTGTAAGTGATCCACTAGACTTTGAAGCGTGGCTGTGGGGAGGTGTGATTATTCGGGGCATTAGTGAGTTCAGGTGCTGATGTCAGGGTGGAATCGCGTTGCAGTTCTCCCCTAAGCGTGTTAGGGGTTGATGTCAGGGCTCTGTGCAGGACACTTCAACAAACAATGTGCTCATGGACCTCAACGCCGTCATGCTGAAACATGCTGGTTGGGGAATTTACAAAGACAGAACATTTTCTGAGACTGGTTTCGGGTCCTCCAATGTAGGAGACGTAATGATATCACTAAGAGAGTTGAGACCAATGTACATACAAAACCTTTCTTTTATTCATATAGATAAACGCTTATGTTCACTCTGGATTAGTCAGAAATATCTCCTTGATAATTGAAAGAAATTTATATCCATATACCATGATGAACTGATTCTGAAGTTCTGGTGTGTTCTGGTCCGCGAATGACGATCCTGAATGAGGTGGCTAAGGGTATACTGCAGTCGTTTTCATAAACATTTAACAAGTAGAACGCCTGATCCATGAAAAAAAAAGAATTCACCATTCACCAGCACCACTTGCACATTACAGGAACTCAACTAGGAGATATTGCAACATCTTCTGTACAGTCCTGACCAAGCCGTTTAAGGAGTTCCTTGGAGGCCAGTGTTTTAAACTTAAAGCAGTCATTCTGATCATGGCTCCAGTATACTGAGAAAATTTTCTACCATGACGGTATCCAAGCACATCTCTCGTATTTAAATCCCACCACTACCAATGTTTGTATCTTAACTGTTCAGGCTCCTTTCCTTCTTCTGCTAAACTTAATATTAAATGGTTTGTACTGTATAAAATTGTGACTCTACAGCCATAACATAGCCACCAAAGTGATCCTTTATTACATCGTTTCTGGCATGCCGCGAAACAGAATTTACAATCTGGCTGTTTCAAAAATTACACAAAGCATTAGATACGACTGATTATGTTTGGACACAATTCCGAATGCTGTGTGGTTGCTTACAGCTGGGCCACTACTATACAGCTCTTCACTAACATTCAGCAAAATGCATCACTGATTATACACGAGGGGTTGGAAATGTAGCAGAAAGCTGACTTGGGGTAGAGAATAGAGGGTATGTTCGGGTCAATTCAATCTCATATCACATATAAAAACGATTAGGATAATGTGGTAGGCAAATTAGACTTAGTGAAAGGATGCTATTTGGGTTTGATTAGGCAAAATCCATATATTCAATTTAGCTATTGTTTTTTTTGTGTGCATGTAGATCGGATTAAATGAACTGAGGATATTTATCATGAAGCCAACAAGATGTAAAAAAACAAACAAACAAACAAACAAAAAAACAAGCTACAATTACACATAACCTGGAAAAAAAAATGCGATAAAATAGGAAGAAAAAAAGGAACTCACTTAATTTTTTATTCATATCCAGGATCATATTTGCGTTTATGAGATAAGATTAGTTTAAAAAACAGTTAAGTACACTGTCTGGCCAATTCAGAAAGGTCGAATTATCGGCCTGCATCAAGCATAGAAAACAACTAAGGAGATATGAAATTATTGGAACTACTGTAGGTTAAGAAGCCATTAACACATTACACAATGTAACACAATTTTTATCCTAGAATAGTAATTGTTATTTCATATTAGCTTACACATGGAAAGGGTGTAAAATAGGTCCAATTCCTTTTAAACTTTGTTTTCATGATCAAGACAATGATATTTCTGAAATTCACAAAGTATTTATTGTGTACAATTACAATATTATGTATACAATTTTAAATAAAAAAAAAAAATACAATTTTATGTGCAGTGGTAGAAACAATACCAGTGGCTCCCATTTGACATTGTTTCTGCCCAGTTTGCAGTTCGTTCCGGCCAGTCTCGCCTGTGGTAGTCTGCCACAGTGTCTCTGCTGTCCCATAGGTTCTTGGTAAAGCTGCTTTGGAGACCCATTAGAAATGCCACGATTTCAAAGTCTCTGATCACCTCCCAGCGGTATTCCCTGTACTTCAAAGCATCTAACAAGATTTTGTACACTGCTGTATTAATCTTTAAGTTGCACAGAGTGATCCAGTGGAAGAGATGGATACATGTTTCCATTATGAAGCAGCACAGCTTTGAGGCTCCTACATGAACTGTCAATGAAGAGACGCCACTCACTGGGGTAACAGGAAATTCCAATTGCTTTAAACAGACCAGTCACATCGTTGCAGAAGCAAACGGTGCTTCTGACGGCTAAAGAAGCTTGAAAAATACTTATGGCACTTTCTCTGATCTGCTGCATGCACACTTTCATCTAAAAAATTCCACTGCTGAGGCTTGACGTCAAAAGCTCTGCTTTGGATTTCGTGAGACCAAGATTGAGTTGGTATGGGGTTTCTACTTTCTACAGCACCTCTGTAATCTGGATCAACAACTTCTTCATCCTCTTCTGAAATACTGAAATGTGGCACTGGGGTGATGGATGAGGGAATGTCTGGATATATGATAGAAGGTGTATTCTTCCCACATC
>JAOVVB010000001.1:26636000-26647268 GCA_028570985.1 Heterobranchus longifilis
AATAAATTTTAAACATCTTACAGAAAACTTCATTATATTGAAGCCTATTATACATTTTCTTTTACAAATAACTTAATTAAATATAAGTCTGGGGTTACTTCTATACAAGTTCCTGTCTTGTTACTGTAAAAAGGATGACATTTTAGAAAAAACTTCATATATACTGTATGCTGTTTCTATAGATGAAACCGCTCCCTTTAAAGGGTTGCCACAGCAGAACATCTGATCTACATGGCACCAATTTTATGCCCTGATACCGGCTGGGATTCTGACCCAGGCCTGTTGCATGGCAGGTGAGAAGCCTACTGTGAGCCACTAGTGCCCCAACAAGCTTTCTATTAAAAAAAAACCTGATAATTTCCTTCTGAAATCCTGTCAGAGCTGCTGTTACTGAAAATTGATCAACACCTTCAGACAATCAGAATCTGGATGTAAATAATGCTGAGGTATAAATAACACTTAATCTAGTTTAATAAAAATGTTTCTTCCCTTTAGACATCAGAAGTAGAAAATAGAAGAAAACTATTAAATTGCTTATTTTCATATGTTTCAGCTTTACTGTATAAAAGGCAGGCAAGGGTAGTTTTATGGTTAAGCTGTTGGACTACTGATCGGAAGGTCCCACGTTCAAACCCCAACACAGCCAAGTTGCCACTGTTGGGTCCTTAACCATCAACTGCTCAGATGTATAATAAGATGAAAATGTAAGTCGCTCTGGATAAGGGTGTCGGCAAAATGTGTTTATAAAACCTATTTGCTTTTTTTCAAACACTTACAGGTATTTGGCTAATTATTTAACTGGTATTGTAATCACTATTATAATGACTTTCTTTATAATCACTGTGAGATGGATAATGTCCACTGAACTGGGGCATCTTTCTCTAGGAATATAAGACATGTCTGACATTAGGGAAGTGAGAACCAGTGGACATATTTGTCATGTTCTTCTAGTGTGTAGAAACTTCTACTAAATTTAATGAGATGCTTTTGAAGAGAATGATGAGATGCACTAATAGGGGTGTAGGGAATTCTTTATTATGAACTCAAGCAAGTCGTGGTTGCACTGCAACATTTCTGGCATTTTACTTTTGTAAACGTGACAGCTTTTTTTTTTTTTTTTGCTCTGAGAGCTCTCCTTTAGGAATGAACTATTACTGTAGGCAAGAGTCCCAGCAATATGTGTGTTTTTAAATGATAAATAGAAAAGTAATAAATTGGGGCTTGCAAAATGTAGCCTCAATACTGAGATACAGTAATTAAGTGCAAAATATGTGGGGCATCCTGGGAAAACCTTATACAAATTTTAGACATTTTCAATATTATATATATATACATACTGTATGGAGGAGTGATTTCATGATTCCATGATTTCTAAGTAAGAAAACTTGCAAAATCACATGGTGATCAAATACTTATTGACCTCACTGTATATATATATATGTAAAAAACAGACCACCGAGACTACCACACATGGATTATGGATGTAACAAACATATTACAGTCAGCCCCCTGTATCTGTCAGTTCCTGGACCCCCAAGCTGATACCAAAATCTGAGGATGCTCAAATACAGGTACTTTATATAAAATGGTATACACAGTGTTTGCATATTACCTACTGTGTGCATGTCCTCCTGTAGAATTTTAATAATTTCTAGATTATTTCTGCATATAATACCTAATCTGGTGCCTTGTAAATGCAAAATAAATAGCTGTTATACTGTATTTTTTAGGGAACTTAGTGTAGTACTTAGTGCATAAATTCAAGTTTTAGTTTTTAGAGGTTTCCGAATATTTTTTTAGCAGTGATGATGAAATTGCAAATTTGACTTAAATAAACACTGAAATAAACACCCTTAAAAATAACAGACACTAGACAACTAAGCTGTACGTCTTAATCGTTTATGTAATGTAATCGATCTTCCGTTGGTCAGTTCAGTTAACAGAATCGTGGATCAATTTTCTAAATTGATTCTCTAATGTTAAATGGTCTAAAACTGATGAATTTCTTTACAAAATACTGTATATACCACAATTTTATCAGGAGATAAAAACCACTGGCATCTTCAAATATTCATATTTTTAAGAAGTATTGCTATTTTTCAATTTTGAGTTCATGGGCGGTTGGTACATTACCACCAACTACAGTAGTACACTGGACTTTGGATTGGAGGATTATCACTTTGGTATGATATTTAAACAATCTACAATACAAGTTACACACAATTTACACACCATACTTAACACTCATGCCACTTCAAAATTCAAAACACAAAACTAGGATAATGTTTTTCACAACAGTTCACTTTTGAGCTGCATTTTGTCAATCACACTTAGTAGAGAAATATTCACACAAAAAAAAAGGAGAGCAATGCTTTTCAAACTCTTAACAGAACCGACAACTTTGGCCATAAGACATTATGCAGAAGCGCAACAGGGATTCCTTTCATTACAAGAATACGGATTGCTTTGAAAATGTACCCCGTAGCTGAGGGCTTGTGATCCAGCCACCTCTGCACTTCTGTGTGAGAGGGCTTGATTTTGCTCTTTTACTTCAACTCATAATAAATACAGAATGATGAGAGACGCTTGTAACATTCCTGTTAAATGAATCTGCTTCACTAAGTGGCAATTTGTGTGTATTTACGTGTGTGTATTTTTCACATAGCCTCAGCAGGTGATTAACATGAGGTGCATCAGGGATGTAATTTAGGACCATTTGGTTTTCTGCCCCTGTTTTAAATCTGCTATTTAACACCACACCATGTATATATTCCTATTGGTTACTAACTTTTCTTACCTACTGTATACAGTACATGCTTCTCTTTATTCTATATAAAATATATAATCAATAAAAGGTGATGAAGATTGGAGATAATCCCTTACAGGGTGGTTTATTGCAGCCTGGTGCATAGAAAAATTACTGTTATCACCCCTAAGTTGTGTGATTTTTCCATAACACCATGTGACGAAATTATTTACTGCTTTTATACCACAGGAACATTTATGGTCAATCTGGGAGTTTTTTCTTATTACTTTTATAATATACAGTACCAGTTTACGTTCTAGAACACTACAGGAGATTTCAAAACCGAAATAACACACATGGAATTAGGTAACTAAGTAACAACATCAACAGTCAGTTGTTATTTTAGGACATGAAGGTCAGCTGTTCTGGAATAGTTCTTGCAAGAACAGTATTGTGCCAATTGCATTTGCAAAACCCATCAAGCACCATTATGAAACTATCTCTCATGAAGACCTTTCCATGAAAGCAAGACCAAAACTTACCTCTGCTGCAGTGGGGAAGTTCATTTAGAGTTACCTGCCTCAGAAATCATTGATCACCAATTAACAATTAACTTCAGCATTGTTCAGGAAAGACCATGGGATTAGAAACTGTATACAGATTTTTTGACTGGTAGTGTACAGTATTTGCTCCCTTACCAGTCTTGATTTTTTTTTTTTTTTTCCTGAAGTTATTGAAAAATATATGCAGTTTGTCCTTTTAGATATTTTCTGTCCTGAAGAATTAATTTATTTAATTTAATAATTTAATGTTACAAAGCACTGACACTGGAGTCTCCTTCCATAAATTTGAAATAAACTTCTTCCCATAGGGAGCTTCACCATATTATTGTTTATTCTGTATACGTTTTTCTCTTTTTTTAATAACATTGCATGTCAGAAAACATAGGATGCCTAACCGAACCTCAAATTTCGATTTTTAACAAAATGCTTCTTCTTTTCGTATGTGTCTAAGAGATGAAACACTTAACGAAAGGCAGACCCACTTTACGGCAAATAAAAAATATTATATTCTGATTAAACACTTTGTTCGTGCAAACACACATCTTATCTGATTAGTGTCCATGCAAACGGACTGAAGCAACATTGTGTATGCAAACGTGGCTAGAGATTACATTATTCCTGTCATATTTCTTTTTTCCAGATAAGTTCTGCATAGGCATTCAACAGCTTGATGTATTTGCTGAGCCATTTGGACTAATGCACTGAAGTTTAGTTAGGTAAATCTGTAATCCTCATCCAACAGACTGACTAAGAAACCACAGAGTGTGAGCTATGAACTTGGAATTTAAATTAGGTGAGAATTAATTAACTGTGAAAACAAGAAGCAACGGATTATGAAGAACCTGGTTTCAAAACTATGGTTAGAAATTGCAGTTGTTACTAATAGATGTAGTTGTTGTTGTTGTTGTTGTAGCTCCACATCATAAGGGAAATGATGAAGAAATGGTTTACTGTAGCCCTTTAACAGGTGGCTCAACCACACACTTACACAAGTATATACACATTTATCATTGCAGTCATCAATGTGATAAATTTATCTTCAACTTTTCTGTTTATCTTAAGAGGTTTTAATGAGGGCTCTTGACAGAATATGTCTGGACGGTGATTGCTCGAACGCTACTCCTCATTTAGAAAGTTACTGAAAAAGCTGTTTAAAAAGTAAGGTTTCCACTGATTTTCTTAACATACAGGAAACTTTGGGAGAAAAACCAGTGGCACCTGGAGGTCATTAATCTCCGAAAGTCCCTATAGAAGCGCCTTAGAGGGCAAGTTTTCACATGTAGAAGTACCCACGCCTGTGGCATTTCATCTTATTTCCTAGCATGTAGGGGAACCCTACAGGGCACTGCATCACATACTCCTCACTGGAAAGGCACCCTGGAGTGCACTTCATCATGTTTTCTTACACGCAGAGGCACCCTGGTGGGCATTTCATCATATTTTCTGGCATGAACAAGAACTGTTCAACACTGCATCATGTATAATCCATGAGAAGAGCAGTCTGGAGAACTCAAACTAGGCAATGTTTACAAACCAAATGGTCTATGGGTTAAATTTTTGTGTGATTTTTTTTCCCTAAAATACATAAAACAGAGCGTCCAGTTTTTTGTTCGATTTTTTTTGTTTGTTTTTATATAAGGTGACCAACTTACTGTATAAAAGGTTATAGTGATAGTCTCGTTCTGTCTACTGTAGGTGTGTATGAGGAAATTGAGAAGTTGTATAATTCTCATCAATTTCTATAGAAAGAAATAAACAGTTTGACAGCAAAATGAGATGAATCCACTTTTAGTCATTTTGGAAAATTATTGTCCAAATTCAGACTATACAGTATATTCTTCTTTTAGAAGCTTAAAACTATCACTAGCGATGGTTTTCCTGCCTTTGGGAGCCAGTATGCATGTCAATATTTATTAAATTACATATATTTATGAAAGTATGCTAAGCAAACAGATAATGCTACAATGCTGAAACACTAATGTGTGATCAATTTGTGTACATGAGACACGAGCTTATGTCTGCTATGGAATGTTTTGCTATGCCAGAATTTTTGAACTCTGCTATAACCTTACGGGACCAAAGATGTACTGTATATGCATTTGGTTGATACCTGATCAGACCGTATACATCACAACCCTGAGCTTTGTGAATCTAAAACCAATTCTAATTGAAACATGAAAACATGAAAACATGGAAAAAAAAAACTGATTTCTATTGTTTTTAATGTTTTCCATGATATTCAGCAATCTTTGCAATGAAAGATACATAGCAGAAAACAATTAGTGGCAAATTTATACAGACTTATGTAACCGAAACAAATTAATGTATAATTTTACAATGCACATTTTTCTGGCTTGTAAAACTTCTTGCTGCTTCTTCTTCTGGGAAAAAAAAAAAATCTAAAATGAAGATATCTCTTTTTGTTTGCATTCAAAAAACAACAATGTTGTTGTTTTGTTTTTTCTCCAAAACCTTTTAGGAACCAGTTGAGAAAAAAATAAGTATACCCTATAATTCACAAGCAGGTACAACCACCTTACGTTGCACCTTCAAGCAACAATAACTTGATGATAATATTTTCTGCCAGAGTTTATCATTCTTTTACATCATTTTGAAGATTTTTTTTCAATCACTGTTTTGATTGATGTTTGCAGGCATTAATTTATCCACAGCTATCTTAAGATCCCACTACAGAATCCTAACCGGGTTCAGGTCTGGACTTTGACTTGTCCATTTTTGTTTACTTTAGGCATTAAGTTTTGATTTGCTGGTGTATTTGGGATTGTAGCCCTGCTGCATGAACCATTTTCAGCCTAGCTTACAGTATGTTTTGGCCAGATGGACTTCTTAAGAATGCAAGTTTCCTAAATCCTGTGGCTGTAAAACAAACCCCTTCCTCCACTATGGTTAACAATTGGTATAGGGTGTTCATGGCACCTTGCTGTGTTAGGGTTTTTCTATTAATTCACTGTGCATAATGTATTATTTTCACCTTGGTGTCATCAGTCAAGGGACATGGTTTAAGAAATGGTTTGTTTAAATGCCTTTTTGCAAGCTAAATTTATACGCCATATTCTTTTTGGAAAGAAGAACCATTTTCATAGCCATGCTTCAATGAAAGCCACATTTAATTGGTCTTTTTCTGAATGTGCTGAAAAGATTTGTCTTTAAAAGCTGCCAATTTGTAAACAATCCTTCTTGGTGTAAAATTTCAAGTCATTTGGAGATGGCTTTATAACCCTTTACCAGTTTGCTTCTCTGAAGTCATGGATGGAATAATTTTTTCTAAGCATAATGTGAACCCACACCTAATTTTTCCAGAAAAACAAACTACTAAATGGGCTGCTTCTCAAAGTTGTTGTCACACTTCTTAATGACTAGCGAATTTTGTGCATTTCATCATCTGTAACCCAGATGTTTAATCTTAATAATTATAGAAGAAAGAAGGGTGCACTTATTTTTTCTCACTTTATTCTGAGTGTTGGTTTACTTTTTGGGAATAAAAAAATTATTACATGATGAAATCTCTTTTTTGTTAACTATGAAGTGTTTAAAAATCTTTAGACTTTTTTGCAGATTACTGTAAGCAGAAATGCACAAAAAAATTCACTCTTCATTCATTTGTAGATATAAAAATAAAATCATAGTACTGTTACATTTTGTACAGTATATTTATTTCTACTTTTACCCTAAACTTACAGTACAGCTTAACCATTTAGTAGATTTAGGTAACTTCTAAGCTAATTGGGGAAATCTGAAATGTATTATTTTTTATAATTTGCTACATAAGTGTTTCTCCATCCATCCATCTAGGAATCTCTGTAGTCCAACTAGGGACCATGGAGGCCAATGGTGACTTTTGTATTTATTTGCATTCGTATGACCATGGTAGGACCTCCAGTCAACATTCACATGTGGATTCACACACTTTGGGCAGTGAGCCTAATTTGCATACCTTCGCAGGGAGGAAATTGGAGAACCCAAAGGAAACCCACCAAGCACAGGGAGAACATGCAAACTCCATGCATACAGATGCACAATCAAACACATGACCTGGAGGTATAAGGCCGCCATGCCACCATAGGTGTTTCTACATTTATTTTAAACTGACAACTCAACCATTTTGTAGATTTAAGGAACTTTTAAGCTAAATGGTAAATTTGAAATGTATTATTATTATTATTATTGATATTATTATTATTATTATTATTATTATTATTATTATTAATAATATTAAAAGTAGTGTTGACCTGTCATTTGTTTTGTACATGACCAGCATTATCTATCAGTTATCATTTGAGAGATAATGTCAGTACGATTTGGCTAATATTTTGCCATATTCCTTAGCTCTTTAATTAATGGGGTAGACACATGTTGTCTAAGGGGCAGGATTTCCTCTGACAAAAACCTTTTTTTTTCTTTTGGGGAAAAATACAGGGGCACCTAGAGGGCATTAACCTCCGAAAGTGCCTCTCTATTAACCTTTTACTATTTGCACCCTAGAGGGCAAGATTCATCTGAATCATCTGACTCTACAGTCCACTGCTTCACTCCCTTTTTTTCACTGGAAGGGCTCCTACAAGGGCATTTTATCATGGTCTCTAGCATGTATGGAAACTCTAAAGGTAATCATACTGTATATTCTTTACTAGAAGGGCACCCAAGAAGACACGTCATCATGTTGCCATGTACCTAATGGCACAAAGATGGGCATTTCATACCTTTTTTGTCTTCTGCAATTGTAGCTGTAAAGGCACTGCATCATTTCTTTTTTCAGATTACAGCACCTCAGATAGCACTTTATCGCATTTTTGCTTTAATAGGAGCACCCTAGGAGGCATGTAGCCACAACCTATAGGGCTATGTATCAAGTAATCACTTACAGACGGGCACCATGGAGTGCACTTTATCATGTTTTCATGCACATACATTGTAATACATGCATTACACCTAGAAGACCTTTCATATTGTTTTATTTTTTTATTTATTTAAAGGGTAGCCAGTAGGGCACTGCATCATGTTTTCCTCAGTTCAATGATTATCACATCTACCACAAGGCATTACAACAATATGTCTTGCACAGTGTCTCCTTAGACACCGGGAAACCCTATAGAGTATCATGTCTTCTTCACTGGATGGACACTTTACTGGCATGCACTGGGACAATGCATCTTGGCTTCTTCACTGTAAAGGCACTTTAGAGAACAATTTGTTGTCATTTGATGGTTATTTATTTATGAAATTACACTGCAATTTATATTAAATTAATTCTATATTTGCTTCAAAATTTTAAGTAAACACTTTGACATAAATGTACAAAGATCAGCCATAACATTAACACATTAACATTGATTACCAATTATAAAACAGTAAACTGTTGAGAGAATCATGGACACCCAATGCTCACCCATGACCACGGGGCCCAAAGGCCAGCCCACCCAGCCTGATCCTACAGAAAAGCCAGTTTAGCGCAGATTGCGTAAAAAAAAAAGAAAGTTTTTTTCATGATAGAAAGGCACCAGAACACAGCCTGCCAGCATGGGGGCCAGCAGGCAAAGAGCCCAAGACGACCGTCCACCAAACCTCCCAGATCCCAAGCTAATTGAGCATGGAACGTGACAGATGTCAAATGATCTGCAGCTAACATCCTGGTCCCAGACACCACAGCACAACCCCAGAGGTGTTGTGGAGTCATGTTTCAAGGGGCCAGAGCTGCACCCTTGGCACAAGGTGAACCTACACAATACTGTGTTTAATGTTGTTGCATAGTAATGTTAAGAAGATCAGTGTAAGTAAAGATATTTCCATTTATCTATCCATCTATAGTCCAACTAGGGACTATAGATGGAGACCAGTGGTGACCACTGTATTTATTCTTATTTTTCTGACCGTGGTAAGACCTCCTACCACATTCACACATGCATTCACGCAGTACAGGCAATTTGGTAACACCAATTAGCATAATTTGTATTTCTTTGGACTGTGGGAGGAAACCCAACAAGCACTGGGAGAACTTCCAACTCCATGCACACAGACCCCAAAGCGTGAATCAAACCTGGACCCTGGAGGTGCAAGGCAACAGTGCTTACCTCTAAGCCACCATGCTGCCAAATATATTTACCAAAGCATTATAAAATATTTAGAAGAATAATTGCACTATAAGTTGAGTAAAGAACTTCAGTACTTTTACCACCTCTAATGTAGCCATTTATAGAAATATAAGGTTGAGTGTTAAGATATTTTTTCTTACAATAGCTTCATACTCTCATTAAATACTAGGAACATTGTAGTACCGCTGTGTACCATGTAGTCTGGAATATGAGGTACAGTACAATGCAACCCAGCCTTTATTGTCTAAGCCATGGGTGTGCAGAATTCTGCAACATTTCTAAGAACTAAAATGTGAAACTTCTAATTACTTCGTCCAAAAGATACCTTTAAAAAAGCGTAAAAAAGTATGTTCAGCTTTATTACTCTTTATTACATTATAGTTATTTTATAACACTGTAGTTATTCTAACTTCTATGTGCTCACTCACTATTGTCACATCCCAATAGACAAAAAAGGAATGAAGCCCGAAGGAGAGGACCCTAAGCTAAAAACAGATCTATTGTATTTCTGCAGAGAGATCTCAATATGGGAGACAAACTTCCATGGGAGCAAAGTGCAAGAGGGAGTTAATGAGAGAGGTTTTCTTTGATGTGGCCTGAACAACAGCAGGGCACTAGGAGGGCTTTGGGACAGGATCTAATTTGTAATCAGTGCACAGTCATTAAAGAAAGCAAAAGAGCACCAAGGTTTCTCGATCTCTCTCATCTTCCAGGTAGAACACCTTTATAATGACCTCATTAGGAGTGGGACTTCAGCAGGGGGGAACGTCTGCATGGGAATTCACAACACTTCTGCTCTATCTTTGGTGGCATCATTGCATTCTTTCTCTAATTGGATACATGGAGTCATGACATGCACTAGGAAATACATGACAGTAAAAAAGCGAAAGAGAAAGAGAGAGAAAGGCAAACAAGAACATGAATTTCAAAGCTCATTCATGATATATAATTTCATGTCTGATTGTCTGTTCAAGTCTTTTTCAGTTTCAATGGCGTGATAATACAAAATGCAAATAAAGTGTGTGTGTGGGGGGGGGGGGCGTCAATACATATGCAAGACACTAAGTCTTTTAAATAAACATGGTTAGGAAAAATAAAGAAATTAAATATCATTATATTGCCCTTCATGCAAAACATTTCATGTAAAGCAGAAGTATCACTTTGCTTACCTGAATTCACTTTCCAATCCTGTTCAAATCTTTTAAATTGCTTTCAGCAACATCCAAAATGAAAGACATTGCATTAAAATGTGTGGAGAGCTGACTCATGCATGACAGAGCGAGAATGAGATAAAGCGCAGGCTCCAAAGAATCAGCAGCCAGATAAAAGAGATGGAAGTAATGCAGAGGGAAGTCATTGATGTAGCCTTCTGAACGCATATACAACCAAATCCACAAGCCAAGCTTCAGTTTAGATTAGAGAGCACTGAATAAATGTCTCCTAACAGAAAAAAAGAAACTTTACAATATCAAGAGTTAACAGAATCTGGTTATGTCGAGCACCAACAATATACTGTAAGTGCCTGTGGATGTTGTTATTATAGAAACAATGCTACAGTTTACACAGTTTATACATGATGGTGAGTCAAAAACTAACCAAACTCAGGTTATATTAAAACTTACGTTTGTTCTAGCAGCTCTTTCCGTTCAAGGTTACTGTCTCTCCACTCTGGTGTGAAGGTGTTACAGTACATCAGTTCATTTGTAACTGCGGTGCGAGCAAAAATTTATGCCCCACTTGTGATTTGCATGAAAGAAGAGCAGTGAGCAGTGATCCATGTTGCTTTTATGGTCTGAGGGTGTACCTGGTGCCGAAACAACTCATGGAAGAGTATAAAACAGAAGTGTTT
>JAOVVB010000001.1:26692935-26715393 GCA_028570985.1 Heterobranchus longifilis
TGTGCACGTGATTACAATGGGTGTGCACGTGATTACAATGGGTGTGCACGTGATTACAATGGGTGTGCACGTGATTACAATGGGTGTGCACGTGATTATAGTATGTGTCTGTGAAAGGGCGATTACAACCTGTTTGGGATTATAGATGGATAGATGGATGGATGGATAGATACAGTAGATACTTTATTGATCCTTAAGGACATTTCAGACATACAATAGTGTTGAGGACAGAAACTCCTGCTCTCCAGTACTGTCTTGAGAGTCCAGCTTCAAATCCACCACAGAAATGTCATTCCTGACCACCACATCCAAATCCGTGGTGTCCCTGCTTCTGAGGAGCACACTGGTAATGACTAACTGGTAAAACATCAGTAGAGCTTTAGGCCTTGTTTTCACATTAGGCATGATGGATTTGTACTGTGCCCAGGAACGATTCCTCCCCCTCCCACTGGCCACATTGTTTTTGTGCTCCTTTCTCAGGTACATTTGCGTATTCACACTTTCTGATACAGCAGGGGGCAGTATGCACCTGGTTGGTTTGTGAGCCACCAATAAACGAGAAGAAGAGAACACGAACATTAACCTTTGCTCTCTGTCTAATGTTATTGATATTTTGGAAAAAATGTCAAGAAGGACACTCTCACGTGCCTTCCTACTGCATCAGCTATAGCTGTGTAGGTCAGAGGATGAGATCGAGCGCAGAGGTTTCGGAGGAGACCAACGGCACTGATGATGTCGCGTCTAAACAGCGACCTATTTCCGTTCTCGGGTACGATTAGCTTCCATATCTGATTCGATCCGTGCCCGAATACACCTCTTTAAGCAGAGTCGGGCATCACACTGGTCAAAATGACTTTGGGGTCAAGTGTCCTCAGAAACGATCCCCGGGACCTAATGTGAAAACACCCTGAGATATGTTTAAAGTGCCTAGTCTCCTCAGGGAAATGTGTAATTAGTTTGTCTGTGTGTGTGTGTGTGTGTGTGTGTGTGTGTGTGTGTGTGTGTGTGTGTGTGTGTGTGAGAGAGAAAGAGAGAGAGAGGGTGCTTTTCTATCCCAGAACCTATTTTGCACAACTAAAGGACGAGAACTACAGAGCATGTGGATGTGTTTGTTTTAGATTTCTATCACGCTCCCCAGGCCATGATCATTTGCATTGTTCCCCGCTTTATTTTGCGGCACTCTAACAAGAAATAAAACACCCAGGGGCATGGTGTTATAGGAAAGTTATCAAAAACAGAGTGGCTTGATGTGGCCTGATGCAAAGTGGAGGTGCTGGTACCACCTTCATAACAGCAAATGTTATTTTTCTATGCTTTTTTACTTAAATAATGCCAAGTTATAATATTTCATCCATTAATGCACACAAAACAGTTGTTTTCTCACCAGCCTCTCTATTTCAGTCTCCACTGCACGGATAAATTTAATGTGTTAGAACACGTGTTACAAAGCGTCAACACTTAAGACACCTTTTACAAATTTTTAAAACAAGCTTCACCTTATAGAAGACTTACAATTTTTATAAACTGCTTATTATAAAGGAAGTTCAAGTCAAACTGGGACTTGTAATTACATTTCTTATGAAATTTAGAAGTACAGTAAAACCTATTGACATCCACAGAAGACTTCAAGCAGGGTGATGAGCCTCTTAGACTCTCTGAATGACGATCCCGGCCGAGGTGGTTCGAAGCCCACTGCAGTCGTTTCCGGTGAACATTCACAAATGCAAAACCTGATCCATGAAAACCTGCAAATAACTTATTGCCTGTTTGTAGAAGAGACGCATCTGTCTGTAGGAACTGTACACACTATCATTCACCAACATCACTTGCACATTACAGGAAGTTGACTGGGAGTTATTGCTACACCCCCCAGTACAGTCCTGACATCGCTCCAAGTCATTAACACATGTTTGGGCCATTAAAGGAGTTCCTGGGAGGCCGGTGTGTCAGACGGGAAGCAGACAGTCTGCTCAGTTGTATTGAGAAAACTTTCTACCTTGATGGCATCCAAGCCCTAGTGAAACACTAAGATAAGTGCATTAGTTTAAGCAGGGGATTATACAGGGAGTTTATCTAGGAGTTTATTTGCTTATAACTGTTATTCTGCGCAATCAAAAAGTCCTGCTTTGATTTGAACGCCCATCATATTAGTCTTTGATTATGTGGTGTGTATGTGCTGTATTAAGCTGGGATTTTACTTTTTGCCCAACTACTAATCAAATTGGAGAAATAAAAAAAAAGGTGGGTTATAACATTCATAAATGGTAGGATTCTAAGCAGTAGTGTTCACACACACACACACACACACACACACACACAAAGATGAACTTTTGAGCTTTAAGTATATTTTTGTCATTCTCGTGAGTGACTGTTTTGCAGTTAATGGTCTGTTGGTTTCAGTTTTTTTTTTTAAATGTCAGCACAGGTCATATTGCGAAGCTCACAAATGAGTAACTGTCAACATTCACTAACACAAGCAGACAACACTGAACCTTACCTGATATTTAACTATAAATTCTGACACTTTGTTGGACAGATATTATATTTATAGTGTCGGATGTTGATGCGTCATGTGGAAGGTTCAGGCTCACGTCCCAGCCATTGGGGCTGTAGAGCAAACTTAGTGCTGGTTCCAAGCCTGGATAACATCGGGAAGGTTGTGTCAGGGAGGGATTAAAATGAGAAGGACTGTAGATTGGTTCTATAGTCTAAAGCTCATCCCAATATATTCAGGTCTGCAGAAAAGTACCTCCTCCATAGCAGAAACTACTAGATCAGGTTCTTCCAGTGTACAGTAAGTGTTCCTTGGGTCAGTGCTGAACCAGAAACATTCTTTGGTTGTTGGCTGAGTTTCTTTTCCCATCTCTCTCTCTCACTTTTTTTTTTCTCTCTTTCTTTTTGTACTGAAGACGTGTCTGTCACCGCACCGTGAACACATCCGTGCCAAGTCATCCAGTCAGCTGTTGCATTTTAATGGGCACAAGTTGCAGCTGACTGCACGTCGTAGCACCCGTCCTGCAACTCAACACAGAGTTTTTGGACACTCTTACATCTGTTGCATAACACAACAGCTCAGATTGCCGCTTTAATCAACCCGGTACGATAAAAAATATACCCTGGAAATCCACCCATGCCATTCGTGATTGATTTTCTCTGAACAGAATTCTGAGAAGGTGCTCCGTTTAAAACAAGTCACGGAAGCACTTTCAACAAGAAAACCCATCTAATATCATCTTCAATAACACTCCTTGTTGTCTGCTTAATAATTGCTTTAAAGTCATTTCAAATCGCCTCTGAACCGAACATATTGTGTTTTAATCTTTTATAGCCGCTAGTTATAAATGCGAGTACGAGGCTCATGACTCAACTCACCACTTTGTTCAAAGCTAATGAGACCTACAGTGCTAACTATAGCGTCTAACACAAGGCTGAATTCCAAATCCCTCTCTAACCCCAGATTAAGGGCACTACTCGGTGTGTGGAATACGGGATTCTACACACTACATTGTGCACTAGATTTCCATTTTAGGCTGTTTGGAATTCAAGCCCAGAACTTTTAGTAATCTGAGGCTCTTCAAGACAGGAATACGTGGAAAAATCTCACTTTCATGTTTTTTTTCTTCTTGCTTTTTGGTTACATAGAAGCAGTCAGAGAAGAGGCACTCCCGCCTTGCACCTCCAGGGTCTGGGTTCGATGCCCACTTCTGGGTCTGTGTACATGGAGTTTGCATGTGCTCGGTGGGTTTCCTCCAGGTAAAAAGACATGCAGATTAGGCCCGTAGTGTGTGAATGAGTGTGTGTGTCCAGGGTGTACCCCACCTTGTGCCCTAAGTCTCCTGGGATAGCCTCCAGGCCCCCTGCGACCCTGAACACAGGATAAAGCGGGATAGATGATGAACCAGTAAGAATTGAAATCTACTGTTCTTTTATCTTTGCTGAAAATGCCATTTTGATGATTGTGAAACAAGCAACCTCTAACCTCTCCATCTATATACTGTATCATTCTCAAACTTTCAACTTTCATACCAGTGACCATACACCAACCGTATACCAACACCATTATAGTCATCTCTATAGAGTGCTATGTTAAGCCACATTGAGTTGTCCCCTTGTGACATCACTACTACAGACAACAGCTAAACTTTTACGGGAACAACAAACCAGCATCGCTAAACACATCACCGATATTTCAATGTTCATTGAAGTGTGCATTGAAATGATTTAATGAGTTTCCTGTTGACTCCCACCATCTACTGACCTTCAGCAGTCATCGGATCTAAATTAGGTGTTGTCCATAACACATAAACCAGTCGGATTAATGCCTTGCGCCGTCATGGGAGCTCGGAGCATATTGCTATTTTATTGTATAATGTATCATGACTATCTGACAAAAATGTCACCGGGATTAAAGGTTTCATGGAGAGGAGGTCTGTCACTCTGCTACCAGGTATTGCATGCATATTTCATAGCAACTGGTATATATTTCTTTTTTTTTCTTAGATGTTGAGCAGCAGAGGAGAGAATGATCAAAGCCATCAAAGTGTGGAGAGGTTAAAAAATGAGTTTGAGTGCTTCGCTGAAGTGATTAGCCGACCTCTAATGCCTGTTCTCTTCCCCTCTCTCTCCCCCTCTCTCTCTCTGATTGCAAATGAAACAATTTCAGCAGCTTTAGCACTTTGGTCATGTGACCTAGATGACCAAGCGTAGAGGCGTATGAATGCTAGAACAATGCAGAATACGGAGTAGTCGATTAGGGTTAAAAATAGGATAAAAACAAAAGATGTAACCTTGAGAAAGCTGAGATTTATTTCTCATAATGCTCCAGTCTCTGTTCTGTTTTTATCTCGTCCATGTTTGAGAAAGCACAAGGAGTTGATTAGATGTGAGTTCGGTGAAATCCTTGGGCTCGGACCTTGGGGGAACACTTGTATTACTTATTTTTTTTGTTGTTGTTGAGGTCAACCGTCGCATATTATCTTCACCGGCATGCCGGAGCAGGCGTGATGAGCGGGACTGAGCCGTGAGCCGTTCGATACCTCTGGGCATTTGCGTGAACGTCGAGGGAGAGACGTTTTCTTCTTGAGCAGGGGCTCGAATTGGCTGCATTCAGATTCCAGAGAGACTTGACTCCTTTTATTACAAAAACATTGCGGCGTGCGATCACGCTCTGTTTAACAATAATACCACGTCTGCTCCGTGTTCGCTTTCCGGCTGAATCGCTCCGTTTCAGAAATCCATTGAAATGCAGTTTGTGGTCTTGACTCGGATGAGAGATTCACTACTTTAATAAGTGAATCATCTCGGAGCGGGATTAGCACGTTTGAACATGGAACGGTGATGGAGTTGACGGCGTGTAGCTGAAGGAGGGACGCCGGACAAAAGAAAAAAAAAAGATTTTGTGTGTGTGTGTGTGTGTGTGTGTGTGTGTGTGCTGTGTGCTTCAGAGGGAAATACGAATGAAGGTTTAGATCCATAATGAGCATACCAGTGGTGACAGTGGTGACAGTTTGAAGTAGATTTTTAGACAGATGAATCTCCATTGTGCATGTGCAAGCAAAACAAATAAAAAAAAGAAACAGTTTTAAAAAGAGAAAAAAAAAACAATTTGTTTGTACTGGCCTGGACTTAAACAAAGCCAAATTCTATTTCTTCCCCTAATGTGACCTTGACCACATCTTCCTGTTCTCCGGAGGATGGCCGGTGTGGGGGCGTGGTTCGACAGTAGCATATTTACATAAAAAACTAAATGGTGCATATGGAGAAGGAGTGAAATAAAGCGAGATTAAGTTCTAAACAAACACTTTAACTGAGGAGTATTTAAGCTGGAGGCAGCTTGGTGGCTTAGTGGTTAGCACTGTCGCCTTGCACCTCCAGGTCTGGGTTCGATTCCCACCTCAGGTCTGTGTGCATAGAGTTTGCATGTTCTTCCTGTGTGTTATTGGGTTTCCTCAGGGTACTCTGGTTTCCTCCCACAGTTCAAAGACATGCAGATGAGGTAGAATGTTCTTTTCAAATTGGCCATAGTGTGTGTGTGCACTCTACGATGGATTGGCACCCTGTCTATGGTGTACCCCTCCTCATACCCAAAGTTGCCTGGGATAGGCTCCAGGACCTCGTGACCCTGGACAGGATGAGCGTTATAGATGATGAATAAATGATTATTTGAGCTGGAGCATTAATGTACACACACATTTTGGAGGAGCTCTGAGACCTGTATTAACTTTTTACTAAGAGAACAGTACTACGGGTGTTCAGTTATTATTTTAACCAGCAGTCTTTCACAATACTCAGGTCCGGGTCCAAGCACATTTGCGTACAAAATCAGGTATGTTTGAGTAACGTGAGCGTTCTGTACTAGGCTCAGGCAGGGATCAGTATACTGTGCTTGAAATCACCTCGAGCATGGGTCGCTGATCCTTGCTCAGCCATGGTGAACTCCGCTCAGGGACACAGCTGGAATCAAATATGAAAGCTAACCATTCCAAAAAGATGGAAATGAACCACTGTGAAGAACCGACATCATCAGCACCATCTGTCTGCTCCGATATCTCTGTGTGCGTCCAGCACTCGCTGATTCTCCTCCTTTGAACTTCACAGCCATAGCTGGTAAAGTAGGAACAGTCACTGTTGACATTTTCTCCAGAATATCAGTAATATTAGGCATAGTGCAAAGGTCGACTTGATTCTTTCAGGTTTATCGGAGGCTTGCAAGCCAACAAGGTGCTGCTGTATCAGAGAGTGTAAACACACAAGTGTACTTAGGTACGGAGCAATGTGAAAGGAGGGGGAGCAGTCGTACCCAGGTACTAGTGTGAAAGCAGCCTTAGGACGCGGTTTAAACAGGGTCAAGGTCACAACAAGGTCAAATGTCTAAATTATTTTTTTTTTCATCGCTTTATTTTTTTAATTATATATATTTTAAGTAGAAGTAGATTTCATGAAGTATAAGTCATGCAATTTAGTACCCAGAAAAATAAATTTGGTGGCAGAGACATTTTTGTTGACATTGTTGTTGTCTTGTCTTGTTTTAAGGTTTTTTTTAAATGTAATCCATTTGTTGCATTCTTTATCAAATACATAAGTAATAAAATTATTTTTTTCCTTATTAAATAAGCATATAAAGTCAGACTTGTAATGTACATAAAAACACAATATACTACTACACAATATACTAATGTACTAATTCTCACTTATATTTAGTATATAAAGTATATAAAACAACAAACAAGGCCAAAATTCTAGTCCATTATTTTGTAGTCATATTTTTCTTACCTGGACAGGATTTAGGGTCAGGGATATTTATGGGCCAGGATTAGGATTAGGATAAAGCTCTTGTTTTAATCTGGCTAAAGAACCAGGACATGTGATCACATGATGATCAGCCGGCATGTCAACCTTCATAGAAACCGTTAGTGCAGGTCATACGCTCATTACTGCCGAGACCTCTACACACAGTATAACTTTACGAAAAAATGATTCTATAATATACAAAGTGGGAAATAGATTTTATGTTCATTTAATAGGATAAATAGTCACTCAGTGTATAAAAAAAAATAAAATTGTAACAAATTGTCAGTGTTTTATAATATTATCAGCCCAGCCCAGGAGACAGGGTACACGAACACTAAATCGAACCCCAACGCTGGCAACAGCAAGACAACAGTGCTGACCTAGCATACATTAGTAAATGAGATGAGTAGATGAGTTTTATTGTTTTTTATTACTTTAAAAAAATTGCTTTGCATTTTTTTTTACCATACATCATCTGAGAAATAGTAAAGTAAATATTGAGACAAAAATCCTGATCGAGTGCTTTTTAAAAACAAACAGTGACTCCATTTTACCAGCCAGAGACACCGCAGCCCCGCCCACTTGTTTGCTCTTGGTTTATAAGACCTAGGCTCAAGTAAAGTCCAGGTTTTGGTCCAAGTCCACCCCGATAAAGTAACCACTGGCACATGCAAATGAGTGTCTTTTATATCCCGTGTCTGTTCCCCTTCAGTGAATTGTCCTTTCCGCTGGGTGAATTTTAGTCCTGTTTGGTCTGATAAAAAAATAAAAAAATAAATAAAAATGTACTGTATGTCAATAGAGCAAGAGAGGAAAATGTCATGGCCACACTGTAAATATCGGCACTTTGGTAAAAAATGAATAAATAAATTCTGAAGTGCTATTGATCATTTCTTATTTAATGTAAATCATTTTTTTGTCTGTACATTGGTCAGAACTCGCACTTTGAATGATATCTTTATGGTCTATACATTGGAGGACCTGAAACCGATTAAGAAAAATTCTGTATGTCTGTCTAGTCTGGTTTTGTCACAGCATCACACAAAACTGTCCAGACAGAATTGAATGAAACTTATGCAGCACTAAGATATCTGACTAATGTTTAACCTGCACCATACTGTACGATACATGAAATCAAAACGTTGAGTAAAAGTGATGTTATAAACAGTTATGTGCCGGATTTAATAATCTACTGTAAAATAAGCTATTGATGCGCTAATTGCTTATTGTAAACAAACTCCTGCTCCAATAGATAATAATTAGAAAAGATAAACTGAATATTTTTACTGGGATTAGTTCATAATTTCACTTTTGCTGAAATAACAGAGCTGAAGTGGTATAAGTGAATTTTAACTTGCTAGAGTGGTTATAAGACAAAACTTAATCTTTTATCCGGTCTACTTTTTCGATTTCTCTCCAATTTACAGAAATTTCCGATTACCGAACAGGGAGTGTATTTGGCTGACAACAAAAGAAGTACAACTTAGCGTAAGTAAGGCGTAAACATAAACTGTTCTTTATTCTCTCTTTCCCATTGATTGTAATAAAATGAAACGACAGTAGATTCAAAATCTTGCTATGAATTAGGTAAATTTTGTACAATTTTCTAAAATTTAACAACTGATCCAGTAGAAACCAATACCATATATTGTCACACCAAACAGAATTTAGTTAAATTACAGTTCAGGGGTTCATCTTTGATTGGCAGTCAGGTACGTGGGCTTCAACCTGAAATAATATCACCTGATTACATTAAAGCTGATCAGATAATTTTTAGCTTTAACCTTTTTACCTATTACTACTTTACTATTACTCTACTAACTCTTTTCCCTTTTATTCAAAAATAACAATCTTTATTGCTCAACATTTAAAGATTTTTTTGTCGTGGCTATACCATGGTAACAGAACAGTGTTTTACAAAATAATCAAGGCACTTTATTTTGTAGAAAACACAATGATCAAAATTAGAAAACAGCCATGACTGTAGCACAGAGAAAGATTACAGCCACAGGACATCACAGTGGGTTTCTTGGCCATAACTTTGCCACCATGGATTTTCCAGAGGTTTTTTTTCTACTGGGTTTCGATCAGGACTCTGGGCCGGCCATTTCATTATTTCAGTGTTTTCACCTTCAAGGAACTGTTGTGCTGTGTGACAGGGGGCGGTGTCATGCATGAAAATTGCTGTCTGACTGGGTGATGAACGCACGAAAGGAACATGCATGTTGTCGAAGAAGGGTCTGACATTTGAACATTTGAATTCACTCTGCCATGTAGATGTATAAGCGGCACAAATTCTGCTGCAGAAAACATCCCCCAATTCATGACTCTTCCCCCTCCACCTTTCACTGACTTCTCTACACACTTTGGGTTCAGTCTTTCCCCAAGTTTAATGACGAACATAATATTTCCCATCGGACCCAACTAAATGAAATTGCTTACATCAATAAAGTGAACTTTGGACCAGTCGTCCTCTGTCTACACAACATGCCACACAACAATAGCCTTGAGTCTTTCTGCTAATGAAAGGTTTGGTCACTGCAGAGTGGGCTTTCAGTCCAAATTCTCTTAAAGATTGAGACACCGTATGATGAGACAGATCCTTATTCTGTTCAGCACCGAACTAGCGAGCAATTCCAGCTGCAGTGTTAAACCGATTGCTTGTTGAGATTCTCCGCATTATCCTGTCTTATCTTACATGTGTCTTTTGTGGACGACCAGCCTTCTTGGGGGATTTGAATAAGTTTGTGACGTTATAAAGATGCAATAATCTGGAAGTCACAGATTTAGAATGACCAACTTTGTGTAATTGTGTGCTTGTGTAGCGGCATTGCTTTTGTGTTTCTTTCCTCACATCAATTAAGCGACGTTTATTTGCATGAATGTAATGTCAGGGTGTTCCACTGCATTCAAAAAAGAGAACAGATCTGAGGGACAAACAAATATTTGCAATTGTAATTCCTAGACATCTTAGGCACTGGGGAAAATGTATAAAGTACGGGTTTAAAATGAGTATGTAGACATGAAAAATGAGGATACAAAGCGCACACATTTTAGTATTACGCAATTCATGCTTGTAATGCAATATCAAGGCCAAATCAATTATAATGAAGTCGTACACTCCACAACTTAAAGAAGATTGAGAATAAATAACACTTTCAAGCTTATGTAAGTCATTATGAATAAGGCAGACTAGATATTCTAAATATCAGTATTAGAAACATAAAAGCATACTTGATCTATTTAAAAACATTTTGATTTACTCATTAAAGAGAGTGGAACTTTTTTTAAGACACGTACACGTTTGGTGTCATTTCCTGCTTTCAACATTTATTCAACGTTGATTGTTAATGTTCTGATTCCAGTTCATGAGGTTTGCCAGCGTAGCTCAGCACGATCAAAGGAAAGCTTTGACCTTTTGGGTATTTTTTGGATGTTTTGGTATTTGTATCATACAAACATTAAAATACATTTAAATGTACTTAATTTGAAAATGTAAATAATAAAAGAAGAGAATTGTAAATGTAAATGAAAAGCTGCAGTTTCCTAATTGCATTTATAGAACAGTCTAGTTTATTATAAATCCTAATATGCAAAATGTTAAGCCTAATATTGTGTAGGTTCCTCTAGTCTACCCAGGCCAGCACTGGGCCCTTGGAGTGTGTCTCTACAAGACCTCTGCAAGTGTACTATGGCGTCTGGCATAAGGACATTACCAGCGGATCCTTTAGGTGTTGTGGTTTGGTTGTGGGGTGGAGCCTCCATGAATCAGACATGTTTATCCGGTACATTCCATGAATGCTCGGTCGGATCGAGATCTGGTGAATTTGGTGGCCAGAGTAACAATCTTAAACTCTTTGCCTGTGAAGATAAAGATAAGATAAAGAGACTTTATTGTCATTGTAGTGATACAATGAAATTTGTTTGGTAGCAGCCATAATAAACGTAAGAATAAACTAAAGAATAAACAAAAGAATAAAGACAATATAATTGCACTAAAATGTAATAAATATAACAATATATACAATGGAATGTATGTGAAGTAGGACCTAGATTGTGATGCACTGGGTGTTCTGATACCTGTGATGGCCAACATTGCCTTTTTTCTCTAATTTGTTATGTACTGGCTTTTCTGTGTGATTGACGGGCTGGCCTTTGACCCCACGACCACTGGTAACTCAGTAGTTTAAGCATCAGACTACAGTGAAACCTTGGATTACGAGCATGATTCGTTACGGGAGTGGGCTCGTATTCCAATACACTCGTAAACCAAATCAAATGTTCCCATAAGAAATAATGGAAACGCAAATTATTCGTTCCACAGCCCAAAAAAATAAATATATAAAAATAATGAACACAAAATATAAAGTCAAAATAAAACCTTTAACACTTTACCTTTAAAAAAAAGTCAAAATAAATCCCGACAGATAAGTTTTTCCATTTGTGCGCGCAGGCGCTGTGTGAGAAGCTAAAGTGAGAAGCCCCTCCCCCTCTCCCCCTTCTCGTCTTACACAGTTACCCTTCCTCCGCTTTTTTCACACACACACACACGTGCACACAACGGAAAAACAAACAAGAAATCTCTCTAATGAGAAACTAATGGAATCACTGCTGTAAAGTAAAAATATGACAAATTAACCTGCACTTTACCTTTGAAAAGAATCGCGACAGAGCAGTGTTTCTGTGTAGAGCAGAGAGAAAGATTGTGTGTGTGTCTGTGAAGGCGAAAGTAGGAGTAGTGTGTGTGTGTGTGTGTGTGTGTGTGTGGCACGATGTCCAATGACGCGTGCACACAGACACAAAGAGCAGGCTGAGCCTTGAGCAGAGAGGATGGATCTTTAACCTCTCTAATGAGACTTGTTTTGCTTTACACGCGCGCTGTACACACACGCGTACGGACACAAAATAACATATATTTTACACACACACACACATGTGGTCACAGTGTTATAGTAAACAGTACACCCATGCACCAATGTTGATTATACCAGTAAGAGACGTGCACTAAGACCCAGCAGCGATTACCCACAATTCCGCAGCGCAAGAGAGAGAAAAACTGTTGGCTCAGTTGTGATCACGTGGCGCTCGGCATCAAAACAAGAAACACATGCGTGACACACAATACCCGTGAACCAAGACTTGTTCGTTTTTCAAGTCAAAATTAATAAAAAATCTTTGCTCGTCTTGCGGAACACTCGCAAACCGCGTTACTCGCAATCCAAGGTTTTACTGTACTTACCGGAAAGTTCAAGGTTTTGAACTTTCAAGGCAACACCACCAAGTAGTCACTGTTGGGCCCTTGAGCAAGGCCCTTAACCCCTTAACTGCTCAGATGTATACGGGGATAAAAATGTACAGTAGCTGCTCTGAATAAGGGTGTCTGCCAAATGCTATAAATGTAATATAAATGCATACAGTAGATGGTGAAAGGATGCCCATGATCCGGCCACCAGTTTACTGGAATATAATTTATAAGCAATGTTATTTAGTTCACCTGGCAGTTATGTTAGTGTTGTGGCTTATTAATTTAGTAACAATAATAATAATAATAGTGTAGCCCTTCATTCGTTTGTCAATGTATACTCTTCTCTTCCCTCTTCCCTATCAATGGATTTTATCCATGTGAAGTTATTATTCATAGTTAACGTGCATTTATGAACCTTAGTTTCCAGTGTTCCATGTTACTTTCTTTAAAGCAGTTTTAACCTTTTGTCTGTTTTCATGTTTAGATTATGGATTATTCCGGTTCGTTGTTATCTGTCTGCACTCTGCCCCTGACATTGGTAGCGATTACAGGATTCGATAATAAGCAAGAGTAAAACACTGGTCCTGCATTCCCTTAATCCTACAATCTGTACGCTTCTGAAAGAACTAGGCTGAAAGAAAAAAGCAAATCCATCCAGGTGAAAAATGTACGAGAATCAAAACATTAAGACTAGCAGACGTGCAGGACAAACAGGAAGGAAACAGGAAATATCCATGATAATGAAGCTGCAGCCAGCAGAGCCATCGTTTTACGGATCCACTAATGCCTTTTGTAAAGTTCAAAGCAATAAATCACTTTTATTAAGCTGCATTTTGAACTTTAGTTTAACACAGCCTAGTGTTTTATTCACATTTTGCAAACTTGAACCAATTTTATGTGGAATTTTTTCTTTTCTTTCTGAGGTCTAAAAACAACAAGATTTCACAGAAATAGCAGGACCTGTCTGGTATTTTAGACTGATACCAATTTAGACTGACCACTTCTTCTTCATCGCTTACTAAAGAAAAGACGAGTCAGTGGAAAAAGCGCTCTGCACTGACATATACCAACAATCTATATTCAGGTATTTAGAGTCAAATCAATGCTAATAGCGGTCACACTGTCTGAGCCAGCAGGACAAAGGGTGACCTTGGTGTCTAAAAACGCTCATCGATCTAATGTAAGCGCAATTCTAAAAGCGCAGAGGTTCATGGAAAGTTCAGAGTACTTCCCTGAATAATAAATGAACTCCGATAACATATGCTTCTGTTTTTATTCCTTTAACCCAATGCTGAAGACTCACAAATCTGCCTTTAGGACCTGCACTAGGGCCTTGAAACTCTTGTGTCAGCTGCATACAGATGATTTGTTCACAGAACCGAGTGGACTAAGTTTAAAACTTTTAACTAAAGTTGTGAATAAATCAGTTGTATTATCCGGAGTGTCATACAGTCTTCATTAGCTTAAGATTTTCTTGCCATTTTAGTGTCTGTAACTTGAAATTAGGCAGCACGGTGGCTTAGTGGTTAGCACTCTCGCCTTGCACCTCCAGGGTCCGGGTCCAATTCTCTCCTTGGGGTCTGCGTGCATGAAGTTTGATTGTTCTCTCCGTGTTTGGTGGGTTTCCTCTGTGCACTCTGGTTTCATCCCACAATCTAAAGACATGCAGATTAGGCTAATCGATGTTCCCAAATTGCCTGTAGTGTGTGAATGTTGATTAGAGGTCCTACCAACTGATTTAATTGCGTATATTTGGAAGTTTCAATCCATTCTTTTAATGACTTCCTCAAAGTTTAGCTGTGTAAAAGTTACAACACAACTAAAAGTTGAAAACACGGTTAGCTGTTAGCAGTTGGCTGGAAACCTATTTATCTTTAGCGTTTAAGAAAAAGTGGGACTGCAGATAAAACACCAGTTTAAATTTTATATTGCTAAACAGTTCAAAATAATCTTCATATCCAAACATCAGCAACTAAACACTCGATACAAAGCTACAGTTAGCAACATCAGCCTCAAGAAAGCTTAATAAGCATTACATTGTGATTGCCATCATCCATCCATCCATCTAGGAACTTCGTAGTGGAAACTCCATGCACACAGACCCGACGCAGGAATCGAACCCAGGATCGAACTTGGAGGTGCAAGGCAACAGGGATAACTAATCCGGCACTGTGCCGCCAAATTGCAGTTTATTGTAATGTTTATAGTAACAATTATAGTAACAGCTTTGGTAGTTTTGCAGGACCAGGTTGAATTTGTCTCTCATTGGGAAAGCAGTTTGATTTAAAATGTTTTGGAAGGGAATTAGTCACAACATTTCCACCAAGAAAAATGTATTATAGCCAGTGCTACTTGGGCAGAGCTGAGCCAAATGAGTGATTAAAAGATTGATTGTGAAAATATTGTGAGTTTTTTTTTTTTTTTTTTTTAGGATTAAAAGCAAGAAAAAGCTAATCAGATTACTGCCTCTGTTCAGCTGCAAACTATACAACCTCTGTTTTATACAAACTATTGTTGCTGTATCCAAAATCCTATATTTCCAAAAGGCATTCGGTTATTCAATTTGTGTAGACATACCCTGATATGTTACATTATATCAGGAATATTTTTTTCTTTTTTTTTTTCTGCTAAACAAACCTTGCTTGTGCATACAGTCAGAAATTAGAGCTTGTGATTAAAAAAATAAAATAAAATAAATAAAACAGTGAGAGAGAGATAGCACAAAGCAGAAATGACAGCCCTATTTGTTTTCCATCAACTTACATTTGCGTTAACGTTAAGTTAGATGAACTGGACACAAAGACAAATTAATCACTGCAAGATTCTAATTATTTTATTGCAATATTATGTCCATTCCCCATCCAAGTTGTTTGGCCTGAACTGCTCCTGGCTTGCGCTAGAAATCAATCAGCTGATTTGCTTATTGCAGGGAAAGAACGACTCTCTTAATGAGTTAAATTGACAGATTTGTTTAGATGTTTTTTTTTGTTTTTTTTTTTGCCTTGTGGTGTTTGCATGTTCTCCCTGTGTTTGGTGGTTTCTCTAGTTCCCCCTCACAGGCCAAATATTTGTGCTGTAGGATGATGGATGCTCGCAAATAATGTAGGCAGTGTGTAAGTTGCAAGTAGGTTGGGTCCTCAGAGATGTTACTTTCCCTTACAATGATGACCAACTGCGTGGAAGTCAAAATACATGGCAGGTAACCATTAATTTCAACGATAAATGAATAAAAAGGATAAAACTTTGTAATGTTAAAAAAAAAAACATTAAAAATCATCAACACTGAATTGCTGAAAGTAACAGGAATTTTCCTTTCTGTCCTTTATTCATGTTTCGGAAATAAAGGACGTTTTATAATATTCTATCAGAATAACAGAAGGCAGTTACAAGCTTTTCTCAATACATTGGAGCCATGATCACGCTGGCCTCCCAGGAACTCCTTAAATGGCCCAAACATGTGGAAATGGCTTAGACTATGGTCAGGACTGTATGGGGATGTGGAAATAACTCCCAGCCGAGTTCCGGTGTTGGGGAATAATTGTGTAGAAAATACCCATAGAGAGTTGTGTCTCATCCACAATTTGGAAATCATTTATCCATTGATTTTCCAGGATCAACCGTTCCAATAGCTGAATCTTCACAGCAGTGATGGAAGTCTTCTGTAAATGTCGGTTAGTTGTAAGCCTTTTTTCATGATACATTTCATCACAAGTCCCGGTTTGACTTGAAAATCCCTTGTATATCATCTTGGCATGGTGGCTTAGTGGTTAGCACTGTCGCCTAACAGGAGGTTCGAATCTCCCATCTGGTCTGGGAGACCAGACCAGACCTGGTTTAAATGGTGGGTTTCCTCCAGGTACTCCGGTTTCCCCTCCAGCAGTTCACAGATATGCCATCTAGGTTGATTAGCATCTCTAAATTGCTCATAGTGTATGATTGGGTGAGTGAGTGTGAGTGTGATTGTTCTCTGTGCAAGGTTGGCACTCATTCTGCCTTGTGCTCGTATTTCCTTGGGATAGACTTTGGGCAGTCCACAAGACTACACAGGAAAAGTGTTGAAGATAATGGATGGACTGATGAATGGATGGATGAATAGATGAATATTCATCATACATACACTTCTTTTATGGCTGTAGACTTGCGCATTTCTTTGGGTTTTGCTTAATATGATTGTCTTCTAAATCTATTGTCCAGATTGATACATCAAGGTTCTAGCTGGCCTGGTTCTGGGACAGTTCTGGCGTATACCCTTTTTGGCCTAAGTAAAGACTTGGCCTCAAAAGGATTTGATGGTTTTGGTCTTGACTTGGCCTCATTTTGACTCAGCCTTGCCACTCTTAAGACTTGATATCAGCGACATTTGTCTTGACATTCTTGCCTACAGCATTCACTATACATTATATAAAGGCTATGGACTTTTTACAGAACATTTTGACTTTTGTAATTGAAGATGGAAGCCAGAAAATGGTTTGAAAATTAATTCTATTTTCACTGGATCTCGATGAACCCATTTGTGTTTTGGAAAATTTCTGAGCACCGCTGTGTTCAGCCCAGAGCAGTTGCTTTGGGCTAAGCACTCTTAGAAAAACCCCATTTGCCTGAGGCTGTGATGCATGCTGGGATCCTGTCAGCATGTGATTCATCGCGTACATCGCGGGTGATAGATACATCTCATTTAAAAGTCAATGCCAAATCGCTTTACCATGCCACGGCCGATTTATGGCCACAAGGTGAAGTTATGATGACTGTCCCTATAGTCGGAGTAACAGCTTTTCAATCTTGTCCTCCTCTTCCCTGTCCCTGTTTCTCTACTCAACTCTCTGCTTTCTCTTGCCAGTCGTTTCCCACGAGAGAACATACTATCAGAGTCTAAAATATGCTGACTGAATCCTAAACTTGGACACACACAGGCGGCTTAGATTTTGCTCGTCTACTACCTTGCTGAAAACAAGTAATACACTCGACTTAACTACCTCGATATACAGTAACAAGACCGTCATAAATCGGATTCTCATTTAAAAAATGATGAAATATTCATCAAGCTGTTTGTGGATTTATATGAAGACAAGTGGTTTGCGTGTGTTAATGGAGTTTATTACCACTATATACAGTACTGCTAGTTACAGTTTCCTTTTAAATGCTTGCTCCCTTTCTGCTAAAAATATGCATAAATAATGAATGGCTTAAAAACGAAAAAACAGTTACCGCAGTGCTAAAGAGCTTCAAGCTAGAAAGAGCTATAAAAGAGTCAAGCTTATTAAACTGGCTGGCAACTTATAATAAAGCAACACAGAGGCGCAACTTACTGTATAACAAAGCAAACTTTTCTGACCTAGAAAGAGACGCCATTAAACATTCCGATACACCTGCCAGGTGACATCGTTCTGCTTAGCACAAGCGCTTTTCGAGCCAACTTCTTATTTTAGATTTGCAATTCAAGATAATAATAATAATAATAATAATAATAATAATAATAAAGAAAAAACATTTCTAGTCCAACATTAAAGTTACCTTGTGTACAGTAACTTTCTTTAATGGGGTCACATGACATCAGTGCAGTGCATCAAATGCTGCGGATAAATGTCAAGAGATTCAGTATTTTTTTTAATCAAACATAAACAGAATGGAGAGGAAAAAGAAAGGGATCTGAGACTCAGTAAACACAGACAAAATCATCCTAAGGATTTTATTTTTGTTCCAGTCTTCAACTGTCCACTGTAGCTTTAGATTCCTGCCTATTCTCCCCAGAGATTTTCCATCCACAAATGAAGATTTAATTATTGCCTAGAATAATTTAATAAAGTCTTAAAGCTGGAGAAGGCTGGTACAGGATTTGGCTGGCTCACATACAGTACTGTACTGTATTTGGCTGTGCCTATTAACTGCTTTCTAAGTTCCTAGAACTGATAAACAGCATCTGCACAAGATGATTCCACCACCACCATGCTTCACTACAGGGATACAATACAGAGTCTCAACCAAACAAGCAAGTTTCAACCAAAACTCAACTTTCTACCAAGGAACTGATCAAATTAGCTTTGTCCAAGTTTGCTAGATGTACATTTGTCTTCTTTTTTTCTTTTTTTTTCCATAATGGATTTCTCCCTTCCGCACTCTTCCATAAATGGCAGTTGTTTAAAGTATTCAAGCAATGATTGTCCTCTGACACTTCTCTTACTGTATGTGACCTGTGGGTCTCTCCCTGACCCTTGGTTTATATAACGACCGCTATAACTATTGTAGGCAGAGTCTCAATTGTGCCATATTGTTCATATTAAATAAATAAATACATAAAATTCCAGAGCAATGTCCTGGATGCTTTCTGTTTTCAGTTCGTAGCAAAAAAAACAAACAAAAAAAAACCCACAATGCAGTTTATTTTGGGTTTATTTGGGGATGTTTTCTGACAAATCCCTGGGCCTGTCAAGCACAGAACTATTTATGCTAAGATCATGTGGCACATTAGTTGCACACCAATAGACTTCATCTGTTCAGCCTTCTAGATCACTTTAAAAAAAATATTATGCAAAGAGTGTTCAAGTCGAAGTGGGACTTGCAATGAAATTAATTTGATTGAAATATACAGAAGACTTCAAGCACAGTACGGTGATGGGACTTCTAGACGCAGTAAAATGACGATCCTGGATGCTGGATGCTTCCAAATAGTGTAGGCAGTGCGTAAGTTGCAATAGGTTGGGTCCTCAGAGATGTTAAAAAGATATAAACATGATAAAAAGAATAAAACATTATATTGTTAAAGAAAAATCATCAACACTTAATGGATGAAAGTAACAGGAACTCTCCTTTCTGTCCCTTATTCATTTTCTATAGTAGCACATCCTGTTATTAATTATTCATTATATAGGAGGCCTTTAGGTCAAACCGGGACTTTAAATTAAAATCAGAATAACAGAAGACAGTTAGAAGGTTTTTTTTAAAACATTGGAGCCATAATCACACTGGCCTCCCAGGAACTCCTTAAATGGCCCAAACATGTGGAAATGGCTTGAAGCGAGTTCCACTATAGCCGTTGCAGTGAACATTTGGCGAGTGGAACGCCTGATCTATAAAAAATCAGGTAACAGATCACATGCGGAAGAAACGCCCCTGTCTGTGGGAACAGTACACACAATCATTCACCAACACCACTTGCACACTACATGAAGCCAGCTGGAAGTTATTGCCACACCCCCGTACAGTCCCCAGGCAGTGCAATCATGGTTTTGAGAAAAACGTTTTACCTTGATGGAATCCAAGCACTAGTGAAACTCTGGGATAAGTGCATTAGTGTACCTGGGGGTCATTTAGAGAAATACAGGGAGTTTTTATTTGTATGACTGTGTTCTATTATTCTTTACAATCAAAAGTTCACATACTGTACTAATACCGAACCTGTCAAGTATAAGTATATGTCATAATAAAAGTGCTACATTACACATGAAGTGTGTTACGCTTATTGATGTCAATGTCAACTAATTGGACATAGGGGCGTAGTTAAATTATGTTAGTTCAGAGGGTGAGCTCCACGGCATTCAATCCAAAGTTCGCTGAGTTTGCTATACATCACGTGTGTAATGCCCCGGGACTGAGTTGTGTATCATTTGTTTTCAATCTTTCTTCCTTTACAAGGCCTCTGTTTCCTTAATTAATTTGAGACAGATGGAATCTTGCATGTGGGTTTTATACTGACAGCATTAGTTTAAAGCCGCTGCAGATTGGCAGTTCCTATTGTCTGCTCTAATCACCTCGATCCTGATGCACCATCCTGAGCTAAGCAGCGATTAAACTCAAAGTGCTTTAGAGACTCCAAATCTGCCATTGTTTTGATTTATTTGTGTTGCTTTGTTTTGTTTTTAAACAGAAAGGAGCCAATGAGAGGCTTCAGAAGTTCCTGGATGGCCGTCCTGCTCTTCAGCAGCGTCCTCGTTGCAGAGACTCGGCCCGGATTCACTTCTCCGTACTATCGACCGCTTGTTAGATTCCGACACAAGGTATTGATCTTTCCTGTTCTGTTTGGCCACTCTTAACAATATGAGAGCACTGCCTCAGCGAATATGAAGCTAATTACTGAGCAAGTCAACAGCACATTGAGCGAGCTTTTGATTCCTGTGCTTCTAATAAAGATAGGAAGTTCAGCCCCATTTTTCAGTAAAATCCCACATCGTGAATAGACTGGATCAGTGCTAGATGTCCAAAAATGTAGAGAGTCGAGTTGTCGACATCAGGTTCTAACCTTGTACCCTGACATTTATTACATTTATTGACTGCAGCAGGGAGTTTGGTATTGTGTGTGCATTCAATCACGCACAATCAAGGCATCGAGATGGACCTTTTGTTTTCCTAACGAGCTCCTTCTGTTTCAAGTGTATTTCTCAATGCGGGAACCTCACATTATATAACGGATCAATTAAACTCTGACGTCGGCACTAAGCCAGGCCATGGCATTCGCCTGGGGGCGAAAGAGGCCGACTCTTTGTCACAGCTAAGCCGGTGAAGATATAAAACAAACCCTTGTTCTTGTCTCCTAGAGGAAGCGGAATCTTCATTTCAGACTCTAAACCAGGACAAGGTTCCTCAGGTTTCCGGCAGACACAACTTCATCAATTTCTCCCTGACAGTCTTGTTTCACAAAGCTAAATTAGGCCTATCAACTAATTAATTATTGGCATGGGTTTAATTCGGGCTCACAGATCAATGTTGCCTCGGCATTGCCAATCGGATGAGTGAAAATAAAAGAAACAAACATGATCAATTAAATAATAGCATACAGAATTTTCGTCATTAATTTGCTGCTAATTCATGCGATCCTTAATAAATAGAGTATTACAGTAAGTATTCAGTGTTGGTGGACGTTACTTTTTAAAGTAACTAATTACATTACAAAATTACTGTCATTAAAAAGTAATCAGTTACATTACAGCGTTACATTCTGATAAAAGTAACTAGTGAAAATGAAAACTTTGTGATTCCTCCTGCATGTTGTTTTAGTCAAGACCTAGGTGAGATAGGGGTATAACAGCAGGAATAACAGAGGGGGGTGGGGCTTGTAGGACAAATTTCACACACACACACACACACACATGCACAATAACGGAATCACTGCTGTGTGGCTCATGGATTACATAAATTGTCTGAATAACTGAGCACTTAAATGGCGGACCTAACGCATTTACTCGTTACATCAAAAAAGTAGTCCAAGTACTCTAATGCGTTACTTTGTAACGAGTTACACCCAACACTGTTAGTATTTAGAATGTTATTGCTTGCTTCTTCTTAAAAACAGCTGCATTTTTATTTATTTCTTTATTTATTTTGCTAAAAGACACTATCACTGTAGGAGAGAATTCTTTTGTCAAAACTAAGACATTTCCAAGACCAGGGCTTGATGGGAGTCAAAATTGTTTTTAAGGGGGTCAAGTCAAGGTCAAGTTCAAATGAATCAAGACTGAGGTCAAAAAACAATCAAGTACTTTCAAGGTCATGTCTTTACTTCAGCCAGTTGGTTTCATTTGGCATTTTGCCAATAACTGCTTTTTTTTTTTTTTTTAAGAATGGATTATTTCTAGTCAAACTTTGCAGCAAAAATAAATAAAGAAATAAAAGAAACTCTCAGCTGAGACCAAAGACCAAGCTCGAGGCAAGGTCAAGCACTAAGGCCAATAAGTTTGACACAAGTCGATTCAATAAAGAAAATGGCTGGAGACTTGACTGAATTTCAGCCGTACGGTCGACATTAAAAAAAAATGTTTATCAATCATGAAAACTACTGGTCAAAAATTTGGACTCCCTATTTAATTTAATGATCTTTCCTTATTTTATAATGTTTTACTTTGTTAAGCAATACTGAAATATCAAAACTATAAAATAAAACACTCCAAACAGAGGCTGGAAATATCATTTTGATGTCTTCATACTTGAAATAT